>LNAC01000519.1:1361790-1465803 GCA_002007465.1 Ailurus styani
TGACACTGAAAGCAAAGCAACAAAATGTAAAAACAAACCAGTGGGACTACATCAAACCAAATACCACAGTGTGGCATTAGCAAAAGAATAGACAAATAGGTCACTGAAACAGGAGAGTGAGCCCAGAAATAGATCCACATAACAAAGTCAATGGATCTTTAACAATGGAGCAAAAGCAATACAATGGAGACAAGATAAGCTCTTTAATAAATCGCCTTGGAACAACTGGATATTCACACGCACACACACACACACACCCCTAGACACAGACCTTACACCCTTCACAAAAATGTAACTAAGACAATGTCAAGAGAATGAGAAGACAGGCCACAAAGACTAGTAGAAAATATTTGCAAAAGACACATCGGATAAACGACTTTTGGCCAAAATATACAAAGAACTCTTAAAGCTCTACAATAAAACAAAAAACCTAATTAAAAATGGGCCAAAAGGGGCGCCTGGGTGGCTCAGTGGGTTAAGCCGCTGCCTTCGGTTCAGGTCATGATCTCAGGGTCCTGGGATCAAGGCCCGCATTCGGCTCTCTGCTCAGTAGGGAGCCTGCTTCCCCCCCTCTCTCTGCCTACTCGTGATCTCTCTCTTGGTCAAGTAAATAAATAAAATCTTAAAAAAAAAAAAAAAAGATCTGAGCTCAAAAATGGGCCAAAGAACCTTAACAGAAATCTCAAAGAACATTCATAGGTAATAAATAAGCATATGAAAAGATGCTCCACATCACATGTCATCAAGGAATTGCAAATGAAAACTAGATACCGCTGCATACCTATTAGAATGGCCAATATCCTAAACACTGACACCACCAAATGCTGGAAAGTTGAGGAGCCAGCAGGAACTCTCACAAACTGCTAGTGGGAATGCAAAATGGCATAGCTACTTTAGAAGACATTTTGGTGGCTTCTGATAAAACTAAACATACCCTTACCAAAGGACCTACCACTTGTGCTCCATGGTATTTTCCCAAAGGAGTTAAAGACTTCTGCTCACATAAAAACATGCACACGGAATTAATGGCAGCTTTATTCATAATTCTCAAAATCTGGAAGCAGCCAAGATGTCCTTCAGCAGGTGAACAGATAAATAAACTGGGACAGCCAGACAATTTAATTATTCAGAGCTAAAAAGAAATGTGCTATTAAGTCAAGAAATACATAGATGAAGCTTAGATACACATTACTGAGTAAATGAATCTGATCTCTTAAAGGCTAAATACTGTATGATTCCAACTACTGTAACATCCTGGAAAAAGCAAAGCTATGGGGACAGAAAAAGATGACTCATTGCCAGGAGTTAGGGGAGAAGGAGGAATGAATAGACATGGCACAGAGGTTTTCTACTCTGTATTATACTATAATGGTGGATACAAGTCATTATAAATTTGTTGGAACCCCATAGAATGTGTAACACCAAGAATGAACCATAATGTAGACTTTGGTTAGTAATGATGTATCAGTGTAGATTCATCAATTGTAACAAATGTACCACTCAAGTGGGGGTTGTTGATAATGGCAGAGGAGATGCATATGTGGGGCCTGGGGGTTTATGGGAAATCTCTGTACCTTCCGGTCAATTTTGCTGTGAACCTAAAACTGCTCTAAAAATAAAATAAAATAAAATAAAATTTAAAAATAAAAAAATAAAAAAATAAAATAAAAAAATAAAAAAATAAAAAAATAAAAATAAAATAAAATAAAATAAATAAAATTAAAAAATAAAAAAATAAAAATAATAAAAATAATAAAAAATAAAATAAATAAAATAAAAGAAAAGAAAAGAAACAAAAAGATTTTAAAAAGGCAAAGGAATAATAAACACAAGATGCAGGATAGAGGTTGCATAGATGTAGGAGGCAGGGGGATGGGACTGGGAGGAAACATGGGTTATTGTTAATATTCCAGTTTTCATATGGGTAGAGTTTCACAGGCTTATTATTAGTAAATAAGCAAATAAATAGAAAGTCTTATAAGAACCTATGGATGAGAGTGTCCAATGAACTAAGGGTTAGGATTAATCCAATTTTTTGTACTGAGATCCAGTAAATGTATAGAAAAATAAAAAGTTGATTAAATACAGTTAAAGAAAAAAAAATTAGGTAATTAAGCCAAGAACCTAGTGACATGTTGAGGGCAGATTTGGAACAGGGAGAAGCCTGTCCCCTTGTGATTGTCATCTGTGATAAGTTCTGTAATACTGGAATGGGTAACAGGGAACGAAAAACCTATTTTGACCAAAAATCTTCTCCTAAGTTCAGAACTTTCCCAGCATGCTGCAGGACCCAATTAAAGGAACTCAAAATTTCACCCATGATAAATCACCTAACATAGTCAGGATTCCAGTAGCAGACTTCTCTAGCTGTTCAGCAAAATTTGTGCTGCCCCTTTGCCACTGCAGAGTTGTCACTGTGCCATATCTGCAAGCTGGGGATGACCTGTCCCAGACCCACTTGCAAGGGCTAAATCATGGCATTCAGGCCAGGAGAACATGAGGGGAAATGACGTCACCAGTTCCCAGCCTGGCCTCATACCTCCCACAGGGCACTCTCCCATCTCTTTTTCCCTTCCAGTTGGCTGGAATGGAGACAACCTCAAAGAACAAATGTTAACAATGGCAGAGCTGCTCTCGGCCTTGCATGTGTAGAAAGGGGCTGCCCCATGAATGTGTTGATATGCCCACTTCTGTTAAATCACAGATAATGTAAATTACTATTGTGCTTTCCAGATCATTGGGTTTATTTGCTACAGAATTAAATGTCACTCAAACTAAAAAAGCTCCCAACACTTGCGATGGTAGGATAGTGCAAAATAACAGGGGCAGGAATGAATTAGTGATCAGGGCATAGGAAAATTCCTGAGGCACAAGGGGCATCACTCCACCAGTAAAGACCGTGAGGTCATACCGGACTTACACGATGATCCAGTTGTAGGCTATGTAGCCTCGTGCTCAAACTCACAGGTTCTGGCAACAGACTACCCGATGAAAATCCTGCTTGTGGGGCCCACCAACTGAGTGACCAGGCAAGTCATGTAATCCCTTTACCCCTATCTCTCATCTCTAAAAAGGGTTAGCACCCACGTCCACTTCAAGGGACTGCTGTGGGGGTTATACAGACTAAGGATATGCATATAGGGGTGGGTGCAGCTTCTGCCTTGCTGTCGATATTAAACAAATGATAGCTGTCATTTTTATTCTTACTGCCATCTTTACCATAGGACAACTTGCGAGGAGAGCAATCTAGAAAAGATCTGGTTGAGGGATACCCTGGAAAAGAACTCTATTTACTCCCTGTCCTCAAGTCCTGGTACAGGTACAACACTGTACAGGTTTCCGTGCCTCTTCAGGACCATTACCTCCCCGAATCCTGACACCACACCTGTGAGGTAGGTAGGAATTATTATTCCTACTTCACAGAAGAACATCTGAAGCTTAGCAAGGCTGAGCCTTTTCCCAAGCCACACCAGTCTCGAGGCTCTGAGGCTGAGACTTTTCCCACTACATTATATTGCTTTTCTTGAGGCAAAGCCTTGCATGCTATCTGATTCTCTGATGATGAAGGAATTTAATCTTATGTGTTAGAATGCATCAGATAATCTATGTTTATAAGTATTTTTTTTCTTTTTACTGAAAAGTGTTTCTTCGAATTGTTTCCTTTCTCAATGAATATCCACTGCTGTGAATGTCTGCTCTTTACAGCAGATCCCGTTAAGTCTGAATAGAGGTTTCGCACCTCCAAATTGCTGTTTTTTCCCTGTTTGGCTGAAGCTACAGAAGGGCAGCCATACTGACACAATTCGCAAAAGCCAACAATGACATCAGTTAGTCTGAGATCTGTCCAGCAAAACCCAAAAGGACCAGGGAGGTAATGAGATATGTTGGGTCATTGATAAAATATTTATTCACTGCAGCCAAATCAAAAGCGTACACAGTTTAGGATGGCAGGAAGTAGAAACTAGGTCTAAATGATCCCTTTTAATATCCTGGCAGTTACGCCCGAAGTAGATATTCGACAAATATCTACTAATTGTTGCCCTCTTAAGTTACAGGCTTAGAAAAGCACAAAGTAACTGAAGAGATTCACACACAGAGTAGCATTCTAAACTTGACATGGATTTTCTCTATCAGTTTTGAAAAATATTAGATACCTTTGGAAAATATTCTGACTTGCATTAAGCAAACAAAGTAAGAAGTAGCTCATAACATCCCTGGTCTGACGGACTATAAAGGGGAGGGCACCCAGGAAGAATAAGAAAAGCAAATACTTACTGAGTACTTACTGTGTGCCAGGCACTGTTCTAAGGGCTACACTTAATCCTCTCAACAACCCAGCGAGTATCAATAAATACTACTCTATTTTACAGGTGAGATTGAGTCAGAGGATTAAGTAACTTGCCAAAAGTCACACAGCTATTAGTTAATAGGAGTGGAATCAACTAATCAATGGGAATATAGTGTCCCCAACTGTTTGCCCACACTGAGGGACACAGACCTCAATCTAATTGTTGAGCTGTAACAAATACACTAAATAAATAACATGCATGATTTAACAGTTGTTGACTATAAGTGCCATCTCAGTAAAAAAGTTGCCCAGGCTAGAAACGTAGGAGTTATGAATTCCTCATGTTCATACCCCTAAACAAACACTGTTTTTATTTTAAGACGGAGATCTCAGATCCTGCCGTTTCTCAACACTTTGACTTCCACCCTAATTTAAGACAGCATTGTCTCACCTGGATTTTAGCAAAGTCTTCCTAATTGGATTTCCTGATTCTACTCTCTCCCAACTATACCGATTCTTCTTCTTCGAGTGCTTTAAGTTAAAAAAGGAGGTATTATCACAAATCTACTCAAAATTCCTTACCTTATCCATCAGTGCCCTGCAGTGCTCTGGTCCTACTGATCCACGGACCTCATTGCCTCATCTTCCCCTCCCCCACCCCACTCCAGCTTCACTCATCTGGCTATTCCTTGAACAAGACAAAGCTTGTTCTACCTCAAAGTGGAACATTCGCATTTTCTGCTTCTTTACTTTGTTAGGATGTTTGTTTAAACCTCAGATCCTCAGACTTTTGACTAGCATCCTATTCAAAAATAATTTCCCCTTATAGGCCTTCCCCCATTCCCATTACAATATTGACTGTGGGGAAAAAATAAATTTGGGGTGTTTTAAAATAAAATGTAACTAAAATATTTGACAGCAATATGAAATATGGAAGGAGTATATTATTCAAGAAAAGCATAGATTTTTCCTAAGGTTAAACTCTGATAAAGCAAAAAACTGTCCAAAAGCAGTCTGACCAAATATAAAATCATTAGGACCCTGGAATAAATTCTTAAAGAAGATACAGTAAAATACAGACTGTAAAGGAGTCAATGTAAGTACATTAAAATGTTAAGTGTTTGACAAAAGAGGTCATAAATAAGCAACTAGACCACTAAACCCAACAGAAAAATGGACAATGGATGTGATCAGGCAGTTCACAGCAGAGGTAATTTGAATGGTCCACAGACAAATGAAAAGATCCTTAACCTTACCCATGACAAGGGAAATGCATATTAAAACAGTAAAATATCATTTCCCTAGGAAACTGGAAAAAATTAAAGAGAAAGACAATATTAAGGGTTGACAGGATATAGGAATATTAGAGCTCATGTGCATGGCTGGTGGGAATATAATTTAATACACTCACTTTGGAGAGCAATTTAGCAATCATCTGGTAAAATTAAACAGAACCTAGGGTTATGTTTATTTAAAGTTTCTATACTTTAGAACTGACTATAAGGGTAGTAGATTTATTGATGAATGCCATCATTTTCAGGAACTTGAGACCAGTAACTAGGCAAATTGCATTGCCTTTAAATTTCATTTAAAGTGAATACCCTAGGGTGCCTGGGTGGCTCAGTGGGTTAAGTGTCTGCCTTCAGCTCAGGTCATGATCCTGGGGTCCTGGGATTGAGCCAGTGTCTGGCTCCCTGTTCAGCGGAGAGCCTGCTTCTCCCTCTCCCCTTACCCCACCCCCACTTGTGCTCTATGAGTGTGTTCTGTCAAAAAAATAAAATCTTTTTAAAAATTAAAAAATATCAAGTGAATGACCTAGAGAAACTCTGGTTCACACAAGAAGATTTCTATGAATGTTTGTAAAAATTACAAATCATTCAAATGTTTGTGACGAGGAAAATGGAGTAATTAAGCTGGGGCATAATCACACATGAAAGTATTTTTCAGGTGCTAAATAACTTAGTTCTATAAACTTTAACAGGAATAAATCTCAAAACAGAGGGAGAGCGCTAGTTGTAGGTTCATGTGACCTACCCACAGAAGAACTCCTATTCCAGGATAAACGTATCAGGCAAGAAGTCCCAGAAGTAGTATGATGCCATCCATGTAAAATGATTAAAACACACCAAAATACTATTTTTTAAAAGCCTGGGTATTAAAGCAAAGCTGGGGTTAACACAAAACTACTTAAGAACAATGGTTCTTAAGACAAAATGGAGGGGCACCTGGGTGGCTCAGTCGTTAAGCATCTGCCTTTGGCTTGGGTCATGATTCCAGAGTCCTGGAATCAAGCCCTGCATTGGGCTCCCCTCGCTCGGTGGGAAGCCTGCTTCTCCTTCTCCCACTCCCCATGCTTGTGTTCCCTCTCTCATTGTGTGTCTCTCGGTCAAATAAATAAAATCTTAAAAAAAAAAAAGACAAAATGGAAATGGGAAGACAAAATGGAAAATAGGATCTGGGAGAGGGATCAAGGGGGCTTCAACCCTGTGTGTAGTATTTTATTTAACAAAGTCTGAAACAAACAGTGGGTGATGGTAAGTGTTAAATCTGGGTAGCAGATTATTTATTATTCTTCCTAGTTGTATATTTCATGAATAAGGAAGGAAAAAAGAATGCTAAACAATATAATGCAGGAAGTAAGAAGGAACCAACCAAGGACCTCGAAAAGAGAGTTTCTATGTCTTATGAAAACCAATCTGGTCAGGAAACTAAGTATCCCAAAATAATGAACAAAAGAATTTCTATTTTCATTCCAATATGTGTTCTTTAAAAAAACAAAAAACAAAAAACAAAAACCTCCTAAGATGTTAAGGATACAAAAGGATCATTGACAGTCAAGAAACTGTACTTGTTAGAAAATGTGGTCAATTAAATATGGCCATGAATTCTTTGCTACTGCTCCCACTGAAAAGGGGATCTAATTTCCCTCACTTTGAAGCTGGGTTGCCTTATGACTTACTTGATCAATAGAAGGCGGCGCAAGCGAGGTCTTGAAAGTTTTAATACTATGTGGTAATAAGCCTTGTGGCTTCTGCCCAGGCTCATGAAACTCTTGGAGCATGAGAAGCACAGCTAATCATCAGGTAAGAATTTCCACTATTCTGGGACCACCATATTCTGAAGCCCAGGCTAGCCCTGTGAAGGGGCTATGTCGGGAGAAAAGAGAGATACTTCACCAGACTTTATATGATCCAGCCATCCAGTCCAACTACAAAATATATGACTGAAAAAGCTTTCTGGAGACTCCAGCCCCAGCCACCACCTGACTGAGACCTTGAGCAAGAACTGCCCGGGATAGACCAGTCAACCCACACAACCATGAGACATAAATTATTCTTAGGCCACTAGGTTTTGGAATGGTTTGTTTTGCAAAATTAGATAACTGGTACAGAGAGGAAGGTCAAGGCTTAGTTTTTTTTTTTTTTTTTGAAATGTTGAGTTTGAGATGTCCACATGTCATGGAAGTGGAGACATCCTGCAGACAGACAGACACACAGTTTATTGTGGCCCTAGTGATCATCTTCATACTCATGGGTATGGTCACATGCTTTGGCCCAACAGTGCATTGGCCCTCAGGAATACAAATCCACCGAAAACAGACCTGGACATCATGAACTCAGTCTGACAGGGGAGGAAGGGAGGCAGATCTGTGCTATGATGCTGGTGAGCAAGTCCAGAGGACTACAGGGAATCAGAAAAGAAGCATCTTGCTGCCTTGGGAGGGAAGGGGGCTTAGGGGTGCAGAGAGGATTTTTCTGGAAAAGGACTGCTTCAGCCAGTTCTGAAGGACAGATTCTTGATCTCAAGCATGAGTGTTCCCTAAGGGACTAAAGATGTTGACTATAAGGGTAGTAGAGTTATTGATGAATGCCATCATTTTCAGGAACTTGAGACCAATAACTAGGCAAATTGCATTGCCTTGGCAACTGCCCCATTAGGTAATTTCTATATTAATCTCTGAAGGACACAGAAAGGACCTTGACTACATTACTTTAAAAGCTATCAGAAAAAGAAAATAAAGCAAAATGCAAAATACAGTATGCAAATTCATGCACTTGTTTGCTCATTTAACATTTTCCAAGGTCATATTTCATACTAAACCCCCTGTATTGGTTATTCTCTTACAAAAAAGATAAAAACCATGGTTTTGCTTTTTTTTTGTTTTTTGGTGTGGGGGGGAAGCCTTTGTTTTTATAGTTTAAAAAGTGCTTAGACTTAACAACCACTCTCTGATGAGACACAACTACTCCCATTTTATAGCTATGAATACTGAAACGCAGTAAGATTGAGTGACTACCCCAAGGTCACTATCTGGCAAACAGCAGGATTTGGACTCAAATTTATCGAGTCCCCTTACGAGGGCTGCCCCTTGCTTTGAGGAGGGTCAGTGTAAGTGGGCAAAACATAGTACACATACATAGAGATGTGAAAAGACCATTGGAAAACAGTGTGATCGAATGAAGTGGGCACAAGGGAAAGACATATCTCAAAGTGGGACTGACGGATGGAGAACTAGGTGGGCCACCTTTGGTCGCAGTGGGTTTTGAACTAGACTTTGTCAACTGATAAACTGCTTTTGCTAGGGAAGGGGAAAATGTGTGGGCCACACAGGTAACAGTGCTGCGCTGGTTTAACAGGAGCGAACGAGAGAGAAATGGCTCCTGCATTTTCACAGTTATTTACACCTGTGGTTCTCAACGGGTGATTCTGTTCTCAGGGGACATTTGGCAATGTCTGAGAAGATTTTTTTATTTCTCCTGGGGAGGGGTAAGTGCTACGGGCGTCTAGTGGGTAGTGGCCAGGGATGTTGCTAAACATCCTACAACACACAAGACAGTCCTCCACAACAAAGGATTATCTTAACCTAAATGCCAATAGCTGAAACACTACACAGGTTGAGAAATTCTGACCTACACATCTTTACCACATTGTATTAGCGCTTTTAAGAGAACTAGAACCAATAGGGTGTGTGTAATATATAGAGAGTATAGATGTGTGTCTTTCAGTGGAGAGAGAAGGACTTGACTCGTGAGGTGGGGACTGGCAAGTGAAGTCTCAAGGGCGGGCTGAAAATTCTGGCAGAAGCAGAAGTCATAGTCTTGAGTGGGAGGACAGTCTTCCCTGGAGACTTGGGAGCCTCAGTATTTCCTCATAAAGTCTTCAACTGATTTGGATGAGGCCACTTAAATTATGGAGGGTAAGATACTTTATCCAAAGTCCATTGATTTACACGTCAAAAAATGGGCAGAAGACATGAACAGACACTTCTCCAAAGATGACATACAAATGGCTAACAGACACATGAAAAAATGTTCATCATCATTAGCCATCAGGGAAACTCAAATCAAAACCACATTGCAATACCACCTTACACCAGTTAGAATGCCCAAAATTAACAGGACAGGAAAGAACAAGTGTTGGAGAGGATGTGGAGAAAATGGGAACCCTCTTACACTGTTGGTGGGAATGCAAGTTGGTGCATCCACTTTGGAAAAGAGTGTGGAGATTCCTTAAGAAATTAAAAATAGAGCTACCCTATGACCCAGCAATTGCACTACTGGGTATTTACCCCAAAGATATAGATGTAGTGAAAAGAAGGGCCTTATGCACCCCAATGTTCATAGCAGCAACAGCCACAATTGCCAAACTGTGGAAAGAGCCAAGATGCTCTTCAACAGACGAATGGATAACGAAGATACGGTCCATATATACAATGGAATATTACGCCTCCATCAGAAAGGATGAATACCCGACTTTTGTATTACCATGGATGGGACTGGAGGAGATTATGCTGAGTGAAATAAGACAAGCAGAGAAAGTCAATTATCATATGGTTTCACCTACTTGTGGAATAACATGGAGGACATTAGGAGAAGGAAAGGAAAAGTGAATTGGGGGAAATCGGATGGGGAGAAAAGCATGAGAGACTGTGGACTCCGAGAAACTAACTGAGGGTTTTGGAAGAGAAGAGTTATGGGGATGGGTGAGCCTGGTGGTGGGTATTAAGGAGGGTATGTATTGCATGGAGCACTGGATGTGGTGCATAAACAATGAATCTTGGAACATGGAGAAAAAAAAGTCCATTGATTTAGATGTTAGTCACTTCTTTACAATCTCTTTACAGTAACATCTTGATTAGTGTTTGGCCAAATATTTGGGCACCAGAGCCTTACCACGTTGAGACATATAATTAATCATCACACACATTTAACTTTAGAAATCCAATGAGGCAAAGATTTTATCCTTGTTTTAAGGATAAAGGAAGTACAAAAAAGATCTACAGATGGCAAAGAGCCACATGGAAATATGTTCAACATCACTCAGCAGAGAAATTCAAATCAAAACCATAATGAGATATCACTTCACACCTACCAAAATGGCTAGACTCAAAAAGACAAGAAACAAGTGTTGGTGAGGATGTGGAGGAAAAGGAACTCTCGTGCACTATTAGTGGGGAAACAAACTGGGGCAGCCACTGTGGAAAACAGTGTGGAGATGCCTCAAATAATTGAAAATAGAAGTGCCGTATGATCCAGTAATTCCACTACTGGGCATTGATCCAAAGAATACAAAAATACTAATTTGAAAAGATACATGTACCTCCATGTTTATTACAACATTATTTACAATAGCCAAGATATGGAAGCAGCCCAAGGGTCCATCCATAGATAAATGGATAAAGAAGTGGAAGGAATACTCCTCCAATCACATGATGGAATACTACTCAGCCATAAAAATGAAATCTTGTCATTTGTGACAACGTGGATGGACCTAGAGGGCATTATGCTAAGTGAAATAAGTCAAAGACCGGTATCATAGGATTTTCCTTATGTGTGGAATCCAAAAAAGCAAAAACAAAAAGCAGAAACAGACCCATGAATACAGAGAACAAACCAATGGTAACCAGAGGGGTGGGAGGGAGGGAATGGGCAAAATGGGTGAAGGGGAGAGGGAGACACAGGCTTCCAGTTATGAAATTAATGAGTCACGGGAATAAAGGGCACAGCATAGGGAATATAGTCACTGATACTGTAATAGCATTGTATGGAGACAGATGGTTGCTACATTCATGGGGAGCATAACGCACAGTCGAGTTTACTATATTGTACACCTGAAGCTCATGTAACACTGTGTGTCAACTAAACCTCCATAAAAAAAATACACATATATGTAAAGGAAAAAAAATAAAGATGAAATAAACTCAGAAGTTAATGAATGTTCCCATTTGCACAACTACTACTACTAACAGCTAACATACTCAGAGCACTGTGTGAGCAACTGTTGTGCTAACAGCTGTTGTTAATCTAATTAAGGCGGCTACTATTTTTCTCGCCTCCATTTTATAGAGGAGAACATGGAGACACAGAAAGGTAAGGTACATTCCCTGGAGCCAAATGATTTTTAAGCAACAGAGCCAGGACTTGAAGCCAGGCAGCCTGGCTTTAGGGGCCATACCCTACCTAGCCTATGCTCCTCACCCAGAATTGCCTAGAGGACTAATTGAAACAAATTGTGGGGCCCTGGGATGGAATCAGTAAGTCTGGGATGGGCCCAAAGATTTGCATTTCTAACAATCTCCCAGGTGATGCTAATGTAACATGCCTGGAGACCTGCTTTGGGAACAATCACTCTCAAGTACTGTGCTACACTCTGCTTTAGATAAGGACAGTAGGACTGGGTCGAAGTCCCAGCATTCCACAAATACCCTGAGGCCCCCGCTATAGATGAGCATGGCAGTTCTCACCACCAATCCCGGAAGTGTGTGTGTTCGGGGGTGAGTTCCACACCTCCAAACATTCTCTAATACCACCTGGGTATTCTACAATCCAACTCAATTCTGTTACTATCCACCTGGAAATCATGCCGGATCCCACAGGTTAGGGGCTCAGTCCCAGAAAACTCCCCCTCACCACCCCCACTTCAGATGCGAATGGCAAGTCCAAGTTGTTACCTGTGCCTCTGACCAGCTGGCTATAAATCAGAGGTTCCCATGACCCTCTCCTTGGGACCAATTAATTTGCTAGCGTGGTTCACAGAACTCAGAGAAGCATTTGACTTACCGGAGTATCAGCTTGTTGGGAAAGGACTGGGCTCAGGAAAGCCAGATGGAAGACAAGCAGAGGACAGAGCACGGGGGAGAGACGAACTTCCAACGCCCACTGTGAGTACGCCATTCCCCCAGCGTTTCCACACACTCAGCTACCTGGAAGTTCTCCAAACCCATTCCTTTTGGGTTTTTATGAACGTCTTACTACATAGGCGTGGTTGATACGGTCATTGGCCATTGCTGATTGGTTCAACCTCCCATCCTCTTCCCTTCCAGAAATCAGGGGGCGGAACTAAAAGTTCCAACCCTCTCTTCCTGATTGGTTTCCCCAGCAACCAGCCCGCATCCTTAGGTGCTTTCAATAAGTCAGCTCATTAACAGAAACCCAGTTCTGGTGGAAAGGGACTCATTCTGAGTAACGAGAGACACCATTTCACCTTTACAGCTCAGGAACCGAGGACAAGAGACCAAACATTATAACAAAAGATGCTCCCATTGCTTGTATTGCTCAAGAAAACCCAAGGACTTGGGGAACTGTGAGCCAGGAACTATGGATGAAGATCAAAATACATATTTATTCTAAACCACAATATCACACACCAGGTAACAGAGATAAAACGATGCTGAGCCAATCATGGTTCCTGCCGTAATGACTTCTCCCAGTCCTGGATGATGTCTGTGCAGACAGAAAGAGCCCAGAATTTGAGGGATCACCCTACAAAAGGCAGGAGGCACTCCCAGGAGGGACTCCTCCCCAGTTGTGGGATCAGGGAGGACACCCCAAAGAAGCAGATGGCTAAAATGAGACTTGACATAGAAGCAGGAATTAGGGGATTCTTTTTTTTTTTTTTAAGATTTTATTTATTTATTTGACAGAGAAAGACACAGCGAAAGAGGGAATACAAGCAGGGGGAGTGGGAGAGGGAGAAGCAGGCTTCCCGCTGAGCAGGGAGACCCATGCGGGGCTCGATCCCAGGACCCCAGGATCACAACCTAAGCCGAAGGCCACACAGGTGCCCCAGTTAGGAGATTCTAAGGGGGAAATGAAGTGTGTCCAAAGCAGTGGGGGGACTAGCATGCACATGCAAAGACCCAGATGGGAAGGAAGGGCTCACACACAGGTGGAACCAAAGGCAGTTCAGTGAGTTAAGTCACAAAGTGTTGCCTACATCTTCTTGGCATGTTATCTATGCTTCATTTTCCTCCTCTGAATAATAGCAATGAAAATACCATATTTCTTCAATTCAAAGTGCACATTGACACCCCCCACCCCATTTTAACATTCATGAAATCAGCATCTGTTACTATAGATTTGTACATTGCCTACTATATTTCCCCTTCCTTGAAAGATTTTGGGCAACTGATGATGTCTCAGAATTAAAGAAAGGTGAATTATTTTTACCTTCCCTACCTCCTTAGGGCTAAGAGAATACAAAGTTTCAAGTAAGATTCAGGCCTGGCAGTGGCTCTCAGCCTGGGCTGCACCTTAGGATCACCTAGGCAGCCTTTCAACTTTACCCATGCCTTGACTCCATCCCCAGGGATCCTGATTTCATTGATCCAGAATAGAGGCCTCATGGATATTTTCTGAAACCCAGGTGATTCTAATGTACAGTCACGGTGGAGAACTGATCCCACCTTATCCTATGGTAGGGGCCAGCAAACTACCACCTTCAAGCCAAATCTGACTCTGTTTTGCTAAACACAGTTTTACTGCAACAGTCACACCCATACATTTACATGTTTTCTGCGGCTGCTTTTACATCACAATGGCACGGTGGAATAGTTGCAGCAGAGACAGTGTGACCCACAAGGTCTAAAATGTGTCTTCTCTATCTCTCTACAGAAAAACGTTGCCAACCCTGGTCCTGTACTGTTGCTACGTAAGGTGTGGTTCTGGGCTAAGCATCTTCAGCATGGCTGGGAGCTGGTTGGAAATGCTGAATCCCAGCTTTAGTGAATTAGTCTGCAGTGGAAGAAGGTCCCCAGGCAGTTTGTGCACACAGCAAGCTTTGAGAAGTCCTCTCCCTGCCCATCTGACGGCTGCCACCCTCTCCAGCCCCTTTTTGCCCCGTATCCTTGCTCCTACTCAGTCCTCATCCTCCAAGACTTCATTGCAATACTACCTGCTCAGAGAGGTCCCCTATAAATTAGATCTCCTCTGCAATTTTTCTCTCACGCCGTCTTTTTTATTTTTCTTCCTAGCACATCACTTCAAATCTGGGACTAAATATTCATTTGAGTGTTTATCTCATTAATTTCTGGCCCCTCACTAGACTAGAAGCCTCAGGGGGGTGAAGCTTGGCTCTAGGACATTGAGTGCTGCTTCCAAGGAAGAATAATGAAAAGAGGAAAGGTAACGTTGGAAGTAGCTTGATGGGAAAGAACAGAACCGATTACTATACAGACCAGGGAGGGTGCAACCTAGAAGGTCCTGCAGGATGAGCAGCTAGCAGATTTAATTTCCTCTTTTTGTATTCCAGGGTTAAATATTAGTATTCAATCACATAGAAACACTCAAGTACTTCGGTAAACCTCTGCAGACCAAGGATCCAATTTTACCAGCTGTTCATTAAATGAAATATCCATATATATATGTATCGGGAATTTAATTAGAAAGGCAGCGGTCCAAGGATGTGATCATTGCTTGAGAAAGTTACATTTCAGGCAGCTTTTCCCTTCCAAGAGGACCGAGGAAACTCTTAATTGCCTTCTATTCTTTTTTTCCCTATTAATCACAGCTTGCCTCAACTGATTTTTTTTTTCAAAATGCCCTTGGGGAGTGAACATTTTTGAATGGCTAACTTTTAAATGGAGATTATGCACACCAGCTGCTCTTGTCTAAAGCTGTAGTGTCTTTCAAAACAGAATACAAGTCAGATGGCTTAGGATGACCATCTTCAGGCCCTAGGCATAACACTCACTCATCGCGGAATAAGATCAGTGGTTTTCCTGGAGGAGTAGACAAGCTCAAAGGAGGAGAGAAGAAATATCATAAACTCAGGTTGCCCCCAAGGAGACTCAAAGGTGATTAGAACATTGCTGGCTGCAACTGGTGGGTGTATGCCTCATATTTGAAGTACATTTTGGTAATCCCTCCCTTCCCGAATAAAAGGGCATGGTGTTTGGAAGGGGCTCCACTGCAAGGGGGGAAAACAACCTGAACGAGGAGTGTGGTTTCTGTGGAGACAGTTTCTAGTCCAAGCTGAGCAACCTTAGGCCAGTCCTTTAACTTAATCTCATTTTGAGACTCATTTTGCTCATCTGGAAAATAAGGTGGTTTAAGTATATTTATCTATCCATTAATTTACTTATAGGCACTGTGTTAGGCAGCAGGTGGCAATGAAAGGTAAAACCAGATATGGTCTTTGTCGTCATAGATCTTACAGTCCATCGAGGGACCAAATTATTTTTGAAAGAATTACATCAAGTATAATATTACAACTCTATTCCATGCTATAAAGAAGAGATTTCTCTAAAAGACTCTATAGCCAAACTATCAGTAAGTCTGGTCAACAGTACCTTTGAAATACATTCCACATCGACCCACTTCTTATCACCTCCCACCATAACCATGCCTCCTTCGCTGCTTGCCCAGATTCCTATTCTAACAGACTTCCATGCTTTGACACTTGCCTTTCTTAATGTATTCTTCTCACAGCAGCAAGAGTGATCTTTGAAGACCATACATGAGGTCAATATCTCCCTGTTCAAAATTTCCAGTGATTTTCCAACCAGCTTAAACTCCAATACCATACATGTATGACTATGGGCTCTCCATGATATTGACCATAGCCCATGATCTCCAATCTCATCCTCTTCACTGTGCTTCTTGTTCCCTCCACTCCAGCCACACCGGTCTCCTTGCTTTTCTTGAATATGGCAAAGTGTCTCTGCTAGGAAATATCCTTTCCTTTCCCCCAGGCAGCCTCATTTCACTCCTGTGTTCACTCAGGTCTCTTCCCAAATGTCACCTCTTAGAGATGCCTCCCAAACCACCCCATCAAAAACAACCTTCAACTTCCTTAGAGTCAGTCACTGGCCACTTAAATAACTCTGTTTTTTTCCCTGGTATTTAATACCACCTGGAAGTTATTTATGGATGTCTTCATTGTTTATATCCTCCCTGGAGGAGGAAGCTTGTCCATTTTGTTTTCCAATACCTAAAATAAGGCTTATACACGAAAAAGTACTTAATGTATTTGTTGAGTTATGTACTGTAATGGCATATAATAAGGAGAATTGATAACTCAGGAAAGGCTTCCTTAAGAGATTGCTGTTTAAGATAGTATCTGAGGAATGGTGAGAATTAACCTGCCTAAAAGGGGCTTTGTGGGGCACCTGGGTGGCTCAGTGGGTTGAGCCTCTGCCTTCGACTCAGGTCATGATCTCAGGGTCCTGGGATTGAGCCCCAGATTGGGCTCTCTGCTTGGCAGGGAGCCTGCTTCCCCCTCTCTCTCTGCCTGCCTTTCTGCCTCCTTGTAATCTCTCTCTCTCTGTGTGTCAAATAAATAAATAAAATCTTAAAAATAAATAAATAAATAAATAAAAGGGGCATTGTGTTCCAGAAGGGAGGAAAGCTTGTGTAAATGTCCTGTGGGGGGAAGGAAAACAGAGTGGTCAAGGAACCAAAGGAAGTTCAGTATGAACAGGGCACAGAGTACAGAATGACACTTAATGAGGCTGGAAAAGAAGTGGCCAATGCATGGCTTTGCAAGATCTATGATTTCTATCCTTATCTCAAGATCAGTGAGAAATCATTAAAGGCTTTTAACTGTGGGAAAGGGTAGGGGAAGAACCAAACACTTTGTTTACCAAAAAAATAGTTGAAGTGATTTAAAGACCCTTTTTTTTTTTAAGATTTTATTTATTTATTTCACAGAGGGAGAGAGATCACAAGGAGGCAGAGAGGCAGGCAGAGAGAGAGAGAGGGGGAAGCAGGCTCCCCGCCGAGCAGGGAGCCCGATGCGGGCCTCGATCCCAGGACCCTGGGATCATGACCTGAGCCGAAAGCAGAGGTTTTAACCCACTGAGCCACCCAGGCGCCCTAAAGACCCATTTTTGCTCTGGAATTCTAAGAGTCTATGAAAAGTCAATCAGCAAAATAAGAATGGAACTTTGAAAATATTAACCAAAGTCATTTCACTAACAGAGATTCAAGCTACTGAATTTTGTAGCTACTCAAACATCATCTCTTTGGGATTTTATGTTCATGCTGAGTTCAGCACTCTCCCTTTCTTCCCTCCCCTAAAAAAAAAAAGGAGTCAAAATTTCCACTTACCAGTGAAAATATGACTTTTGAAGTATTATTCCAACCATGCAGGGATCTAAGTTGAACAGCAGCATTGGAAGTTTCTAGGCTTTTGAAACACACATGTTTTAGCTTCCCCCACCAAGTAGACAGGTAGGAGTGTCAAGGCCTGGGATATCACATCCTGAATTCAGATCCTCCACTGGTCAGCAACTGATGCACCTTGAAACCTCAGACCCTCATCTGCAGAAGGGGGACGATGATGGTATTTCCTCACTGAATTGCTGTGAGGATCAAATGTGATGATGTAGATAAAGTGCTTAATAAGTGCTGAGGTAGTTGATGTAACCCCCTCGACTAGAGTATTCAAAGTTCCAGTGGGTACAGAAACCTAGAGCCAACCATCTCCATTTACCCGGGCTGGTTCTAGCCCAGCCACCTCTTGCTTACTGGCTGAAGCCCACGACATAGCTACAGGTCCAAATGCAGGGCACATGTCTCCTTTCTCAGTGGAGTTGAGCAGACATGCGACGTATGGAATCGCAACCTCTCTTTCAGTATCCAATATACCACCTGACTCAATAACCTTTATAGCTGCTGACTGAGATGACAATGAAATATCGATGCCTAGTTGCAACTTTCTCCATGAAGAAATTGAGAGAATGGGTGGGGCACTGAGAAGTAAAACAAATGAACAGATAAATGAAAACCTTCAAGCTTTTGGAAGAAAACAGACACCTACCTAAAATATTTTGCATCTAGGGATACATATTTATGGATTTATGAGTTGGGCCTCTATCAGACAATGCCATCAACCACCAATTAACCTCTTATTCTTAGTATAGTGACTGTTAATTACAAAGGACTACATGTGTCCAAATTGTTGGGCTGTTTAGAAACAAAGGGGTTTTATAAATTGTGTGTGTTGAAGAGGGACAGGGCACCCCTGGCTGGTGAGCTTTAAAAGTGGATTGCCATAGATTTAAGTAAGTGTGCCAAAAGCAGTATTTTACCAAATAATACCTAAAAGTCTTTAAATTGTAGTTAGCTCCCTGAGGTGCTATTAGTCTAATTTCCAACCCAGTTGTGTATTTGACTCACTCCCCACTTATAAAATCTAAAAAGTTATTTGCCTTAATCATTGAGCAGTGCAAATCCATTAATTTGTTTAGTACTTGCCTCTACCCAGTTAAATCACTTATAAATGTGCATCAGGTTTGTGAACATTTTCATGACAGGTCCCTGGAAGTCCAACAATTAGGTACTTACTGTTGCTGTTTCAGGATGATGACAGTAATCATAGAAAGGGGGGGAAATCAAGGAGGAATTGCAGTTGGGAATAGGTTTTTAAGGCAAAATTCTTGGAAAAAGCTCCTCCATTCGGAAACTGGATTCATGGCATTAATCCAGTGAATGCAGATGTTGAAGCTCAAGGAGAAGGATTGTTTGGAAGACATGAGGTGAGGGAATTAGACGCCATTATATGTTATTATATCTATTTCATTTCCGAAAACACTCCATGCATAGTTGAAAGGATGCTCTTAGCTAAATGACATTTCTTTCTTCTGGGTTCCACCCAAAGCCCATATAGCAGAATGCCCTTTTAGCTTCTGGAATGTGACCTTTACTTTCTCAAAACATCACAGGGTCAAGTTCAGCATAGTACCTATCTTGCTGAATCCAAAGGAATTATAATTGACTGAGTGCCAACTATGTGCCAAGAACCAAAAATCCATAATCTCATCAAGTGTCCACCGTCATCCTGTGCTTGGATATGGTTTTCACTTTAGATGAGGAAGGTAAAGTTCAGAGAGCTTATGTGATTTGCCATAGTCATCAGCTAGTAAGAAACCTAATCTCAGCTCATTTATTAATACAACAAATATAGCTGCTAAGTGGCTAGCCCCGAAGATAGCCTAGTGAACACAAAAGATGAAATAATCACAGTTTAATGGAAGAGCAATATGACTGAAAGTCTAGGGTACTGTGGGGACGCAGGGTAGGGTACCTTACCTAGAACAGAAGGTCCAGTAACACTTTCTCAAGGAATGGACATGTTAGCTGAGCCTTAAAGGGAAAAAAAGGAGTTAGCCAGCTTCAGAGTCTGGAGAACTCTGTTCTAGGAATTCTAGGAATTCTAGAGGAAATTCCAAATGCAAATAGTGGGAGGTGGGAGAAAGCAAGGGTTTGTTTTAATTTTTGTTTTTGTTAAAAAACTGGAAGATTGGGAGCGGTGGCAAAGAAATAGAAAGGCATGAGGAAGGAGAGGTAGATAAAATTGGATGGTGGGAAGATTCTCAACCATGGTTAGGAGTTTCGATTATATCCAAAGTCACTGGAGTAAGCAAAGTACAGGTTTTTAGAAACTGACTAAGGCTGAAATATGGAGAATGCCAGAAGAGGAACAAGACTAGAGGCAGGGAGATGGACTAGAAGGCAATTGTTTTCTGGGTGAAAGAAAGGATGGTGTTTGGGAACTAGGAGGACAGATGACAAGGAGATTATTAGGAAATTAAATTGTTAAGACTTGGAGACTGATGAGATGGGATTGTTGGTGAGAGCTGACAGAGGACAGGACTTCAGGACTACTCTAGAGCCTTCTGGTGGGGCCACTGGGTTGTGCCATATGTAGAAAGAGGGGAAGGTGTATGGATAAGACAGTACATGCCATTTGGCACTTGTTGGGTTTGTAGTGGAAGATGTTCAAGTGCCTTGTGGGCAGTGAGATATCTGGGTCTGGAGGTCTGAAGAGAGCTGTGGCATGGGGTGATGGGTTAGGAAGTATCTGGTAAATTTGATGGGTAACTTTATGTGTCAACTTGACTGAACTAAGGGATGGTAAGACATTATTTTTGGGTATGCCTGTGAGGTGTTTCCAAAAGAGATTAGTATTTGAATCCACAAAATGAGTAAAGATCACCTTCACCAAAGCACGTGAGCAGCATCCAATCCACTGACAGTCTGAACAGAACAAAAAGACAGAGAAAGGGCAAATTTGCTCTTTTTACTTGAGTTGGAACATCCACTTACTACTGCCCTCAGACATTGGCACTCCTGGCTCTCGGGCCTTCAGACTTGGACTAAATTACGCCATTGGCATTCCTGGTTCTCTGGTTTGCAAGTGGTAGATTACAGAACTTCTCAGCTTCCATAATCATGTGAGATAATTCCTATAATAAATCTCCTCTTACATATTTCTGTATATCTAACTATTGCTCCTGTTTCTCTGAAGAACTCTGACTAACATAGCAAGCAAATGATGACCAAAGATGATGGAGATATTGAAAAACCCAATAGAAATATAGAGAGGCCAATTCCATCTTCACAGAGCATGTGTTTGAGCTGCTTCTCATAACCAGCAGAATATGCTCTTTCTCTAATATTGGGGTCACCTGAGTCCTTACTAATATCTCCCTCCATGTCCCCACAACATAGTCCTCAAAGGCCTAATGGAATTCAGGACTGGGTCGTGGCCAACAAACTAACTTCTCCAGACACAAGTCAAACAGCACTGTCTAGGGACAAAATTCTGTTCTTTAGTGTGGAAAGCAAGAATTTCATTCTTGATTCAATTTTTGGCTAGAGTGGAATCTATAGTATACTTACATCTAAAACACTGCATTTACTGAAATAGCCAACAAACTTATGGTAGGTTGGGTTTCCCCCAAGGCAGACTCTGGGTCAGAATTTGTGCAATTACTTTATTTAGAAAGCAATCTCTGGAAGCACTGGTAGAGGAGCTGGGGAGTGAGACAGAGGAGGGAAGGAGCCAGTGTATTAATAGTGGACAGACAGGTTGCCATTCTGGGCAGGCAGAGCTCATTCCCTTGGGTATACCTCTGGAAGAACATATAGATCATACCTCAAGAGTTGTCTCTCCCAAGGTGTGAGAAATCTGGGCTATTCACCAACTTTCATGTATTACTGGGCGAAGGGTTGCTCTTGAGGGTGTAAACGTCCAGGACCTTCTGGTCTACTCCACATGAATCAGTCATGCTCCCAAGGCCAGAGAAAGCCCTCAGACCTTTACAGGTGCTTGAAGTAGAAAGTCTACAGTGTGCACTGAAACAGTGGAAGCAGAGGGAATGTGGGGAGGGCTCTGATGTCATCTGCTAGCCAGCAGAGGAAAGCCTGGACGTGAGAGAAATCTGCTACAATGTGTAACATCATCTTCTTAGTATTAGAGATAGTCTAACCATCCCAGACAAGTACGTAAGTGAACGTGAGTAGAGAGTTAACTACACATGCTGGCTCTGGTGAGGTAGGGTACCGAAAGATGGCATGTGGACCATTTGACACACTGTGGGATTATTTTCCACCAAACGGTAATAGCCAAATGTGACTATGACTTGCTCATGATCTTCAAAGTTCTATTGTATTTGGACTCGTGTAATGGAGACTTTTAGTCAGAATTTCTTGCCAAACACTAATCAACTTGTTTTTAAAGAACTCAATAAGTGATTAGCTTACAGTTTTTTAAGCCAACACAAAAGCCTTTGCCAACTAAGTCTGGCAAAATCTTTCCCCTCTAAGGTCTAGGATATAGTACTTAGAGCATCATAAAAGCATTTTAGAGTCAAATCGATACCCAATCCTTAGTTGTAAATGGTTAGAGAATGGTTAAACGTATAGTTATTACGCTTTTGTGACTCGAGGGGAATGTTGAGGTTTCCATTCATAATACCCAGTTAGTTTGTATGCTGTATCTTTCTTCCCTCCCCTGTCCTGCTTGAGCACTTGGGGAAAAACTTTCTATTCATACAAAATTAAACCAGTAAATCTCCTTAGGCTTGCTATTTGGAAATGTAAAAAAGTATTGCTTTTTAGGTTTATCTCAGTGCATAAAGACAACTCATAAAGGTAAGATTTATAGTCTGCTGTTTTTTGCTTTAGCAAAACCGAAGGTCAGAAGCTGAGACACAGAGGTCATACTCCCTCCTTCATCTTGCCTGAGGTTTCACATGTTAGTGGATTTTCTGAGAGCAACTGCTCCAGATTTACATGAGAAGCATCCTTCGGCCAGACTTTTGAAATTTTAGGTCATTCATTTATCGCATAGTCATTGAGTACATACTAGTGCCAGGCACTGTGGAAGCGTTAGGGATATGAGAGACATAAGAAATCTTTTCTTCTGCACATGGTTTATGTTAGCCAAACAGTATCCATTTTTATTGATGTAATCCCTTCCAGATTCCCCTGCCAGGGCTTTGGGGTCACCCCAAGAAAAAACAATTTTGGAAGGAGGGTGAGGAATCAAGGCAGGGAGTGAGATCAAGTCTAACTATTTTTTCCTCCCTTAAAAATATTGGCCTTCAACTACTTGCTACTTCGTAAATGATCTTCTATGGCTTTTTAACTCTCAGCTCCCTTGAAGAACTTCAGGTTGATTTGGGGTCTTTATTTTAAAATTCTGAAAATGTCATACCTTCCAACTGGAAGCAGCAAGATGCTTTTGTTATCCTGGAATCATTATCCAAAGAAACAAAAACACCGAGTGCGCTTCTCCAGGCTTCTACCTGCAGAAACTATTGGACTGTTCTAGAAAAAGTTGCACCAAGTTGTAAAGTGTAAGATAAGAAGAAATACATCGTGAAGTCAGGATAGGCACACCTCCCAAACACCTCCTCTAGGACAGTGGCATTCCCAAATGATAGGTCTTTTCTTAAGTGATCTCTGAGAACTGGAAGGCTTCCAGGGGAAAAGGGAGATTACAATGTTTGGCGAGTTAGGCACTTCTGTTAATCATGTGTTATACTCCATGGAAACAAGTTACTTCAGGGAGGTCAAAACATGAAATAAAATTGGGCTCAACATTAACTGAATTATTGGGAACACCTCTATTCTCCCTGAACCGTAAGTGTTAAGCATCACCATTACCGCCACCTTCATTTAATGAGGACTCACATCTGGCTATTTTCTACGGATCTCCTTTTCTCCTCACACATGCCTGTGAGGTAAGTAGGGATCACCGCTCCGCATGACAGGTGCAAGAAGACTCAGGGAGATTAAATGATGGTCCTAGCTTGTCTGTAACTTGAACCTAGACCTGTTTCAGGGCAAAGCTAAACCACTTCCTACTATCAATAACAAGGACAACAACAAAAAGGTCAGCAAGGTACGGGAAAAAAAAAGATAATGGCCAACATCTGATCACCCTGGAAAAGTCTTATATTCATGAAGCTCATTAAAGTGGAAGTACAGAAAATCGAATCTTCACATTTATTTCTTGGGACTGTGGAAGTGACCAATCTTTGGTCCTAAAAACATCCTCATTAGTCTGGACTACTTTTATTTATTTATGGTTGGTATAGGTGGCAATCACATATTTTTTCAGAAATTGCAGTGATGGGGACATTTACTGACAGGGAAGATTTTTTCAAGTTATGTTTAAGACCATCGTAAGAGCAAGATGATGTGGTGTACTGTGTACATATAAATAAATAAATAACACCAACTTTTATTCATGATTCTTGTAATGTGACCTTCATTTGGTGACTTAATTAGCTGCTCTTAGCACTGTCTATGCAAATAAATAAATCTTTTCTTTATAAACATTCCAATGGTCCAAACTTTTCTGCAATTCAAACTATCTGAAGGGAATAGGAAAATGGAAAATTGCAAGTATATAAAATCTAACAACAGTCTTTTCAAGGAATTGTTTCACAAGAAGATTTAGTAAAATCAGAAGGCTTTTTTTAATTTAAAAAAGAAAGCTGGAGATGCTTCTTCAATGAGTGTTTCACATAAAGTCTTTTATGTAAGTCATAAAGTTTGATTTCACATGGCACAAGGTCTGAAATCATACGGACTTCTGAGGAGCAGAAAAACTTTCTTTTCAGGTTTTCCCAGGCACTTCTAATATTTTGGAATAAAAGGAGGGAGGAGGAAGGAAACTAACAACTTTTATCAGGAAAAATACTTCTAAGGCCAAGTGTTTAAAATGCTCCATTTAGGCTTTTCAGGATTTTCATGTAGGTGACATCAGCAATAGGGACACTAAACAATAAGTTTACATCGTAACTTCAAAATGGCATACTTGAACACTTCCTATTAAAAATAGATCCTTTCTTTAAAAAGTAATGTGACCACTGATTTGTAACTATAGATATTCTTGACATAAGACTTCTAATATTCTGCTATCTCAAGTCTTCATGATTTCCACCAACATCCCAGATATTCCTAAACGGTATCACCACCCCTCTCTCCTACCAAAACTTCTCCCACTGGCAAAGATCACCTTTAAATATCTCCATAGAATAGACCTCTGAAAAGAGAAATGAGAAGTCTTTTATCAAGAAGAAAATGGGAGAAATCACTTTCTTATTCCAGTGTTTTTCCCTCTTCCCGCCTGCCTCCTCCCCTCGTCGAAACTATTTGTACATTTGATACTGAGCCAGGTAGCTGGGGTTCCACTCATTGCAAAATGATACTGGGCATTCATAAATGGGTGCATTTTTTTTTTTCCTGCTTTCTCCCCTCTCCTCAGAGGACAATAAAACCCCAACCATCTTGAATAAATCTGGGTGAGGTCCAGAAGCAAAGGTACAGACTGGGTCTGTACAGACATGGGAGTGATTTTCATGACCTGGGCTGTTTAACCTCATTCATCCTTTCCAGAGTCCTAGGTGCCTGCCCCAGGCCAGGCCCTGCCCTTTGTTTGGGGACAGTGTTGGGTGAGGCGCCTTTCAGCCTTCCAGGTACAGGAGTGTACAGCCGGAAACAGAGAACCCGGAGCAAGAGAGTGACAACAGGGTGTGCTGTATGTTCGCCCAGAGAAGGATGCAGAAGACTAAAAGACGGGGTGAGAGGGGCTGACAGCCCGGAGGAGGTGAAAAACGGAAGGAGGCGATTTTGAGGTTCTGAAATTCACTTCTTTCCTTTACCACAGCTTTCACGCAGTGCCCCCCGCCTCCATCCGGCCCGGGCCTCCCATGCAATTGCTGACCACTTGCAAACGACTTCAGGACTTACCTCGGGGAAACTTCCACGCGGCTCTCAGCCCAGCGCGTGCCAAGCCCTGCGTGGGTTTCCTGCCCGCACGCCCCGAGCGCACCGCCGGGAGCGCAGCGCCGAGCACCGCCGACCGCGGTGGGGACGGCGGAGACGGTGGGGACCTCGGCTGGGGACCCCGGGAACGCGGGAAGGACCGGAGGCGGCGCGGGCAGCCTCTCGCCTCCCGGTGTCCCGCAGGCGGGCGGCGGCTCCCACGCCCCTCCTTGCGGCTATATAAGTGCTTCTCCCCGCCCCGGCCAGACCCTTCCCCGCCCCGGCGGCCCCGGGCCCAGCGCACGTCCCTAGGGAGGGGGGCGGGTGACGGAAGCGGCAGTGAGGGGTTTAGGGGGCTGTAACTGCCCCCCACACTTCTCCTCTGCGGGGAACCTCGACCCTCTCAGCTCTGAACCCTGGAAAGACCCTAAAGGCGGGGAGATTGGGGCGTTCACCGCGCGCCTTCTCTACACCCAGAGGACCGGCAGGGCGCGGCATCCAACGGGCACGAAAGATTGGCAGCTCTGCCCCTACTGCTGGAACTGTCGCCGGGCGACTTTGTCCCCGTCCTGGGGTCTTCTTGGGGAAAGCAGGGGCTAGCAAGGGAGCCCCCGAGTCGTTGGGTGGTGGGAATTTCCTCTTGCCTGGGAATGGAGACCAGCCACTGTGCGCCCCACGTTTGGGGTCAAGCGCCATCGGAGGACCCAGTCAGAATTTAGGGTCTCGAGAATATCCTTGATTCTTTTTGTCTACTAACTTTTTATCGCTTCCTGTCCATTCATTTATCTATCCATTTATTCATTTCTCAAGTATTTGAGCACTTAGTTTGTGGCACTATTAGGTGTTGGGGATACAAAACCAACTCTGGTTTTTAGCTGCCCGTCTCAGTGGGGACCAGGTGTGGCAAGAGGGAATGGGATGGGGTAAACGCTGCCAAGGGAACACGGAAGAAGGGATCCTAACTCAACCTTGGAAAGCCAAAAGAAGCTTCTCTGAGGAAATTAAATCCAGACTGAAATGTAAAGAGTGAGCGAGGTACAAAATCAGGGGAAAGAGGGTGGAAGACAGGGATCAGCAGCTGCAAAGCCTGGGAAGAGAGAGGGAGCACTTCCCCTCTTCAGTGGAACCAAGAGTGTTTTTTAAAATTTGCTGTTTACTGTCATCCTAAGTAAAGAAAATTTTAAAATTTTAAGAATGGTAATCTTGTAAGTGGTAGAACCTGTACCTTGAACTCAGGCGACTAGCTCTGGAGTACGCTTTTATGGCATGGATTGTCAACTTGGCAAATGACAAGTTCAAAACAGAGTTTGTTCCCAAGGAACGGGGATTCTCTGGAATCCGAGGCATAACTCAAGTCTCAGTGAGACCATCACCAAGTGCAACTTTGGCCAGGTCCTTAACCTCAACTTCTTTGCCAGTGGAATGTAAACAATTAAGACTTTCTCATGTGCCTCGTTCAGTGCCCTGGATCATGAGACTTCACGTTCCCGTTCAAAGACATGGCAGAGCAGTGCCAGGACAGGTGACTTTGAAATGGTGACTCCTCCATGGGTCCTTTGGCTTTGGTGCAAAGGAAGCTGGGAGAACATTAGAACAACAACAGAAACAGCAAAGCCAACATTGGAACATCTCAAATTATAATTGCTTTTACCTAAAATGATTAGAAGTAATTCAGGTTTTCATATTCTCATATAGTGTTATTATTTTTAATAATTGCACTTCAAAACACAAGTATACATTTCTTATCCCAGGGCATTATTGAAAGAGACAGATGTGATTGCTGATGGCAGGGTTTGTAGCCAATTGCCAGCCCACCCAAAGATCCTTTTAAAAGTGTACCACCCCCCAAAAATGCCGATTCTATTAGCCCCATAGCAAACAATAGTCTGATGGAAGGGCTTCTGGGAGTCACATGCCTATGACCCATGGCTCAGCCAGGACCAATGATCATGTCAGTTCAATGGAAAGACTTGATAACACTGCCTTAAGAACAAGCCAAGTATCTCTGACATCTTGTTTTGGGGCATCTCAAATCATTCTATCTTGTGTTCTGGATCTTTTGATGTCCAAACTAACTGTCATGACCTGATAAAACTTTGACCAGCACTCAAAGAATTAGGCATCCCCTCACCTAGACTACAACAAAAAAGGCAGAGAAAGAAGAAAGGTTCTTGGATCTTATAAATGCACATGTTTTCCTAGATTGACCCTAGTTTTTCTGGAGCTTGTTTAGGAGCATTTGTAACTTAAGTGGAAGTGTGGGTGCAGTATGCACTTGAATGGGTTTTTGGACCCCATGACAACTTCATCAAAACTAGACATTAATTACATCAGAATACAACAGCAGCCATTAATCTAAGCCACACATATGAACTGGTTTGTCACGACAGTGTTGGGACTTTGGGAACCTTGTCCATTCATAGGTCAGCCTTTGGGAGCAAGTCAGCTTGGGAAGATCCATGTTGACTTCTGAAATGTTTCCAGAGCCCAAACAGGCTCAATCTTCAATGTTCAGACCCTCAAGCTACTGAAGTTGCCTTCTATTTGATCTTCCAAAGTCCAATCTTCTCTTTCACCTAACTCCACTCCTGCCAATTCATCCTTCATTCTTTTGACAGAAGGATCTTTCTAAACCACAAATCTCATCAATCACTCCACTGACTTAATGTTATCAATGGCTCTCCACTGCTTGTAGAGCAGAGTACAAACTCAAGGCACTTTATCTCACTCCCCATTCTTCCTTCTTGCCTCATGTCTCACCCTCCAGCCACACTTTCACCACTGATTGTGAGCTCCACTGTCCTAGTAATGACTCACATTCATTGATCTCATGCTGCTTTCATACCTCTTGCCATTTTCAAGACTGTTTCCTCTGTATTTATTTATTCACTTATTCAACAAAATATATATTGAATACTAACTATCCACCAGGAACTGTGAAGGACTGGAATTGTTTTTATGATGATAATCTATGATTTTTTGGTCATAAATTAGAATAATATACTTAATCCAGGGATCTTACTTGGTTTACTAGGATCTGTTTATAAGGCATGTTTTAAATATCTACTTTGTGGTAGATACTGCATTAGACATAGAATGCGATCATCCACAGTATCTCTTCTTAGGACTTCAGAGCCTAGTGTTGCAGTTGGGAAAATCATCTGATTATTAATATGATAGTGGTCTGTATGCATTGGGTGCTATGGGAGAAACCTTGGAAAGAAGGTGATGCTTGTGGTAAACATTGGACATGGGGTTGAGTGAGGAAGGTTGGGGGTGCAGGGGATAGCAAGGTAGAGGGAGCAGCATGTATGAAAGCATGGAAGTCAGTGGTGCCTGGACAATGAAGGGATGTACTGTGAAATGAGGTTAGAGAAGTAGGTGGGGGCAGGTGATGGATTGGATGTGAATGAGTGAGTAGGTTAGTAGGAGTCCAGAAAACCTCCCAGGCTTCTGGCTTGCCACTCTGCAGGTGTAACACCATTTACTGAGATAGTGAACATAGGAGGAGGAGGTTTGAGGAGGAAAGTGAAAGAAAATAGTACTATTTTGACGATTTTGAGTTGGAGATGCCTGGGAGCTGTCCAAGTAGTGATGCTTAGTGGCCAGATGGGTACTTATAGGTCTCAGGCCTGGGACTGAGGCCTCAACTGGAGATGTGGATTTGGGTTCATCATAAAGTTGATAGCTGAAGCCATAGACAGGTATGATATGGTATAGGGAGAATTCATTTATTCACCATTCACTGAGGAAATATTCATTGAGCACCTGCCACTTGGGAGGCACTGCCCTAGATTTTGGTGATACATTAGGAAAAAACAAACAAACAAACAAGATTCCTTTTCTTCTGGTGCTAGAGGAAAGAAGACTGGGAACATCTTATTGGATGGCAGGAGAGGATTTCAGTTTTAATGCAGTGAGAAGGTGGCTTTGAATAAAGTCCTGAATGAAGATGAGAAGTAAGTCCTGACAGACAGCAGAAGGGACAGTCAATGCAAAGTCCCTGAGGCAGGGACATGGCTGGTGCGTTTGAGCAAGGGAAAGAGGCAGCGTTGCTGAAACAGGGAGAAGTAAAATGACACCAAGTGAGACAGGTAATGGAAAGGGGTTGATTTGTCGGGATCAGTGAAGGGTTTTGAGCAGAAGAGTGATATGATATGATTCCTGTTTAAAAGGATAATAGACAATAAGGGATTGAAGCAGAGTCCTGGGAAACAGCTGACATTGAAGAGATGGGCAGATAAAAAGATAGTTCAGGGCAGTGGGAATGTTGCTAAAGGGTCAGATCCAGGTGATCTTAAGGATGTTAAGAACTTAAGACTCCAGAACATGAGGACAAGTTGTGCAAGAATGGCCAGTGAGGCAAGAGGGGGACCAGAGAGGAAACTTCTTTCAAAGCCAGGGGAGGGTAGCTATAGAGGAAGCAATCCATGGATGGTGCCAAGAGTTACAGAGAGGTCAAGAAGGAGAAGGCTTAGAGTGCATCTTTTGGATTTGGCACTGCAGAGAGTCCTGTGGCTGCTGCTGTAGCAATGTGGGGGAGGGGAGAGGTTGTGGTCAGAACTTGGAGCCCATACAGTGAATGGGAGATGAATGTGTTGCAGGAGAGTTGACTCTTCCAAGAAATATGACAGAGGAACACGATTTAATGTTGTAACTTCACCAAGGACCAGTATTTTTAATTTATTTTTTTATTTTTTAAAGATAAAGAGTTTATTTATTTATTTATTTATTTGAGATAGAGAGAGAGAGAGAGAGCACGAGCTGGGGTGAGGGCCAGAGGGAGAAACAGGCTTTCCACTGAGCAGGCAGCTGGATGTGGGGCTTGATCCTAGGACCCTGGGATCATGACCTGAGCCAAAGACAGATGCTTAACCGAATGAGCCACCCAGGTGCCCCCAAGGACAGGTATTGAGGGGATACTCATCTTATTGATGATAGCATAGCTTTTCTTGTAGACAAGTGGAGAACTTCTGTGCTCATCAGTGGGCCAGGAATAGGAAGAGGAGTATGCAGAAGCTGTCCACATTATAGGAGTTCAGAGTCTGCACTTTTCAAGTTTGCCATCTTTTTTATCTTTCAAAAGGAGGTCTAAGAATAAGGATACATTAAACAGGCTTAGAGTCAACAGTCAGGAAATCGGAAGAACTCTAGGACAATCTCCAATTGTATCCTGGGGATTTTAAAGTAGTACAGTAAGACCCTAACTAGAGTAGGTGAATTTGGCTGTATCATCATTGGTTACTGCCTCCTAACCCCCACTCCGTCCTCCTCAGACTTAAGTGGCCTTGAGTTTTCTCATGTTTGGTAGAGAGAGATCAGTTAGGAAATGACTGTCTTGTGGTCACTGGGGAATTATCAGGTACATGGTGAGTCACAAACAGTATAAATTTCATTATCTTTGGTTTTTTCTCTCTGAGGCCATGAATGTCCAGAAGCATTGGTTATCATTAACTTGGCACTGCGGCCACCCTAAATGTTATGCAATTGATTTTCAGATGTCACTTGCCATACTGTGGGAGGTATTTAATGGTATACTTAGTTACTTAATAAGTGTGTTGAACTAGTCAGAGAGAGATTTTTTTTTTAAGGCTTGAGATTTTGAATCAGCTGAAGTCAGAGTAGAACAAGACTCCCTCCTGCCCCATTCAGTGCAATAAATTGTAAGAAGCTGAAGGCATTGAGCCAGATTCTCTCATTGTTTGATTTACTTCTCTGGTATAATTCTATGAGAGGTCAATTCACTTTTATAGCCCATTAGGGTATAATTAGGATTCAGCAGACATTTTCTAAATCTTCTTCTCAAGACTAGATGGTATATACTCCATTTTTAAAGAGACAAAAAAAAAGTTAAACCCATAATGGAATGAAATTTCTCTTAGCTTCTGTAAGAATATCCACTAGGTCCTAGAATCAAACCAAACCATAATCCTCCAACGATGACAAAGGAGAGGCCACTAGTCTTTTTGTGAATCTGGCCATGACCCCGAGATTTATCTTGTTTATGGGAGCTTTCCCTCATGGGTGTTGCTACCACTGTGAAGTATCTCACTTTAACCATTTGGCCCAGCAAAAAGTTCACAAACTTTTCCTTAATTTCTGGATCACAATCAGGAAAGTCTAAAACAGCCCAATATAGGACTGTCTAAAGACTCAGGAGAACAGCAGAGAAATAATAATGACAACAACAACTAGCCAACCCCATGAGGTAGGTAGGTGTCTTGCGGAAGAGGAAGCAGGCATAGAAAGTTAAGGATGCCATCTAAGCTTACTTGCTCAACTACTGACTGTTGAAGCCAAGATTGAAACCTAGGAAATGAACCAGGAGTGAAAACAGGAGTAACAGACAAACAACCAAGTGACCTGCTGTACAAGGTATGGGTGGTAGATTGTCTTTCTAAAGATGGTTACAGCAATCTCTCTCATGTTTTTGTCTCTGCAATTTGAGTAAACACCATTTCATGGTCTTCTCTATGCTAGGTGTGGAGACTGTCTTAGTTTTCCCTCTCAGTCCCACTCAAAAGGCTGCCTCTAAAACAAGGATTCATGTACAAGTAGTTTATTTTGGAGGTGATTCTAGAAAACACTGCTAAGGGAGTGAGACAGGAAAGGGAAGGTCGCCAATGAAGGGAGTGTTAACTAAGCAGTGACCACTGTGGACAACTTCAGCTCAGTCCTCCTGGGGAATGTTGGGAAACAGTACAGAACATGCCTCAGGTTTTTATCCACCAAATCTCTATGTGTTACTGGCTAAGAGATGCTCCCCAGAAAGAGTAACTCTCTGGCACAGGCAAAGCATCCGTTAGCATATAGGATTGAATGTGGAGGGGTGGGGAGAGGAAGTGACATCTGCTGGAGAGACCTTTTGAGTCTGTGTGCTTGGGTCCCTGTGTAAGCTCCCAGCAACAGTGAGAAATTAAAAACATAATCAAGGCTCACGTTACCCAACTCAAACAGAATAAAAAATCCTCTTGCAGTGGTGGGCAGGCATGCTCTCACACTGGCCCCTGTCACTTTCCTCTCTGAGTCTTTCTGGAATGTTCTCCCACTTGGTTCCCATCTGCCCCTGCCAGTCCTTGGTACTCATGGTGGAGGAGGGCGAACACCTATCTGCCCACAGGAAGAATGTTACTTTAGAAGCATTTACGTCTGGAACGTCAAAGCGGAAGAAGTGCCATGCACTGGTCAAGGAGGCCATTGCCACATGGTTTGTGCCACATAGGGCTTGTTGGGGTTATTAACTCCAGCTATGTTTAATTGAAAATTATTGAAAAAGCACACGTTAAAAGCTAGTTATGTATGTGATTTGGCTTTATCTAACAAGAGTTGCTCATCTTGGTTATAATAATGTTGACGGAGTTTCTAACCCTGATGAGCAAATCTTTCCAAATTGGAAATCACATAAAAGCTTTGAGAAAGGTTTAAACTCATAATCTGAATGCCTTAATATATATATATATATGTATATATATATATACATATATGTATTTCCTCTTTACAAAGAAATGTGTTTATCTATCATAGTGCATTTTCCAAAGTTTTTCAATTTTGAAATGAAAATGCCAAGCATTTTCTTCTATTTAAATTTTATGACAGGACTCTGAGGTCCTTAGAGTGTGTGAGGAAATCCCTTAGTAGGATACACGATACTCTTTGAGGCAAGTTTGCTTATTTGAGGTTCCTTATTACTTCCCAATTACATAGGAGTTTAAGCTAAGGCATACTGCGTCTTATATACGGACCACAAATACGGAATTTTCCAAGGCTAGGTTCTGGATTATTTATAATGAGATCTCAGATTTCAGACAAATATTGAATAGCTAGTGAATGTAATCTCTCCACCTGCCAGCACGTCTTTTAAGCATTATTAAAGGACATTGAGGACAGCCGTTGTAATATGTCATGTAGGCAGAACAGCCGACTTTACGGGAAAGCTGTGTCCCATTCTCCATTCACGCGGAGCTTGTGGTTACTTCGGAGACACGTGAAGGGGCCCGTTGAATTTTGAGGGAAGCACATAGTAGGCATATAGTATAAAGAGCTCAGATATGTTTTACTAAAATTTTAATCTTTGATTTCTCATGGAGGTAGGGGTGGACACCCTACTCTGGAGAAGCCCTTTGACCTAGTCAGAACAGATGGCACTATTCAAACTTCCTGAACTAAGGCCCCATTTTAGGCCTCTGGAGAAGCAGCCAGTCACTGTTGTAAAAAACAAGTAAGTCAGATTTTCAGCAGAACATCATTTATCCACTTAAGAACAATGAACAATAGCATTTTGGTGTACATTTTTAGTATAAAGTATGTGTATATGTGTATATATATATATATACACATATACACACACATGTACATATATATATAGTAACTATGTTTCTAGGAGCTTTTAATAGTCTAATAATAGACTGGAATATGACCAAGAAATATAAATAATTAAAAACTTCGGTAAACTTTGTTTTAGAGCAAGAGCAACAGACATTTACTGCAACTGGTAATTTTTCTGTAAGGGAGATTATTGAATAAATATGTATAAACATCTGTTTTTTAATTTACTCCAGGGAAGCCCTTAAAAGAAATAATTTGCATCTTCCTCCAAAGTCTCCCCAAACCAACCCCTTCTTGTATATTCTTTCCATTCCAAGGTCTCTCACTTTGGAGTTTATTGTTATTAAACATTGGATATGATATTCTCCCACCCTTTTCCCCAAAAGTTCTGAAGAAGTTCGGATTTGTTGTGATTAGTCACCCATCCTCTGGGATCCTGGGGCTGAGTTATACATATTCACACACACGCACACATGTGCACGTATACACACGCTCCCTGTAGAAATTTAAACACGCACTCCTCCCATTTGCAGAGGCTGTGGTTTCTGGGAACACACTCCAAATTCCTCTGTGCAGTCACTGCAGGAGTGGTGGGAAAAATAATTATGGCCATGTATGTCATAAAAATTTGCCTGAAGAAATGGAGCACTCTGTAAATACATCCAATGGGCAAAGATTTATTTCCTGTGACCTAAGCTTGGGGCTTATCTGGTCAGCATTTGCTGAGAGCAGGGCCTCCGAGCACACTCTCTTCTTAATTAGAACTTTGAGAGCTTACTTGCGCAAGTCCCCTCCTGCACATATGCTTTGCCCCTCTCACCTCTGTAGCTGAACCCTTCCAGGTAAAATTCAGGAGATGAGGAAGAAATGATACAGGTACATTTTCCTGCTGACACTGTGGGCTCACATGAATTCTAAGCTGGGACTAATTTTCTATTCCTGGGAAAGAATTCTAAGACATGTCTTTTTATTTATCCTTACTAAGATTCAGAGCAGTTTCCGTTGCTGTTGTTGCTAAGGGAACACCATGCAAAAGTGAAAAAATCCATGGTTTCCATTCTAGCTTTTTTGAGGAGTGGGTCGTTTAATAGGGGAGACCAGTCATTAGCAATCAGGAGTATACGTCATGGCATTATTCCATCTTTCCAGGAGAGCAGCTCTTTCTGTGTTTGTGCTTGGCCTCACAGGTGATGAATTTAAAAAAAAACAACAACCCACAAACACCACCACCACCACCACCACCACCACCAATTTCAAGATGATCTAGTCCAAGCGCTTCCTTTCTCACCTGAGGTGATGGAGGTGCAGGGAGGGCAAGCCAGGGGGCACAGCAGTTGGGGGCGGAGCCAAGCCTCAAGCTACTGTTCCCCTCCTCTCTTTTCTCTGTGACCTGCTGGCTCTTATACTTCATGACCTGCTATGCTTCAAAATATACAACCCAAACCAGTTTTTCTTTCCTCGGATACCTCTCTCTACACTTGCTTGATTCCTTATTGGGACATCACTTAATTTTCCACAGGTCAGTTTAGGGCCCAGAAAAGTATAGATTTTACTATTTAGTTTAAAAACAATGTGTCACACTAGGCTTTGGTTTTCACATATTTTATCCAGAAATATGCTGCTCAAAGTGAACAATGACATTCTTCTAACAGAAATAACCAGCTCTCTTATTTTGTGGCTGTCCAAAGGAGAATATGGTTCGATTTCTTTGCTAGGTGATTGTGTCAGAGCTGGTTTTTTCCCCCAAAGATCTGTGCTCCACCTTCCGCAGTGTGAAATTCTTACTGGGAAGCTGAGAACCACAGTGTGCAGGCTCCTTTGCATCTGTATGTGGGCATATGGCTACTTTTGGCCAATAGAAATGCTAGTGAAAACAATGTTTATTTCCCCCCAAAGAGAATAACAAGCAAATTTTCCTTCACTTACTTTTTCACTTACTCTTTCCTCATAAAACAACTGAATCCATAAGAGGAGGGTGGAGTCAGAAGATGGAAGTAAATATCCTTGAAATCTCAAAATTCCCATGCGGAAAACTCCTTGCTAACCACAACACCGGTACTGATCATTAACCAGAAATAAATGTCTAAAGTATTATGCTCTATCAAGTTATCTTTTGCTGTGCAACAAGCCACTCCAGAACTCAGAGGTTTAAAAAGACAGCAATCATTTATTTTGCTTACAAAACCAGTTTGGGCTCTGATAGGGCTACAGTAGTCCCCTGCTCCACATGGCATCAGCTAGGGTAGGGCCACAGGGTGGAGGGGGTGGCTGGAGGACCTACTTTCAAGATGCATTACTCACTGGGGCGCCTGGGTGGCTCAGTTGTTAAGCGTCTGCCTTCAGCTCAGGTCATGATCCCGGGGTCCTGGGATGGAGCCCCACATTGAGTTCCCTGCTCAGTGGGGAGCCTGCCTCTCCCTCTCCCACTTCCCCGCTTGTGTTCCCTCTCTGTCAAATAAATAAATAAATAAGTAAATAAAATCTAAAAAAAAAAAAAGATGCACTACTCACATGATTCGTAAGTAAGCACTGGGTGTGGGCCGAAGTTCAGTTGAGGCTGAGGCCTGGTGAGCCCAGTTCCTCTTCATTCCGGCCTTTCCACTGGCTGTTTGCCATCCTCGTGATATAGTGTCTAGGTTCTAAGAGCAAACGTCTCAAGAGACAGATAGTAGAAACTGACTTCTTTGAAGTTTGGGCCCAGACACTGACACAATATCACTTGTGCCGGAATTTATTGATCAAGCAGTCATACAAACAAGATTCAAGCTCATGGACATAGATCCCACTTTCTAATGGGAAGAATGTCAACGAATTTGGGGGCCATGTCTTAAAATCATCACTTAAACCACTGTGATTTTGAGGTTTGTCTATTAAGGCATCTAGTGTTACAGTTAGAACCACCACAAGTGAGAGAGAAGGAAAGCAACAGCAACTTAACAGTCTTACATAATTTAATTATAGGTCGCCAAACAACCAACAACAAAACTTGCAGAGGAGGGTCGTTAACTTTTGTGAATTACAAAATGAAGAGATCTTTAGGGGCTTCTGCAAAGTCCTACTGGGTTCAGCTTTATAATGTACTTGCAGATCTCCTGTATGTCAGCAAAACCTACTTAATAACAACAAAAACACAGTAGGAGAAAAATGGCAAAGAACATGAATAGATGGTTCACAGAAGGGGGAATAAACAGCCGATGATATGGAAGAAAGCTCCCATGGTCATTTACTGGCTTGCCTGTCCAAGGCCCACTGCCCCATCCTAACAGCACCTGGATTTCCCTTGAGAAGTTACCACTTTCCCTCTAACTGTGATTCAGTGGGGTTGTAATGAGGGCACTGCCCCTTCCCAGCCTGAGGGCGGGCCTGTGGCCCAGGGTCAACAGAAACTTGAATGTTAAGAGAGGACTGAAGAGATGAAAGCTGATGGGGTTCCATTTTGTTCTTGCCCTGGCGCCCTGAGCAGCCCTGACCCAGGGATGCGCTTGCTACTGAGTCCATTGCTGGCTGGAGTGACTGCTTCCTTACCTCCTGAGACACCTGTGTCCCACCCACTCCTCAGCCTGGCCTTCTTGCCTCCCACTAATCCTGTGGGCCTCTGCTATCCCTCCTCTGCATGCCTCTCATTTGAGAGCTCCTTTCTGTTGCTCGTGATGAAAGAACACTAATCTATACAAATGTTTTACTCACAACAATAATGAAATGAGTCTATGTTAAAGCAATGAGATACAATTTCGCTTATTGGACTGGCAAAAATCCTAAAAAAAAATAATAAATAAATGGTACTACTAGTTTTGTTAAGGTTTGGGGTAAAAAGGACTCTGTTCATAATTGCTCGTGGGAGTGTACATTGGTACAGACAGAAGGCAGGGCAGCATATAGGAAAAAGCTTAAAATGTGCACATGTTTTGATTGAGTCATACAAAAATTCTGTATAAAGAGTTAGCTGTTAGGATATTTATTAAAGTGTTTTTTATAATTAGGCAAAATCAGAAATAATATATATAACTTGGGTGACCACGTAATCCCTGAGGGACAGTTTTGAGATTGAAAGAAGAAACTATTGGTAATTATGCCAAGATAAGGGGCATAAACCTGCTTCAGGCAAATCCAGATGATCCTAGTCCCCTTATATATATCCAATGATCAGGAGGCAGTACCGTCCTTATGGTATACTGTTCCTGTACTGTGCATCCAAACAACAGAATTCAGTCAACCCATTAAAAATGGTAGTAAATTAAAATTCTAGACTTACTTAAGTCTGTTTCTGGAACTTTATTTCACTCCATTGATTCACTTATGTCTTTTTGCATCCACTTAAAAAAATATTATGGCTTCGTGGTATGTTTTAAGATACAGTAAAGCAAATCACCCAGTTTTTTTTTTAATTCTTCCAAATGAAATTTACAACAATTTTCTCAAGTTCTGTGCCCACCCTCCCCAAAATGTTCATTATATAATGCTTTGGGGAGACATGACATTTTAAAATGTTCTAAGATGATGACATGTGTCTACTTTTGCTTTCTTTGATATTTTTCAGTGGAATTTATAGTCTTTCTACATTTCTTGTTACGTTTGTACATAGGTATTTTGCATTGTTATTGTTGCAAATACTATCCCTGCATTATTTATATATATGTATAACCAATCATCCTACTGAAAATCCTTTCCAGTATGATTACATTTAATTACATTCTGTGGGGGGGATTTTCTAGATAGATAGCTATGTTATCTGAAAATAATAACAATTTTGCCTCTCCCTTTCCCATTTTGTTTATTTGTTAGTATTTCCTGAATGGGATTAATAATAGTGTTAACAGGCATTACTATTCATTTCTGATCTTAATGGGAATGTACCTTGTTCCCTGTCTTCTACACGTTGTTCTTTTGCCAGCTCACCTACCTATGTCTCAGATCTCAATTCGTCACTTCTGCCGGGATGACCAGCCCTGTCGGTCCTGACTAGACCAGCCTCCCTATTACTTTCTCTCACTGTATCATGTCCCTTTACTTCATTGTACTCACCTCAATTGTAATTTCAGATTGAGTTGTGTGGTTATGAGACAAATGACTCTCTCCCTCACTTACCTGTAAATTTCATGAAATCTGAGAACTTATCTGATTTTGCTCACAACGGTATATCTAGGACTCAGTAAAGGGCTGACCAGGTTGATAGCTTGACAAACACTTGTTGAATTAATTTGTTCTAGCATCTTGTCATTAAGTGTGATGCTGGTCATTTTTCTATTGCATATTCCTTGTATTTTGTCTATTTTCTTTTCTTTTTTTTTTTTTTAAAGATTTTATTTATTTATTTCACAGAGGGAGAGAGATCACAAGGAGGCAGAGAGGCAGGCAGAGAGAGAGAGGGGAAGCAGGCTCCCCGCTGAGCAGGGAGCCCGATGTGGGCCTCGATCCCAGGACCCTGAGATCATGACCTGAGCCGAAAGCAGAGGCTTTAACCTACTGAGCCACCCAGGCGCCCGTATTTTGTCTATTTTCTATGGATGCTTTATCATTGAGTTTTAAAACCTTTTTGTGTTTTTCATTTACCAGTTATCTAGAATTGGAGGGATTCCCTCCAATACTCACATGACAGCAAGTCAGAGCTGTGTTCAAAAGTCAGACTGGAGGCTTGGAAGCTTTCCTTTTGAGATCTGTCATCTAGGACAACTTTGCATACACTGAACTGTGGAGTGGAAAGTGCTCATGTTTGAAGTTTTCATCTCTCCTTCACCTCCCTCTTTGTCCCGCTCTGTCCCTCTGAGATTGTTTTTGCCAGAATTTCCTCCTTTTGTTTCTGCATGATTTCCTTGAGAAAGGAAATTCGGTGTTGGTTTTTCTTAGGACCTGAAAAAAGTCCGTGAAGTTCACAGTATCAGTTGGCACCACTCTCTAATTTGAGCTCTTGCCAAGAATCCCTTTTCCTTTTTTGTGCTCATCTCAATGTTTTGAAATGATGTTCAATTTTGCTCTTAAGCATCTTTCTTGGATGTTTGTGAAAGTCATCCCAAAGCCTCCTGAGAATTTGAGAATAAACAAACACATAACTAGCCAACTGGTTGGGAACAATACATGAGCGAACACCAGTAATATGTTGCTTCTGTAACTGACTAGTAAATCATTTAGACTTGCTGGGCTTTAGTTTTCTCGTCTCTGAAATGGAAATTATACTACTACCTAGTTAATAAGGCAGTTGTGAGGATTGAGTATTTGAAGAGCTTAGAAGAGTGCTTGGCTATTATCATTCCTGCCTAATACATTTAGTAATAATCAACTTGAACTTAGTAATACCATTTCTAGGAATCTGTCACAAGGAAATAATCATGCACATAGTAAAAATTTATATAACAATAATGGAAAAATAGTAAAAAATATCCAAAATCTTACAATTAAATAGGTATATTATCCCATATGTACCCATAGAAGGAAAGATACACTCTGTAGTCACTGAAAGTCATGTACTGGAATAATATTTATTGATTAGAAAAATATTATTTGTGATGTTTTCACACCCTACCCTATCCCTATATCTATGTACCTATTCATCTAGATCTGTCCAATATGGTAGCTAGCCAGTAGCCACATGTAGGCTGTCAAGCACTTGAAATATAGCTTGTTAGAATGAGAAAATAATTTTAATTTAATTTTGATTGCTTTAAATTTAAAAGTACTTATGCTTAATTGAGGTATTAGAAAATTTTTACGTATGGAACAACTTAGATATTTTCATCTATTTTTTTTAATTAAGACTTCATTTTTTAAAAGTTGCTTTAGGTTCACACCAAAATTAAGAGGAAGGTACAGAGATTTCTCATATACCTCCTGCCCCCACAGATGGATGGCCTCCCCCATTATAAATATTCCCTAATAGAGTGGCATATTTGCTACAATTGATGAACCTACATTCACACATTATGATCACCCAAAGTCTACAGTTTACAGCATGGTTCATTCTTGATATTGTACATTCCAGAGCTTTGGACAAAGGTATACTATGGATCCATCGTTATGATATCCTACAGATTATTTTCACTTCCCTAATAATCTGCTGTGCTCTACCTATTCATCCCTTCCCACTTACTATACTTTTTTCCTATTTTTAAGCTTTAATTTTATGAAATCTAAATACAGACTTAATATTTTTGATGAAAGTTGAAATAAGTTTTAGCTATAATGCCCGATTGTACTGCAAATTACATTTTTGAAGTTTCCTGTAATGGTCACATTATTTTTATAATCAGAAAACTGTTAGTTCAAAAATATACATAAGGTTATTTTTTAGCAGCAAAAAATAATGAAAATATTTCCAAATGTGCCTCTCATGATGTTCATAGTATAAGTATCCTACTTTTCAGGAACAAGAGTTTCTAGGTTGTTGGAGAAATAATATTTCAAGCAGTACCTAAAATTTGAGGAAATTGGTCAGTCTGGAGCTACATGTGGGAATTTGAGAACATTTGTTAATACTTTAAATATAGTTGTTCAACACATTTTATGAAAACTCTTTTCTTGAGCCATGAATAACTTGTTATTATCTTTCTGAACTCTGGCTCTGAGTTAATGCTTTCTGTTTCCTGAGGGATCTTATAATTAGATTTTGAAAAAGATAAACTGTCTCTGGAAACTATGTAAAACACTAATTTCTGAACAGCTCTGTTCTTGTGGAGAAGTCACACTTCGACCAAAGGAAGAGAGAGCTTGCAATTTTCACTGACATTTTTCTTCCTTTCTTCTGCAATATAGTAGTTTGTGAGTTATCTTTGAGGAAGACTTTCCATCACAAACTTTCTGAAATGGGATGATTCTGTTAAGTTAGTAAATGATCACTCCCCATCATTACTTTTATTGCCCATCATAGGGCAAAATTCTGAGAGCCTACAGGGATTAGATTACAGAAATTAGCCCAAGCTATTTGACTTTCTTCCTACTTGTGATCAAGTCAACTCTAAATAATCCCTAAAGTAGAAATCATGAACACTGTGCACTACCATTGAATATTCATTGGTGGGTTTTTCTATCTCTCTTCAAAGACAAGGAAGCTGAGTATCAGAAACATTAAGTATGTAGTAAATCTTTAAACTGGGTTCTACTTCTATCTTTGAAATTCCAACGCCAGTGTTCTGGTTTAACTGGAGGTTTCTCACTAGATAGAGTGTTGTAATAGAAATATTTGCTATTTTTGTGCATTAGAAAATAAAGGAAACTTCTGGTTCAACATGGTGGATGACAACACATATCTACCTCTTCTTGAAAACCCTTTCAATGACAACAACAATAAAAATATTAATGATAAAGAGAATTAAAGGACATTCAGCCACAAATGAGAATTAACACACTTCTTTTTGGAAGAGAGAAATCTCTCAAACAGAGTGGTGACTTCCTTAGCAGAGTGGAGAAAGCTACAAAGTCTGGGTGTCTAAGAGAGACAGACAGGACACAATTTGAGTCTTCTCTCAGAACCTTGGAAATGTTCAAAATTTAAAGCGGCAGGTACAGCAAAAGATGTGGAGAAGCACAAAGCCACAACAGGAGTGACTGAAATACTGCATGCAAAGTGGCTGGGCCTTAGTTCTCTTCCTCTATCCAGAGTTGTTTGACAAGCTTCTCCTTCACAGAGAATTTCAAATCAGCTATTTGCTGCTGACTCTTAAATAGAAGCAGAGAGCCAAAGTTCACTGGGCAGTTGAGGAAAGTTTCTAATAGGAAACAGAAAAAGTAACATGGAGAAAAAATAGAGGACCCAGAGCCAAGGAAATTGCTAAGAAAGTAGAACAAAAGAGAAGTAGAGAATGGGAAACAGGATAAGAAATTTGGGAAGGTCAGTCTGGGAGGTTTTAACTTGCAACAAATAGAAGAGAGGGAATTTTCAAAGAAAAAAACAAGAAAGTTCCCCAGAACTGAGAACTTGACTTTCCAGATGGGAAAGGCTCTCCATGGGTCCATCTCAATTAATAAAAAAGAAATACACTCAGATTAATATTTATGAATTTTAGGATTCCAGGAATAAAGAAATATCCTAAAAGTGTGTGGTGGGAGGGGCACTTCACATACAAAGAAATGGGAATTGAAGGGACATTTGACCTCTCCAACTAAAACAGGAAGCCACAATGCTGTGAAGCAGAGCTGTCGTAATTTGGTGGCATATCATACTCGATTCCATGCTCGACATACATTTTATACACAGATAAACCATGTGTTAGTTTCCTAGGGCTGCCATGACAAAGTACCACAAATACATAGAAATTTATTCTCTCAGTGTTGGAGACCAGAAGTCCAAAATCAAGGGGTTGTCAGGGGCTTATTCCTTTTAGAGGCTCCAAGAGAGAATGTTTCCATTTTCTCTCCTGGCTTCTGTGGTGGTTAGTACTCCTGAGTATTCTGTGGCTTCTAGAAGGACCGCCCCAGTCTCTGCCTTCACTATCACTATCTGCCTTCTTTCCTCTGTGTGTCTCTGTGTCTTCACAAAGCCTTCTTATAAGGACACAAGTCATCAGATTTGGGGCCCACTCTAACCCAGTATGAGCCTATCTTAACTAATTACATCTGTGAAGGACCTATACCCAAATAAGGTCACATTCTGAGGTTCCAGGTGGACATGAATTTTAAGGGGACATGGTTCAATCCAGTACAAACAATCAACCAAGAATAAAGACATTTGGGGGCATGTAAGGAATGAATAATTTTATCTCCACATACTGTTTCTTAGGGAAGTTACTGGGGAAGTTATATTTTGCCCAAATAAGTAAGCCTCTTTAAGCTAAGGAAAGAGGAAGACAGAGCAGAAGAATGTGGTAATCTAGGAATGAAGTCTCCTAGGGCAAGGGAAAGAAAATGCTAAATATCTGATATATTTGAGTATTTGGAAAATAAAATTTCCAGTTGTTTGACGGAACTGAAATTCCAAGATAAAACAGAAGTTGAATAAGAAAGAGAACATATGCATAGTCTCTCTTGGCTCAGTATTAGGCAATTTTATATAGTCATAAATAGTAATGTTAATCCTTGATTTAATAAAAACTTAAGGGACTATATCAAGGTGACACTGAATAATTTTGTTAAGTAAATTGTTAAATATTCATTAATCATAACCGGAAGTCAGCAGATGATGTGTAAAATTAATAGGACATAAAATTGCAATATTACATGTTATTTAGAAACAAAGTAATAAAAACTAGAGGAAGAAAGTAATAAAATTTATATGGTAACCTATCGGAAATGGATCTGGGGAGGGGATAGGAGCTAACTGTTGTCTTTTAGTATACCTTTTAGTGTTATTTGATTTTTTAAAAATTTGAGCAAGCAGTACTTTTATAGCAACTCAAATTAAAAGTGAAAAGCATAATATAATACATTTAACAGTTACCTAAACAGTGTGTTAAAATACAACTTCTGTGTTAACATTCAGGGACCCTAATTTAGTAGGAAGAGGGATCTGGAACTGCATTTTAACAAGGCCTATGAAATGCTGATGGAAGTGGTTTCTGGATCCTGCTTTGAGAAATAACTCTCTGGAAATATCCATACATTTCTGGGACATCAGCTCCATCTGGCTTCTGGTAAAGACCAAGTGAACTTGTCCTAGGTGTTCACGTCCACACCCTGTTTAATAAGTGCTGAAGTGAGAGATCTAGATGCTGAGGTCAGATAATATGTTCAGCGGTTGAAAAGTTCAACCAGTCAGGTTGCAGACATTGGCAGAAGCTCTGAGGGCAGTGACTCCTGTGTTTACAGGAGGCTGAGTCAGTCTGCTGGGTCCTAGAAGGCATATACAAAATGGAATGCTATCGATTCTGCCCCACCATTGCTATGGCATAGCTGTGAGTCTGAAGGGGCCTGAGGTCACATCCCAGTCTGTGTCCAGGAGAACCTTAGACATGTACCCAGTGGGAAGGCTGAAGTGAAAGCTGTTCCAGAAATCTTCTACTTAAACAGTGACAGAAGGTCACTGGGACAGCAAGTGTACTGTAAAAGTCTTGTAAGACCGTGATCAGCCATCTCTAAAGTTTGACACAACCCTGCTCCTTGGACTCACTTGAAAGTTTTCACTAGCCTCCCAACTAAAATCATAAGGGATGGTTCCTAACTTCTGTTAAGGAGCTTCTATGAGCCAGGCACTCTTTGATGCATACTATACCTGCCAAATCTTACAAAACCAATTTCACAGATGAGAAAAATGCAGATTCCAAGATGTTAAGCCACAAGCCCAACATTACATAACCAGTATGTGAAAGAACAAATCTTACTTTTTCCGCAATTCCAAATTGCATCCTGGACTATCTTTAAGCCTACAGGATATCAAATAACAGAATTACATCATTCATATCAAAGCTGTGGAGTGTGACCCATTTATCACCAAATGTGTTCACTGGATAGAAATCCTACTGGTCTGGCATGAGACTCTCATACAAATGACTCTCGTACAACTTAGAGGGGGCCAAACAGAGCAGCACAGCATGTGAGACCCAAGGGAGCACCTGCAAGCGTCACCAAAACACTGCCACAGCTTGCTGTCACAGCTGTGGGTGACCAGCAAACATCTATAGCCAGCTGGACATCTGGGGGTGATGAAAATTGGGAGGGTTACAGGAAGGGAGTGGCTAATTGTAAGCAAAGACCAATTCTCAAGATGAGGTCATTGGTTGAAGAGTTTCAGAAAGTTGCTGCTGATACCAAAGAAAGTAACAAAGTCTACAGGGCGCCTGGGTGGATCAGTCCATTAAGCATTTACCTTTGGCTCAGGTCATGATCCCAGGGTCCTCCGATTGAGCTGGCCTCTGGCTCCCTGCCCAGGGGGGAGTCTGCTTCTCCCTCTCCCTCTGTCTGAGACTCCCCCTGCTTGTGCTCTCTCTCTGTCAAATAAATAAATATGATCTTAAAAAAAAAGTAACAAATTCTTAATCTCAGATTTTATAAGCTGAAGGACTTGGAAAGATTGTATTGATAGTGATGATGAAGAGGAGGAAGATAGTAACAGCTAACATTACTTGAGTACTTTCTATATGTCAGGCATTGTGCTGAGTACTATTGCATTTAATCCAATGAATTATAGTTTGTATCCTCATTTATTGATGAAGAAATCAAGACCCAGAGATGTGGGGATTCACTCACAGTGGCACCACCAGTTAGGGCCAGAGTTAGGACTAGAGTTCCATCATGTGACGCCTAACTCTGGCTATTTTTTTTCTCTGTACCTTATAGCCAATTTCTCTTCCCATGAGAATGTGTGAAAAGAGTATAGTCTTTGGAAGAACCAAGCAGACCCAGATCTAAATCCTGCTTTTCCTTGGACTATGTGACCCTCTCTTTCTGAGTTCCAGATCCCTCATTTATAAAATAGAGTTAATCTCTTACTCTTCCTTTTGTTGTCAGCATTAAGAGAAATAATGTATATGAAGTACCTATTACAGCATCTGGTGCAAAGTACGAACTCAACATGTGTGGGTTTTCTTCCCTTCCCTTTTTTCCCCTTCCCATCTCTTCCTTTCGTTTCCCTCTTCCTCTTGCCTTGGGTGTGAAAATAATGTCTATTTAGTCTTTTCAATTATCTGCCCTCTTAGACAGTAATCACCATATATCATATTGACCTTCCAAATGGATAAACTGTATTTGCACACATACAAAGACACACAGAATGAAGTATTTGGAGGGAACAAGAAAATAAGAATATTAAGAAACAATTTTAATAAATTTAAGAAACATTAAATGGCTCCTTTGTCTGTGTTGCTAATATAGTTAAGTAGTAGTTAGCTGGTATTCAGTTGTCCAATAGAATTGCCTGGAGTTTTAAAAATGCCCAGTGTTTAGGTTGTAATTCATACTCATTTAATCAGGATCCCTATGGTGAGGGTCAGGCATCAGTAGTTAAAAAAAAGAAAAAAGACACACAAAACTCCTCAGATGTTCTCAATGAGCAGTCAAAAGTGAGAACCACTGGAGATGAGTTAAGATGGCAAAAGAATAAGGGACCCTAGGCTTGCCTCATCACTCAAAAACAGCTAGATAAATATCAAATCATTTGAACACCCAAGAAATTGATTTGAGGACAGAGAGAGCAAAACTGCACAACTAGAAATTAAAAAACACCGCATGGTGGAATGTAGGAGCTGTGGAGAGTTGATTTGGGGAGAGAAGAGCTGCAGGTCCTACAGAGGGGAGGGAGCCCTGATCACTGAGAGAAGAGCAAGAGAGAAAGAAAGAGAGAGAAAGAGTGAAAGCACATGCAGAGAATTGTACAAGAAAAAAATTTTTCCCAAAACCATTGCCTGGGAAGGGGGGAGGGGCTGAATAGCACAAGTTTTTATAAACAGTGGAGCACAGTGTCTGAAGTTTGGAGGTCTGTGTTATTGCCAGGGTCACACCTGGCAGGCTTAGCGGGGCTCTGGTGGGAAGGGCAGAGACCTGAGAGTGGACAACATGGTCTGAGAGTCCCCTGGGTCACAGGAGAGAAGCAGTTCCCCTGTTTGGAGTGCATTTGGGAGTGGTGGCACAGGGACAAAACCCACAGATGACATCGGGCTGCCTCGTTCCCTAGCATAGGAAAAAAAGACGCTGGCAGAGGGCAACAAACCTTAGTGCCGGCTTTTAGCTGCTCTTTACTGTAAACTCTGAACTGCTGTGTCGTCGCACAGATTTCTGGGACAAGTTGCCAAGGGCCACAGTGCAGTGAGACCCTTCCTCAGAGGATCAGTGCAGATCTCTCAAACCTGGAGTTGTGAAACCCAGCCACACACTTAAGATTAAACACAGGAGTGCTGAGCCACCTAGCAGACAGACAGCTCAGATGCAGGCAGGGTGAAGGCAGGGATCTGGTGGAGGTGACTGCTCCTCTGTGAGGGCTTCCCGAAGAGTGGCAGATACAAGCTCCCCACTCCAAGGACTAGAGAGCAGGGAGATGCCATTTCACCTTGCCCATCAGGGCTGACCAGCTTCAGGGAGCAAAACAGCACCACCCAGTGGAGGCTGGGGATGCTTACACTAAGCCCTGCCCCCTTGCACCCTGCAGGTGCATCTCCACTAGGGAAAGTTGGTTTGAGAACCAGAGTAGCAGGCTCTTCCACCAGAAGACCAGCACAAACCCTTCACACAAACCAAGTCTCCTGATCATGGAGCACGGCAAAGCTTCAGATCTAAGGGAAATAGGATCTAGCTTATTTTTATTTTATGCAAATTAATTAATTAACTAATTTATTAATTTAGATCTATCTTCTTTTAATGAGCAGACCAAAACACACCTAGGATCTAGCCTCCTTTTGTGTTTTTTTTGTTGTTATGTGATTTTTTTAAAATATAGCTTTTTTAAACAAGCAGACCAGCAGACCAAAAAATACCTAGGACACCTAGGCTCTAGCTTCTTTTCTTTCCTTCTTATTCTTCTTCTTTTAACCTCCTCTTAATATAGCCATTACTCTCAGGAGCAGGAATGCAACAGGCTTTCCTAACATTCACACACACACACACTCACACACACACATACACGCACGACCCAGACATAATGACAAGATGGAGGAATTCCCTCCAAAAGAAAGAACAGGAAGAGGTCATAGCCAGGGATTTAATCAATACAGATACAAGTAAGATGTCTGAACCCAGAATTTAAAACAATAATCATAAGAATACTAGCTGGGCTTGAGAAAAGCATTGAAGACACTAGAAAATTCCTTACTGCAGAGATAGAAGAACTAAGAACTAGTCAGACTGAAATAAAAAATGCTATAACCAAAACGCACACCCGAATGGATGTAATGGCAATGAGTATAGACAAAGCAGAGGAACAAATCAGTGATATAAAAGATAAAATTATGGAAAATGACAAAGCTGAAAAAAAAGAGGAAAGAAAGGTATTGGATCATGAATGTAGACTTAGAGAACTAAGTGACTCCTTAAAGCATAATAACATTCGTATCATAGGAGTCCCAGAAGAAGAAAAGAAAAAGGAGCAGGTTTAATTGAGCAAATTATAGCTGAAAATGTCCCTAATCTGGGGATGGAAACATACATAAAAATTCAAAAACCACAGAGAACTCCCATGAAGTTCAACAAAAGCCAGCCATCATGAAGACATAGCATCGTCAAATTCACAACATATGCAGACAAGGAAAGAATCCTGAAAGCAGCAAGGGAAAAAAGTCCCTAATCTACAAGGGAAGACAAATAAGGTTTGCAGCAGATCTGTCTACAGAAACTTAGCATGCCAGAAGAGAGTGGAAGGACATATTCAACGTGCTGAATAGGAAAAATATGCAGCCAAGAATACTTTATCCAGCAAGACTGTTATTCAGAATAGAAGGAAAGATTAAGAGTTTACCAGAAAAACAAAAACTAAAGGAGTTCATAACCAGTAAACCAGCCCTGCAAGAAATATTAAAGGGGACTCTTTAAGGGGGGGGGGGAAGAAGACCAAAAGTAACAAAGACTAGAAAGGAATAGAGAACATCACCAGAAATACCAGCTTCACAGGTAACACAATGACACTAAATTCATACCTTTCAATACTCACTCTGAATGTAAATGGACTAAATGCTCCAATCAAAAGACACAGGGTATAAGAAATGGATTAAAAAATAAGACCCATCTATTTTCTGCCTACAAGAGATTTATTTTAGACCAAAAGACATGTGCAGATTGAAGGCCAGGGGATGGAGGGCCATGTATCATACAAATGGACATCAAAAGAAAGCCATAGTAGCCATACTTATCTCAAACAAACTAGATTTTAAAACAAAGACTGTAACGAGAGATGAAGAAGGACACTGTATCATAATTAAGGGGTCTATCCACCAAGAAGATCTAACAGTTGTAAATAATTAAGCCCCCAACTTGGAAGCACTTAAATATATAAGTCAATTAACAACAAACATAAAGAAACTCATTGATAATAATACAATAATAGTAGGGAATTTACACGCCCCACTTACAGCAACAGGCAGATCCTCTAAGCAGAAAATCAACAAGGAAAAAATGGCTTTGAGTGACACCCTGGACAAAATGGACTTAACAGATATATTCAGAACATTTCATCCTGATGAAGTAGTGAATCAAACATTCTCTTTGAGTGCACATGGAACATGCTCCAGAATAGATCACACACTGGGTCACAAATCAGCCCTCACCAAGTACAAAAGGATTGAGATCATATTATGCATATTTTCTGACCACAATACTGTGAAATGTGAATTAAACCACAAGAAAAAATTTGGAAAGACCACAAATATATGGAGGTTAAAGGACTAGAAGTCCTAAAAGTCTTAGCCTCAGCAATCAGACAACATACTAGAAGTCTTAGCCTCAGCAATCAGACAACAAAAAGAAATAAAAGGTGTCCAAACTGGCAAGGAAGAAGTCAAATTGTCACTGATGACATGATACTCTATATAGAAAACCTAAAACACTCCACCAAAAAATTGCTAGAACTAATACATGAATTCAGCAAAGTTGCAGGATATAAAATCAATGTATAAAAATTTATTGCATTACTATACACCAGTAATGAAACAGCAGAAAAAGAAATCAAGGAATTGATCCCATTTACAATTGCACCAGAAACAATAAGATACCTAGGAATAAACCTAACCAAAGAGGTAAAGGATCTATACTCTAGAAACTATGGAACACTCATGAAAGAAATTGAAGAGGACACAAATAATGAAGAAAAAATTCCGTGCTCATGGATTGGAAGAACAAACATTGCTAAAGTGTCTATGCTCCCCAAAGCAATCTACACATTTAATGCAATCCCTATCAAAATACTCCCAGCATTTTTCACAGAGCTAGAACAAACAAGCCCAAAATTTGTACAGGACTACAAAAAATTCCAAATAGCCAAAGCAATCCTGAAAAAGAAAAGCAAAGCTAGAGGCATCATGATTCTGGACTTGAAGCTCTATTACAAATCTTCAGTCATCAAGACTGCGTGGTATTGGCAGAAAGGCACATAGATCAATGGAACAATAGAAAACCCAGAAATGGACCCACAACTATATGGTCAACTCATCTTCAACTAAGTGGGAAAGTGCATCCAATGGGAAAAAGACAGTCTCTTCGACAAATGGTGTTGGGAAAACTGGACAGCAACATGCAGAATGAAACTGGGCCCCTTTCGTATACCATACACAAAAATAAATTCAAAATGGATGAAAGACATGAGACAGGAAACTATCAAAATCCCAGAGGAGAACACAGGCAGAAACCTCTTTGACCTCGGCCATTACAACATCTTACTAGAAAGGTCTCTGGAAACAAGAGAGACAAAAGCAAAAGTGAACTATTGGGATTTCACCAAGATAAAAACCTTTTGCATAGTGAAGGAAACAATCAACAAAACTAAAAGCAGCCTACGGAATGAGAGAAGATATTTTCAAATGACATATCTGATAAAAGGTTAGTATCCAAAATCTATAAAGAACTTGTCAAACTCAATACCCCAAAAAACAAACAATCCAGTTAAGAAATGGGCAGAAGACATGAATAGACATGAATAGACATTTTCCCAAAGAAGACATATGAAAAGATGCTCCACGTCGCTTGGCATCAGGGAAATACAAATCAAAACTACAATGAGACACCACCTCACACTGGTCAGAATGGCTAAAACTAACAAGTCAGGAAACAACAGATGTTGGCGAGGATGCGGAGAAAGGGGAACCCTCCCACACTGTCAGTGGGAATGCAAATGGTGCGGCCACTCTGAAAAACAGTAGAGTTTCCTCAAAAAGTTAAAAATAGACTTACCCTTTGACTCAGGATACAAAATTACAGATTCAAAGGGGTACATGCACCCTGATGTTTACAGCAGCGTTATAAAAAATAACAAATTTTGGAAGAAGCCCAAGTGTCCATCAGCGGATAAATGGATAAAGATGATGTGTGTATATATATATATATACACACACATATATATATATGTGTGTGTGTATATATATATATATAATGGAATATCATTCAGACATCAAAAAGAATGAAATCTTGCCATTTGCCATTTGCAACAACATGCTGGAGCTAGAGAGTACTGTGCTAAGCAAAATGAGTCAGTCAGAAAAAGACAAATACTGTACGATTTCACTCATATGTGGAATTTAGGAAACAAAACAGGTGAATGTGGGGGGCGGAGAGAGAAGGAGATGAGGGAGACAAACCATAAGAGACCCTTAGGGATAGAGAACAAACTGAGGGGTGCTGGAGGGAAGTGGGTGGGGGATGGGCTAGATGGGTGATGGGCATTAAGAAGGGCACTTATTGTTGTGATGAGCACTGGGTGTTACCTGTAAGTGACGCATCACTAAATTATACTTCTGAAATCAATTTTACACTATATGTTAGTTAGCTAAGTAGAATTCAAATAGAAATTTGGAAGAAAAAAAAAGTGAGAATCATTGAGTTACACTAGAACAGTCGTTCTTGAAAGGCGGCCCCAGGACGGGGAGTGTCAACACCAGCTGAAAACTTGTTAGAAGTGCACATTCTCTGGCCTCACCCAGGGCTGCTGAAAGAGAAACTCTGGGGGTGGAGCCTTCCAGGGGACTCTTACACTCAAGTTTGAGAACCACTGACCTTCAGTGCCTCCTTCAGTGCCTCCTATTCATCTTTCTGGGGTGGCTCTCATCTGCTTGGGAACACCTTCCACGAACTAGAAAACTATCAGGTTTTCTCCCTTATTCTGTCTGGATTAATAATTTTCATGTCCCACTCATTTTACCTTTTAGATATTTCCCTTTTATACCCATGCATCTCCACCTGAGCACCACAGTCCATTCTTGCCTAGAAAACTGATGACTCTGTGCCTGGTTCTACTTCCTTTCAGTCTCCTCCTCCCTCCACAGGCAGTACCAGCTGTCATAAAGCCTAACCACACTCCTCTGGCGCCTCCAGAGTAGAATCTAAACTCTCCAATGTGGCACGCAAGCTTCTCTCTGGCTGGCCTGTACCGCCCTCTCTATGCCCATCTCCCATTACTCCTAACCTCGGGTTAGGGATACCAAATCCATACAGTCAGTCCCCTTTCCCATGAAGATAAGGGAGCTTATGGTTTAAACAAAAACCTATTTTAAGAACAAAGAGCTGGCAGGGACAATTGCTTTTTGCTGGATTACTGACCTGATTTTTGCTTGACCAAATTGTATCCAATTATTTTCATTCAGGTCAAAGAATTTCTTCTCAAAGAAACCTTCTCTGGGTTCCCTGTCTGGGGTAAGGAGTCCTCCACATCTCAGCGCTCTCTGCATACCCTCACCTTTGCACGACTACGTTACGTTGAAATGATCTCTTTCTGGGTCAGTCTTTCCAGCTAGAAGACCATGAACTCAAGGCATATGCCGCCTTTTATATATCTTTATATTCTCCAACTCTGGCATAAGAGAAGTGTGGCATATGTGATGTCAAGCCGAGCTGAAAGTCTGCAAAATGCATTGACTCATTTACAGAGCTTCGAGCAAGTGAATTCTCAGCCAGTACTTCTCAAACTTAGATGTGCCTATGAATCACCTGGAGAGTTTACCTGTAGGTTCTGACCCAATTGATTTGAGGTGGAGCCCAGGAATTCTGCATTTCTAACAAGTTCCCAGGTGATGCTGATGCTGCTGGTTCATGGTGCATAAGCTACTCATTGAGTAATTAGGATTGTGGCCCCCAAAACCATGAAACACAAAGTACTTATAGATCAATATACGTAATTCTAGAAAACACTTTGTAGAAATGCTGGTAACTGAGAAGATAAAAGATGATTTATATTGTTTACTGTCTATTTACTATTCTGTTCTCATAATCCCCATTCTCCTGGAATTGCATATACTCTTGTAAAAGATTGTAAACAGGCGTCTCGTGAGCCAGGCCCCCACACAGCTGTCTGTTGTTCTCATCATAGGAACTGAGAACTTCCTTATCAGCCGCAGTTGTGGAGAGGACAACTTCTAGCTGTGATAGGAATTTTTCTCAGCACACAATCCAAATTCGGTTTGGGAAGTAGAAGCTGGGAAGAAACGAGGGAGGCCCACAGGGTGTTAGCCAGGATCAGCATGATAGGGCTTATTCATTCATCCCTTCCCTGCCCAAAGAAAAAATAGTTACTGAGCACATACCACTCTAAGTTCCAAATATGCTACAGGGTGAGCTGCTCTTGGGCCGTGAAGGTGGGTGAATCCTGTAAGAGTGGCACCAGTTTTCAACCGTGATTATTCAAATTCTCAACCCCACTGCTCACACTAAGATAAAAGATTTAGGAATCAGATTCTAGATGTTAAATAAAGTTGCTTCGAGATATCACAGGATTCTTAGTCATCTGTAATTCTGACCAGCTGTTCTGCAGTGCGTTGTCCATGTCAAATAGGGCTGCAGTGCTCCGCTATGGGTTGTTTCTGCACAGAAACTCTAGGAAAAATGTACTTCATGCATGTGCCATGGCTCCTTTTTGAGGACATGCAATTTTGTTTACAGGTCACTCATATTCAAATAGATCGGCTATTATGGAATGGTTCCAGATTTGTTTTTAAAGTGTGCTGGTTTTTTCTTAAAGCTTTTAAGAAAGGACTTTTTGCTTCCACCAATTCCCAGATATCCAGTCCAGTCACACTGGCTCCCCTCACCCTGCTCACACACTGCCCATTGTCTCAGTGTGCACACACACATGCACACACACATGCACACACACATACACACACAGAGGTTTTGCTGGCTACTGTTCCCTTGTCATTTTTCATACCAGTTCCCTTCCTAGCCAGCAAACCAAACCATATTTATCTTTCAAGGTGAATGTATTTATTTATTCATCAGGCTTTTATCGGATACCTTTTAAGTGCCAGGCGGCATCCTGGGTGTTGGGGGTACAGTGATGGACAAGTAGGGGTGCTCACTTGGGTACCTCTTGGGGACATAGACAAGTGAATTAGACAAGCTGTTCTAACCCTCCCTGGTGAGGACCTAGAGGGAGAGATCCAGCAATAGGAGAATATGCAGTGTGGTGGGGGTTACCGCTCAGCTTTGGAAAGTTCGTGGAAGGTGTTCCCAAGCAGATGAGAGCCAGCCCAGAAAGATGAATAGGAGGCACTGAAGGAAAGAGGTTCCTTGCTGTAGGATGAGATTAGACTGGAAAGGTGAGCAAAGGTCAGATTTTGCAGGGTCTTTTAAGGCATGGAAGGCATTTGTACTGTTATCTTAAACTGGAAGGAGAACATTAATGATTTGTAACTACAGACCTGGTGTGGATCCCCTTTATTCCTTGAAGTGTTCTCCAATGATTGAAATCCCAAATGATTTTTTTTCCTTTGATTTCCAAAGCTATTACTGGCTCTGCTTAGCAGCCTCACTCTAAATTCATGCACAGTATTTTTTATCATCCTATGGTCATTTTCTTCTCTTGGGTCTCAACTTTTTGGTCCCCACAGCACACATCCAAGTATTATATTTTGGGCTGGAATGTCCAAAATACATCACACATTTCTTTAAAAGCTCCTTATATTTACAGTATAATGGTTCCTCCAGTGAAACAATGTTAATTTCTATCACCCTTTTATCCCTACGTGCATCAAATTGTGCTGTACAACCTGAAGTGACCTCTCAGACACAAAATTCACATAAAAAGTGAATGTACACTCAGTGGTAAGATGAACTAATTTTATACATTAATCAAACTTATGTGGCATGCCAGTGATGGGGCAAGTTTCCCTGGGGCTTGCTGTTCAAGGAGCACCATTGTTCTAGTATGTTACCTAACTCTAGCAACCTTGACTTAACGCAAACTCATCAAGGGCAAGGACAGTTACACATATTTTTATTTTTTATTTTTTATAGAAACACACATATATATATGTGTGAGTTTAAGATTTTATTTATTTATTTGAGAGAGAGAGCAAAAGGGCACAAGCAGGGAGAGCAGCAGAGGGAGAAGGAGGAGAAGGAGAAGCAGACTTCCTGCTGAGCAGGGAGTCCCATGTGGGACTTGATCCCAGGACCCTGGGATCATGACCTGAGCCGACAGAAGACGCCTAACCAACTGAGGCACCCAGGTGCCCAGGTATACATATTTTTAAATTCCTCAGAATTCTTAACATGATGTTGGATGTAGCATAAGGGTTTACTTGAATTTTACAATTATTTTTATAACTGGGCTTATTCTTTTTAAATTAGGAAATATGTCAGGCATCCAAAAATGTATAAAAAATAAAGAACAACATTTTTCTAATTTCCAGCTTAAGAAATGATATTATAACATTTATATTATAAATAAATATAACATTATTATTTTTATAAATAAAAAACACATTAAAATGACAATTGGACCCCTGCTTTACCCCTCCCCACTGAAAGATAACTGCTATGGTGAATTGGGTGGTACATAGGTGGTACTATTTTTACTACGCTTGTGGGCAATCATAAGCAGTAGGTAATATTGCTTCTCAGGTTTCAAAATGTTGTATAAATGATGTCATAATGGATCCTTCCGCAACTTCTTTTGTTTCAATATTATCCTCCCTATTTGTCCACTGTTTACAGATGTAGCTCTAATGTACATTATGCCACATTTAGGACATTTCAGTTGGTTTCGACTCTTCGCTGAAACACACAATGCTGTGGTAAACGTATTTTCATTTGGTTCGTTGTGTACGTGTGTGACAGCTTCTAGAGGCATGTGGACCTAGGAGGGGGAAAACTGGGTTGTAGGATATATGCATCCTCAACCTAACTAGGAATTGCTAACATGCAGTTCAAAGGTGGAACAATCCACACTCCCATCAGCAGAGTGTGAGTTCCTCTGGCTTCCCATTCTTTTTTTTTTTTTTTTAAAGATTTTATTTATTTATTTCGCAGATGGAGAGAGACCACAAGGAGGCAGAGAGGCAGGCAGAGAGAGAGAGAGGGGGAAGCAGGCTCCCTGCCGAGCAGATGCGGGCCTCGATCCCAGGACCCTGAGATCATGACCTGAGCCGAAAGCAGAGGCATCAACCCACTGAGCCACCCAGGCGCCCATGGCTTCCCATTCTTGACAGCCCATGTTACCTTCATGTTTAGGGATCTGACGTATTTCTCATATATACATTTATACACATGTGCACATATCAGGATTCTTAGGGAAAAACAAAACTTTCTTACAGAGTTTGCTTTAGAACTTCCCAGAGAGCAATGTGTGGGTACTTGCCATTTTTGACAGCCTAGCTTTAATTGATTGGGTTATTTTAAAATTATTCAAACAAAAAGAGTAATGTTAAGGGGATTTATATGGGAAAAGTACATAATTGCCAGTAGTATTACCCTATTAACATTGTCACTTTAAAAATAGACAAAATATACTTGCTTGGCAACTACTAGTTGCCTTGATCAAATTGAAAGATTTAAAAAATGGATTCACTATTGGTTTATTTTACATTATATATATATATATATATATATATATATATATATATATATATATGTTTTCCAAATATGTTTAAACCTGTACTGGTGTTTCAGTGGCTCTGAGTTAGATAACAGGTAAATAAAAATGAACAGAATACGCTTCCAGGTCAGACTTGCTTTTATTCTAGAACTTGTCACTTGTTCCATTGTAATTCCCAAGAACAGCTCTGGTCATATAGAATATTCATGCTTTTCCATAATTTTTTCCCCAGCAAAAATCAAGTACATACAAAGCAAAGCATGCTAAAATGAAAAACAAATGATCACAACACAAAACAGCCATTCATAAAATTAGCCTCATCTCACTTTTTTTCTCCCTCATGAATTCCATTCTTTTCTAAGTGTTCTGGTAAAGAACCAAGCATTGGCTGGTGGTAGCAGCTGGCCAGGTGGGTTTTATAGGGTACTCGGGGCTGGATTCACCAGGAGAGTTGTACCAGAACTGAAGAGATGGACATGAGTTTCTCATTGTATGAGGAGTTGGGAGACATTCCTAGAAAATTCTAACTGCTTTTTATTCAACTGCCCAATTTGAGATGTAGATGTGATGAAAATTGTGACAAAAATCTTCTTTAAGCAGATATATCACAATATTGCCATCTGAACCGTACATAGCTGTCAAAGAAAAGATTCAGTTAGCTTTTCCTGGTCAGTTGTTCCAGTTCTCGGAAGAAATGAAATCATTCCTAGTTTCTCAGTTCTGCTTGTTGATGTCTTCACTCAGAAAAGTCTCCTTTTCGATTTGAAACAGAACAAATTTAGCATGTTATTAGCCAATTGGTTTCATGAAAAGTTCCTGTCCCTCACCACTCCACTTCTAACAGATGATTTATAGTTTCTGGTTAGAACCACATGGAATTACACATTGCCAATGGAGCGATCTTCCTTTTCTGCTATGATCATATTGAGTCCTCACCATCTGCAAAATATAAAAATATGAATTGTTCTTAATGTCACCGGATTTGTTTATAATGTTCCCTCTAGACTCAACTCCTCTTTTGCCACATATGAATTGAACACACATAGTTTGCTGTTTTCAAGAGTCAAAATAAAAGGGTGATGTGATGATATATACAAATGAGCAACATATAAGTAGAACTATAGATACGCTTCTTCCTGGGAAAATGTTGGTACAGTCATCACCCGAAATTCCACACTTAGCACATTCAGTGGCCGGTATCATTGATTCAGAGCAGGAAGGAATGTGCAGAGCTAGGACTCTGCTCAGAATCCTTCTAATCTTCTTTTTTAGCATTAATTTCTAGGACAAAATTCCTTGCCCTCCTATCCTTCTTCCCCCCTCCTTCCCTAACCACCTTGTGTGAGCTCTTGTTTCAGCATCAGCACCTACTATTCTTAGGAGGGCTGCTGTCCAGCCACTTGAGTGGTTTTAATCACATGCAGCATGAGTGCCTGGGAAGTCACAGCCCTTGGCCTGTTGATGGTCTACCAAGAGAGTGAAAAAGCCCAACTTCTTTGTCTTAGGTGACTGCAGCGTAACTCAATTTGCCAGAGTATCTGCAAGTAGCAAGCTGAAGTGGTACTTGATGGTACTTTATCTTCCACTCCTTCCCTGTCTTGCTCCCTCCATTCCCTTTCAGTTTCTCCTATGAGTGAGTGTTGGCTCCATAAATCACATGTACACAAATCCTCACCCCAGGGTCAGCTCCAGGGAACCTGGCCCAACGCAGGATATGAGAGATGAATCCACGTACTTGTCTTCAGACTTACTTACATACCCATCTCAAGGGAAAACAATCATGTACACTTACTTGCCTTGCATATTTTAAAGTTAACATCTAATTATTTTTTTCATTATGAGTTTAAGTCTTTGAAAAGGATGTGATTTGTAACATATTATAAAAACTCACGTTTAGAAATAAAGCTGTCACATTTTTAATTTACCTAATAGAATCTATATAACACAGTGATATGACAGCACCATTTTCCATTTAAAATATATGTAAACATGCTCATGGCTCAAAGTCAGATATTCTGTAGTGTTCATTTTTTTCCTTAAACATGTATTTCCATTTCACTTCCCATACAGAATTTTATTTAACTATAATATATTTAAATGCTTTAAAATCTTTCATTGTTTGCCTAATCATAAACCTCTGCAGCAAAAAATATATTTAAGCACGTTTTTTATTTCCTATGACTATAAGCTTCTATGTGTTAACATTTTCTGATGGATTACCATTACAATTTATCAAAATAGCATATATATTTAAATTTTGGTAATTCTATCAAAACAAAAGTTAAAAATTTTATTGGAAATGCATTTCTTATTGATCTGGATAGATTTTGGCTATTGCTTTTACTGACAAGTACAATTTATTGCTAGAGTGAGGCAAAATTTAATATCGATTCAATTAATATTTATTGTTATAGATTTAAGTACTGATAAATATTATTTACACAGACAGATGGGTTTTGAAGGTGTTTTATTATAGCAATACCAAACAATTCTTTGAACTCTGAGTTATGTGCCAAAAACTACCCAGTAATCTTTCAAAAGGTTTTATTTACAAAAGAATTTGTTACCCAGTCACTGGATGACATTTTCTCACTTCTGGGAAATGTATGCAAAAATACTTCATTAAACTTATCAAATGGCTATTAATAATACTAGTTATTCTTTTACTTACAGGTATGGTGTTTAACCTGAGAAACTAAAATATGGCTGGAAAATCTTAATATTGATAAATAAAGCACACTACACATGTATGCTATGATCATATTTTTTTGATTAAAATAATATTTCTTATAGTCTGTTTTATGTATTTTTTCTTCAGAATTTTGAAGCTCCAACTTAGCTCATTCTCTTAATGGGACATATCCCCATACCTAATTGGCGGAACTAGTCCTTAACAGTAAAACCGATTAACATCTCTTTTTCATTTGGGAGATTTGGTCTTCCAATCGAAATAAGTATGTTATTGAGGGTCTCTGTGATGATGTCTTACTTATGATTGCATTCCAGGATAGGTAAATGATTAAGGATTTTGTTATGATTTTTTTGGCCTGATGAAACAATACTTGTTCTCCACTGATTACTTCACCTATAGGCTCTTTGCTTTGTTCTCAGAGATGTCTCACCTAGAATAGAGGTATCTTTTGCCAAGATCAGGGAATGGAACAGGCCAGATTACTAAATGAAACTTATTGTTACTCCTACCATCCTCACTCTACAGTATACCTGAATTCAAACATCCAAACATGAGTTCGAATACATCATTTCCAGCAACACATTTCTTCCTTAACAGAAACATGTATAGAATGGGAAAGACCTAAAGCCTTACCTGTCTTAAAGGATGCTTACAGATCTGGTATTTAAAATGACTCTTTGTTTGACAACCTGCTCCCCACCCCCTATCTTGTGCCTCCCTAGGAGGATTTACATTTGGGCAGGGCACATAATCAGATTCAGAATGGCTGAGAAAGGGATGCCTAGCTGGCTCATTTGGAAGAACATGTAACTCTTGATCTTGGGGTTGTGAGTTCAAGCCCCATGTTGGGTGCAAAGATTACTTAAAAATAAAATCTTAATTAAAAAAAAAAGGATGGCTGAGAAATACGTCTTTTTTTTGCACGAGGTGGGGGACATTTGAAAAGGGGATGCAGGAAAGGAGACCTTCCATCATTCCGCAGATAGAGACATTCTCAGGTAGACAGAGTCCTGTAAGACTAATTTTTATTTTTTTTATTTTTTTTTTTTTTAAAGATTTTATTTATTCATTTGACACAGAGAGAGAGATTACAAGTAGGCAGAAAGGCAGGCAGAGAGAGAGGAGAGAGGAGGAAGCAGGCNCTGTAAGACTAATTTTTAGAAATCCATGCCCTGGGAAGTCATTGTGTATCCCTCAGTATGAAAAACACTGGCTTTCCCAATTTCCTCATTACACAAATAAGAAGGTGGAAGACCAAGGCGATCAGGTGACTATTTGAGATCACAAAGCTAGTTGGTGACAAACCAAAATTAGCATCCAAATATCCTCATTCCCAATCTGGCATTCTTTCCACCATGGCCATCAGCTCTAATGTCATTTGTCATCATCACTGTCATCGTCATCATCATCATCATTTTATTTTTTATTTTTTTTTAAGATTTTTATTTATTTATTTGACAGAAAGACAGAGATCACAAGCAGGAAGACAGGCAAGCAGAGGGAGAGGGGGAAGCAGGCTCCCCGCTGAGCGGGGAGCCCAATGTGGGCCTCGATCCCAGGACCCTGAGACCATGACCTGAGCCGAAGGCAGAGGCTTTAACCCACTGAGCCACCCAGGTGCCCCATCATTTTAAATAATAGCTAACATATATTAAGCTTTCACTCTACATAAAGTGATATTTGAAGCACTTTACATTCATTTAGTGATCACATTGCCCTATGATGTAGGCTCTATCATGCCCATTTTACAGGTAGGGAAATGAAAACTCATAAAGGCAAAATAATGTGCCTATGATCACATGACCAGTAACTGCAGAAATAGAAGTCAAATGCACATCCCCATACAGTGATCCCTGGATTCCACTCTTTCAACTACCGTTTCCCAAAGTGGTTTCTATAGAACACTAGTCCTTGGTACAAGATTCTGTGGTCATAATGGTTTGACTATAGCCCATCTCTCAGAATCACAATGAAGATTAGCCCAATAAAGGCACTGAAAACTCCTGCAATAATGATACCTACTTATCAGTGTTTTACAGGAAAAATTTCCCCCCAATTACCTATTAATAACTAATGAAATGACTCCCATTAAAGAAGACTAATTTTGGCTCAATATTTGTAACACTAGGTCAGTGGTTCTCAAACTCTGGCCTGCATCAGAATCATCTGGAGGGCCCCAACCCTAGAGTTTCTGATTCAGCAGGTCTTTGGTAGGGTTCAAGGATCTTCATTTCCGATGACTTACTAGATGATGCTGGTGTCGATGGTTCAGGGACCACACTTTGAGAAACACTGCACTTGATGTTAGAAAAATAAAGACTAAGAAACAAGCCCTAAATTGGTATAATGGGAAAAGGAATACACTTATTCTTTTTTAAAATCCACATTAAAGTCTTGCAAGTGTACATTGTAATGAGCAAAATAATCTGTACATTAAGTACATGGATAAAATCAAAACATCAGAAAAATGAGCAGGTGAAAAGAAAAGCCCACTCTCTCTGGGAAAACAAAGATAAGCATAGCAAGATAAGCATATAAGGGCTGAGCATTCTTCACAATGGATTTTTATTTTTAACTGTCAAATATATTACCAGACTTAGATCATTAATGTAGGATAATACTGGCCGATTACGTGCCAAGCACATTGCGTATTTTGACCTTAATAGGTATCATCTCCAACTTTTCAACAACCCAGATAATGAACTTTTTTTCAGATTAAGATTTTATTATCTTTCTTTCATGGATTAACTTTAAGGTGAATTTGTGTTCTAGAAACATAATTGCAGGGTATAAATCTTTGTGACAAAATAGTTTCAGACTAGGTGCTCTGAATATTCTTTGGTAAGACACTTTTAGATGTCTGCAGCTTCCATTTCCTTATCTATAAAAAGATAGAGAACAACTCAGTGATTTCTAAAGTCATTCCAGTTTCAAATTCTAATCTTCCATGATTCCAAGAAAGAAGCCAAACTGACATTTCCTAAAGAGACTCAGACTGACTTCATGGAGAAGAGCTGGCCAGATGTCACCAAATCAAGTTGTTGACTAGCACTCTCAGAGGGAAATGAGTAAAGACATCATAGACTTCTAGATGTAGTATATATAATTAAGTAGAAAAATGGAGAAAACTTCTGGAGGAAAGAAATTTTGGAGAAAAATAACAAACAAGAAAGGTCTCCGTAATGCTCACTTGATAATCCTTTTGAGTGACCAACTTTATCATTCTCAGCAGCAAACTCACCTCAAGATACTAACAGGACTGATTGAATAGCAATTTATAGCAGTGTTTTTCAAACTTATATGCACATTGGAATTGCTCTGGGGCTTCAAAAAAAAATGAATACCTGTGTCTCACTCCCAAAGAATATGACCTAAGTGGTGTGGAGTGTGGGCTGGACTATGGAATTGTCAGCAAATACCCAGTCATTATAATGCATAGACAAGCTTGAGCAATGCTGATTTATAGGGTTTCTTCCTGCGATTATGTTGTTAATTATATCCCCTGCTGTGGACTGAATTGTGTCCCCCCAGATTCATATGTTGAAGTCCTACCCCTCACATGACTATATTGGATATAGGGCCTTTAAGAAGGTGACTAAGGTTAAATGAGGTCTTAAGGATGGAGACACAATCTGATAAAAGTGGTGACCTTAGAAGAGGAAAGGAGACCAGGACTATCTCCACTATGTGAAAATAGAGCAAGAAGGTGGCTGTCTGCAAGCCAGAAAGAGAGCTCTCATTAGAAACCTAATGGGCTATTGCCCTGGTCTTGGTCTTCCCAGGCTCCAGAACAATGAAAAAATAAATTACTGTAGTTTAAGCCCCCCCAGTCTATGGCATTTGTTAGGGTAGCCTGACCTGACTAAGATATCCCCTCTTATATCCACCCTATCTCAGATCTGATTCCTTTCTCCAGTATTGGGAAAGCACACTAAATCAGTACCTGCCAGATAAGGGTCAAGTCCTAGGAAGGCACTAAACCTATTTGAGATTCAGTTTCTCCATCCAAATATGAGGGGTATTATTTCCTGTCTCCTACACAGGGTTTTGAAGGAAACTCAATGGGATCACTTATGTGAAATTACCTTACGGACAGTGTGGCGCTATACATGGGTGAGTTGCAGCCGGTCCCTGTCATTTTTTCTCAATCAGCCAGCCTCCCTTTCTAATCCCCTCCTTGATTTCCCTCCTGGGTCCCCTCCTCAGTATGTTCTTTCAGCCTTCTGATCCTCAGTCATTAGGCCTCACCCCAACTCCCTGGTTCTCCCATCACTGCACATGTCTGTTAGCAAAAAATCCTCTTAGTTTTCTTTTATCTGGAAATATCTTTATTTTGCCTTCATTCTGGAGGGCTATGTTAACTGGATATAAAATTTTGTGTTCCGAGTTCTTTGATTTCAGTATGTGAAAGAAAAAGATGTTTCACTGTCTTTCAGCCTCCATGGTTTCTGATGAGATATCTACCATAATTTGAAGAATTGTTCCCTTCTTTTGTAATATGTAGATTTTCCCTAGCTGCTTCAAGATTTTTATCTTTTGTTTTCAGCAGTTAATGATGTGTCGAGTGGGGTTTTAAACTCTGTAAAGTTATATCTTCCTCTAATTTGGGAATTTTTTTGTCCATGATTTCCTCAAATATATATTTTCTTCTTTTTTTAAAGATTTTATTTATTTATTTGAGAGAGAGAGAGAGAGAGAGAGAGAGAGAGAGAGAGAGGAGAGAGAGAGAGAGCATGAGAGAGAAGATCAGAGGGAGAAGCGGACTCCCCATGGAGCTGGGAGCCCAATGCGGGACTCAATCCAGGGACTCCGGGATCATGACCTGAACCAAAGGCAGTTGCTTAACCAACTGAGCCACCCAGGCGTCCCTATATAATTTCTTCTGACTGAATCTATCTTCCTTTTCTTTCTACTTTCCTTCTAAAATACCAATGAAACAAATGTTAGAACTTTTGATATTATTTTACAAGTCTCCAATGTTCTGTTCATTTTTAAAAATTCCTTTCGGATTATATAATTAATATACCTTCAAGTTCATTGACTCTTTCATCTGTCATCTTCCTTCTGTTTTTGAGTCTGTCCAGTGATTTTTTTTTAAATTTCAGACACTGTACATTTTTTCCACTTCTAAATTTTCCTTCTGGTTCTTATTCTTATTATTTCTGTTTCTTTTTTTATTATGTTCAGTTAGCCAACATATAGTGCATCATTAGTTTTTGATGTACTGTTAAATGATTCATTAGTTGCATATCATACACCCAGTGTATTATCCACACATTTCTGCTGAGAATGTCTTTTTGTTCAAGTTGTTTGCCTTTATCTCGTGGAGCATAGTTATTATAGCTGCTTCAATGGCTTTGTCTGTTTGTTGAGAATAGTTCACATCTCCTGGTTCTCTGTATGTTGCCTAATTTTAGGTTTTATCATGAACATTTTGAACATTATGTTGTATAGACTCTAAATCCTAGCATGATTCTGTGTAGAATTTTAAATTTTTGGTCAGCAGGCAATCAACCTGGTAGGTTGAGAATGCAAATGCTGTGTTACCTCTTGTGGACAGTGGTTCTATGCTCAGTTTAATGTCCAAAGCCTTCGCTATCCTGTTCTGGGTCTTCCCTATCCATGCACAGCACACTGGAGAGCCCAGGGCTTATGCCGCTCCCATAATTAGGATTAGAGGATCCCCTTCTCCAGTTCTCTTCTCACTGGGGCTACCCCCACATGCTGGCCAACAGGGCTTCTCTTTCTGGTTCCTCTGGCCAGAAAAACAGGGGTTCTCTTTAATTTTAGCTAGCTAGCCTTCCACTCAGCTCCAAAGAGTGCCCACCTTCAGAGCAAACAGTGGGCAAAATAGTGAGAGGAGGGGCGCCTGAGTGGCTCAGTTGGTTAAGCGTCTGCCTTTGGCTCAGGTCACAATCCTGGGGTTCTAGGATCGAGCCCCACATCAGGCTCCCTACTCAGTGGGGACCCTGCCTCTCCTTCTCCTTCTGCCTCTCCCCCTGCTTGTACACTTTCTTGCTCTCTGTCAAATAAATAAATAAAATCTTCTAAAAAATTAAAAAAAAAATGAGAGGAGAGAGAGGGAGAATGGTGATTTCTTCCACCACCTCTGAAAAACAAGGGCCCCTTTTCCTAGTTCTTCTGTCCAGAAACATGAGGTTTTTACTGAGTTTTAGCCTCCTGCCCCACTGCCATCACATGGTTTCAGAACTGGGGTCTGCCCTCAGCACAAAGTCACAAAAGAAAACAGAAAAGAGAATGGGAAACTTCACAATATATTTGCTTTTTGTTACCTTTCAGAGGTCTCAGGTGGTTGCTTTTTGTGTTTTCTCTAGAGTTCTCAGCTGTGATCAGTGGGAGAGAGAGGCGGTATGGGCTTAGTCCATCTTGATTGGAACCAGATATTTCATTGTATTTATATTTGATTTTCCTTTTCTTACACTTGTTTCCCCTTTCTATAGTTTTCCATATTTCCTCTCTCCTCATATCTCCTATTTTCTACCATTTTGCTGATTTTGCTCAATCTCTATATACTAGTTATACTATAATTATACCCATATATAATACATATAGTATTATGTATGTATTATATATATAATATATAATACATATAGATGTATATATGAGGTGTTGGTATATATTACATACTTACATAGCGTTGTACATATATATTGCATACATACATGGTATTTCATTGTATAATCATACCAAAATTTCTTTATCATACCTGTTGTTGGGCATTCTTGTTTCCACTTTGGAACTACTACACAGGGTGTTGTTATGGACATTGTAATACATGGCTTTTGGTGAATATATATTTTTCTGTTGGGCATATACATTTAAGTTGCTAGTCATAGTACATGTATACTTTCAGCCTTAGTAGACACCCAAGAATATTTATTTTAAAATAATTTCCCATATAGTTTTGATATACAGCAAAAATTGTCAATAACTTTTCTAGAGCCTACTATAGCTCCCTGTTCTCCATCTTCCATTTTCCCTAGCTGTAGGTCCAGAACCATCTCCTTACATTGCCTAAGAAGCTGCCCTCAGCCTCCAAAGAAGTCTTAAAAGCACAAGAGCCTTGTCCATTCCAGGCACCACCACATCTCAGAGCAGGAAATCCTGGGTTGCTAAGGGAGAAAGCAGACCCTCAAACACTGGAGGTTTGTAGCATAGCTCCTCCCCGGCCCTGCATTTTGCACAAGGATGCAGGGCTCTGCTTGCTTACTCAGGACCTGTGTGGGCCTTGTTCTCATCCCTCTCCTATCTCCATTCCCTTACTCCACACCAAACATCTATACCTACTTCCAGTTCTGGTTTTGTCCACACCATTGACTCCCTTTTTTTTTTTTTTTCCTTTCTGGAGTTATGTCTTGTTTGCCTCATTTTGGGAACCCCTTGCAATCCTAGATGATAGGCACCTCTATCGTGTCATTTCTTCTTGTCCCAGTGAGTTCTCCTTGCTCATCTTCTACCAGGGGAAAATCCAAACAAAGGTACTTCGGGGTCTTTGATTCTTTTGTACCCAAGGTTACCTTTTTTATCTTGTTGTTTACCATCTGCTAGAGCTGGCATTTCTTCTGATTGTGCCTCTTCCTTATCGTTCGCCACCAGTTCTCCAGTTGAAAAGAGCATGTATAACTTCTGGATCAAATCAGTAGCAGTCTCAGAACCATTACTAGGATTGATCCCTAATACAAAGGAATGCTGCTCCTGGGAACCAAATTCATCAAACAGTTCACCGTTTCCTGTCTCTATTTTATACACCTCAGGAATAAGGCTGAGGTGACAGAGAAAAGAGATGAAAAATACATTAGCCAAGCCCCTTGCAGAATTAAATGTAAATATAGGCAGATAGAGAACAGCAATAAAATTTATGCACATGATTGGAGTAGTCCAAATGTAGTTTGTGGATGCAATCTGACTCGGGGCATTTTAAAAAATAATCCGAAGGAAATTAGAATGTTGTATCAATGGTTTAGGACTCCAAAGCAATCTTATTTTCACCACTGAATTTTTATTGAGTACTTAGGGCTGTACTTTGCAAAATCAAACATAAAAGAATCCTTCCTACCAGTCTTCATATGGGTTTTTTTAAATGGTGGATGTTAAAAATAATGAAACAAGATGGGATGGGGAAGGAGACAAACCATAAGAGACTCCTAATCTCACAAAACAAACTGAGGGTTACTGGGGGGTGGGAGGGTAGGGATAGGGTGGATGGGTTATGGACATTGGGGAGGGTTTGTGCTTTGGTGAATGCTGTGAAAGATGTAAGCCTGATGATTCACAGACCTGTACCCCTGGGGCAAAGAAAAAAAAATGGTGGATGTTTTGGTCACTTTTGCATTTTTTTTCTCTTTTTGTTTTTCTTTTGCTCTAAAATTGTTATACCTAACATTTGATGTTGTAAGTTTTCTGTTTTGGCAGTACCCAATATTAGAGTGGTGTTATATAAGGTATTACACAGAGCCTTTTTTTTATATCCATAAAAGCAACAGAAATGGAAACATGGTTCTTTCTAATATGGGTCATAGTCTATCTGCTATCAACTCCAGATCTGTGCAGTCATCACAGACCAGGAGTATTTCACACACACACACACACACACACACGCACGCACGCGCGCGCGTGCACACCCCTACATCCCAACCAAACTTGCATCCTGAAAATTAAAGCACCATTCATTTCAAATTATTTTTGTAAGGACTGTTTCCAGCTGTAGTATTACCCAAACTGTGAATTTGCCAACTCACAATACATTGTTTCCTGAGCCAACGTTCTCTGGGTTGGGAGAGGTGATGTTAACACACTTGGGTCTCAGATCTGCAGGGGGATATTTGTTGATGGCACCTGGAGAAAGAGTGGGCTGGTTAATCTAAATTTTACCCTTCTATATTCTATCGCCCAAAATCAGTTCATCTTTTCCTGTGGTTGGCGATATCTTCTATAGCAGATTAATTTTATAAGGTACTGGGCAAAGTAGGCACCCTTTGACATTTGCAATACCTCCTCATTGGCAAAGTCAATGAGATAGAGCAGTGATTGAGTTAAAAATTCTCAAGGTCTGTATGTCACAGGCTTGTGATACAATTCAAGGATATCTCTCAATCCCTTCTAACATCTATTTCTCTTCCTCTAAAAAGAAGATCTTTCCAGAAGACACACTGAGCTACCAAAATTTTCTGCCCTATTTATCGTAGGGTTGGAAGAAGGCATCAGTTTTTTTTTTTTTGCAAGTGATAAGCCTGCTACGATACATATAAATCCTGAATTCCAATATTCAGGTTACATGGTTACATGAGGGTTACACGAGCCCTGGGGCTTTGTGAGTGGCAGCAAATCTGCATCTCTGTTAATTCTCTGGTAAACTCGAAGGAGCTGCAGGTAACTATTTAATGTGGCCTCTGCCTCACTCCTAATCCCAGCACAGGCCAGGATTTGCTTGATGCCACAAGCTCTCAGGTATTCTACTATACCCATGTCTAAAATTGTAACTCATGGACAGAGACTGGAGCAGTCACTCCCAAGCCCCACTATAAAGGGACACCCTTAGGACACTGCTTGACTAGGCCTGAGCCAGTTGTTTGGGACAAAGGCTCTAGAAGAGATTCATGCCCATGGCTCAAAAGAATTAAAGTCATAACCAAAGGTAATTTACAAGGAAAGATAAAACAGAAGTCCTTGGAGTAGATGGAAGATGATGGTAATGGGATATTACTGATTCCAGCAGTGTACTTCCTTATGGGTATAGGAACTGAAATATAGTTTAAAGAACAGGAACATAGCTCTGGGGTCAGAATGGATGGGGCTGAGTCTAGAATTTGCCAACTATTAAACTATGAGCTTTTGAGCAATTTATTTAATGTCTCTGAACCTTAGTTTTCTCACCTGTAAAATGGAGATACTAGTACTTTCCTTTGAGAGCTGCACTGAGGATTAAATGATATAGTCCATTTAAAGAAGATGGTACGTATTGCCAAGTACATAATAAACAGATTAGGGTTAAAAAACACTTTTTTACCTATATGGTGGTTTTCTGGCAAAGACCTTGACAGTGCAGCAGTAAAGTTCAAGGTCAGTAAGACCTGATATTTTTCTCTGGTTTTCTCACTGCCTTCTACTCATACCTTAGACTATGCAACTCTTCACTGAAGTAAGGAGTTATTACTAAGTCAACTGGTGGATTGTACACAGAGACATTAAATCTATTGCAAAAGCAATAGAAGAAAAAAGGTTTAATGACTTACGTCTGATTAAATGAACAAATGGCTTGACAAACTTGGTGATGTAGTTCAAATCTGGCTTGTGGGTTCTGCCAAGCTGGACTAAGTGATGATCCAGTGGGTGGCTGGCTAATTCTTCTAATTCTTTGTCGTTGTGTATAGGACCAAAGGAAAACAAAAATATGGAGTAGCCCTGACACTTGGCTCTCAGAGTTACATTTCTTAAGACTTCCTTGTCTAAGGGGTTGGTTTCACCAGCAGATATAACAAAGATAACTTTGTTTTTCCTTAGGTTGGGGGTTCCTACAAACACATTGTCAATTGTCCACTGCAGAGCATGGCCAATAAAAACATCTCCATTGAGTTGTCGAAAAGAGTCTTGGAGGTGATGTTTCATTTGGTGTATACTGTTATAAGTAACCAAATCAAATTCCAGGTAGACAGGGCATTCTTCACTGTTGGGCATAAAGCCTGGAGGAGAATAGCTCAGGACTGCCACTCTGTCTCCTAACATGGAAGTCAATGGGTATGGGGCAATGTGAAAGTAATCAAGCACTGAGATTAGAAAAGCTTTCACTTCCTTAAACTCATCATTTCCTATTCTTTGGGAAGCATCTATGAGAAAAGCCACATCCATGTAATATTCTTGAAGAGAGGTATCTCCAGGTTCATTAGTAAGACCTGGTTCTTCTTTTCTGCCATGGTTTTCATGTCCTGCAATAGAATAGCTCAAGTCATTCCTTTTAGTAGGCTAAACTTGGAACTCCTAGCCAAGGATGACCAAAACACATCATGGGATTTTGCCATGCTTTATTCCCATACCCATGGCAGACATCATAAATCAATATAGTACTTGTTCCCAGATGCTTTCTCCAAATATGTCTCCACACACTGCATGGGAAACCACTGGCATTCCATAGGTGCTGTCATGTGAAAAGAAATGTATTTGCTAGCCTATTTCAGATATTTGTCAAAGGACTGATCAATCCTCTAGCTAGTTTCATACATAAGATGAGAAACATATAACTATTTTTATTGCATTCCACATGATTACAAAATTTGAAGTACACATTTGCATGAGATCTAATTATTATGCAGCCACCCTGAAAGTATATATGTCAAAGTCATATTTATTGATATCACAAACACATACTTTTATACATATGTTCAAAATATGTACCACAGTGTGATATCATGAGAGAAAGTATAAATGCTGACTTTAGAATCCAAACTCTGTGTAAAACAAATACTCTAAGATATTGGTACCTAGAATGCCAGTCTGCAAAACATTTATTGACCCAGGACAAAACAAGGAGCTTGCACCATGTTGTAAGTCATCTGCATTACTAAGCACATTGTTTAGTTCAGCTGCCTATTTTTTTTTTTTTTTTGGTAGCAAGACTTTCTCAATGAATCCAGTGTCTTGATTTACATTCTGACACTAACGTCTTATTTTGCTGTAGCTCTGCACTTCAAGTAGCAGTGTTCTAAGCCTAAGGGATCATGAAACCATGTCCACAATCATGTTCATGATGATGGTGACTGGTCATTGAAGCCACAATAAAAAATGCCAGCTCAGAAAGATAGGAAGTAGGTAACCAATGTTCTTTTTTCTATGAAAAAAGTGTGTCTATAAACCTAATCAAGCAAGAAGTAGATTTCTAACTGGCAAAACTTATTGATCCCCATTTGTGCTCAACTCCATTATTCATGCTTTATATTTATTACTTTATTTACTCCTTACAATAATAATCACAAATGAATCAATTAACCTGTATTAATGCCACAAATTCTTAATAATAAAATAGAATGCCAAAACAACACCATGGTTAATGTTATTAACAGGGCAAATGCTCCATTAAACGTTTGTAGCTCAAATAAATCTGAATTTCTAGGGTAAACGCCATATTTTCTTTTTTATTGATTGTTGAATTTTGACAGATAAAAATTATATAAAATTGTAAGGTATGCAATGTGGTGTTTTGATATCACTACACCTTGTGTAATGATTATGACAATCAAGCTAATATTATTAGATTTGATTTACTTAAATTTTTGTCTAGAATTTTTGCAGCTGTATTTATGAGGAATATTGGGAGTGTAGTTTCATTTTCATGTAAAGTCTTTGGTTTTGTTATCATGGTAATCTGGCTTTAAAGAATGAGGCTGGGAAGAATTCCTTCCTTTATAGTTTTCTGTAAGAGTTTGTGTAGAATTGGTATTATTTCTTCTTTAGGTATTTTGTTGAATTTGCCAGTGAAGTCATTTTGGCTTGGAGTTTTCTGTATGGGAAGTTTTGAACAACAAATTTTAATTTCTTTAATAGGTTTAGGGCTATTTAGATTACTTCTTGAATGAGCTCTGGTAATTTGTGAATTGCATGAAATTTATGTATCTCACCCCAACTTATTTACAGGCAAAAAATTATTTATCATATTCTCTGACTAGTGTTTTAATATCTGTTTCCTCTCTCATTTCTGATATTAGTAGTGTCTTCTTTTTTTCGTGGTGAGTTTGACTATAGGTCTATTGATTTAGCTGATATTCTCAAGAAACAGCTTGTGGTTTTAGTGATTTTTCTCTTTTCCATTTCATTGAGTTCTATTTTAATTATATTACTTCCTTTCTTCTGCTGACTACCCAGGGTTCTCCTTTTCCTGATTTCTTAAGGTGAAAGTTGAAGTCATTGATTTGAAAATTTTCTTCTTTACTAACATAGGTATTTAATGGTATAGATGACCTTCAAAGTCCTGCATTAGTGGAATCTCACAAACTGTGGCATATTGTGATTTTATTTTCATTCATTTCAAAATAATTTCTAATTTTCCTTTTGATTTCTTCTTTGACCATGGATTATTTGGAAGCATTTTATTCAGTTTCCAAATAAGGATTTTTTTGAAGATCTCTCTGCTACTAATTTTTATTTCTGTTTTGGTCAGAGAATACAGTTGGTGTGACTTCAATGTCTTAAAATTTTGAGAATTGCTTTATGGCCTACAATATGGTCTATCTTGGTAACTGTTTCATATGTATTGAAAAGAATATGTATTCTGTTATTGTGTGGAGTGTTCTATAAATATCCATTAGGTAAGGTTAGTTGCTAGTATGGCTCAAGTCTTCCTGCTGATTTTCTACCAAGTATTGAGAGAGGGTATTGGAACTCTGATGCTCTTTTCATTTAAAAAAAAAATCTTTTTTCTCCCCAAGTTTTATTTTAGGTAATTACATTACTACATCTTCAAGTTCACTGACTTTTTATTTTACCAAATCTAATTTGCTATTAATCCCATCCAGTATATTGTTCTTCCTAGATTGCAACTTTTATCTCTACAAAGTCTATTTGAATCTTTTTTTAAAATATCTTCCATGTCTCTACTTAACTTTTTCACATATGAGATATAGTTATAATAACTGTTTTAATATCTTTGCTAACTCTAACATCTGTGTCAGTTCTGGTTTGTTTTAGAGTGATTATGCTTTTGATTATGGTCATGTTTTTATGCTTTTTCAAATATTGTGAAATTTTCCTTTTTGGATGTGGAATACTTGTGTATTCCTACAAATATTCATGTTACATGCAAACTACTCGATCCTTTTGGGTCGTGCTATTATGATTTGTTTGGCTAGTCCAGAGCAGTGCTTAATTTAAGGCTAATTATTCCCCACTACTGAGACAAGACCTCCCTGAGTTTTCTTTCCAATACTCTATGAATTATGAGTTTTTCCAGGCTTCCTGGCAGGAAAAAGCCCTGTTCCTGGCCCTCTATGAGCAACTGGCACTGTTCTGTAATCTTGTCTGATGGTTCTTCCCCCAGGCTCAGGGCATTTCATCACATGCATGTGCCCATACCACTCTGCTGAATAATTGAGGGGACCCTTTGCAGATTGCTGGGGTTCTCTCTCTGTGCAGCTCCCTCATCTCAAGGAGTGCATTGGGGTCTACCCCAATTCCTTCTTCCTGCTCCATGGCAGTAAGCTGGAGCAATCATAGGGTTTACTTCATTTGTTTTTGTCTCTCAGGGATCAGTCTTTCATTTCCTGATGTCCATTGTCTTGAAGACTATTATTTCATATGTGTTTGTGTGTAAAGATATAAATATATATCTAATAGGTGAGAACTAGCCATTTTGTTTGAGATGTTCCTATGTTCTCTTCCTTTTCACAAAAGGACTAAGAACTCATCATTTATATACCAGATTCTTCCTTTATCAATACATCTGTAGTAACTGAACAAGATTTTACATTTTACAAATAGGTATAAAATTTGTGGGCTTCCCATTCCCCATAGGAACCTGGTTTTAAATTCTTCATTTTTTTTATCAAGATAAAAGCCCCTGATTAAACTATTAGATATGAAATTAGAAGCACAGACAAAAGCATTTATTTCATATTCTTCCTTGCTGTGACTGCTATGTACCATACTTTAGCCCTAAAAAATCACCATCATAAACACTTCTAGAGTTCTTGGCTATAGTTTATTTGGCTGTGAAGGTCAGTTAAATGGACATTTCTGTCATGTTTAAGTTTACAATCCTGGAGATGACTAACCACCACCTGCTCTGTCATCAGGATCTTTGTTTTCCAACTACATATTTTGGCTTCTTTAAAAAGACCAATCAACACACTTTGTTCAAACACGAGGGAAAGTATTTCATAAATGTTCTGATAGAAGAGGAGGATTGACTTATGTTAGTGAAATATTTTTTCATGCATGCCCTTTTCAAAAGGATTACTGCTTTTTCCCAATTTTCCCTTTATTACTGAGCAAAATCTTCATCCTTTTCCAAAGTACCCAGCAGAATTATTTTCTAAGGAGGCATATTTTCGCCCACAAAATCTCTAAAATTAGGATCTCTTCCTACTTACAGGATTAGCATGAGAATCAAGAAACTAAATGTAGATACTTATGGTTCAAAAACTCTAAAATTAGTCAAACATGAGGTATGATTATTCTACTTGGAGTCAAAATTCATCTTACTTAGGGAGAATGGGTCTTCACAAATATTTTTTCTCAAGAAAACCTGGCAGAAATGTGCATACGATATATCCATAGCTCATAGCAATGCTGTGTATTTTCTGGAAATGTCATGGAGCCAAATTCCCGTCTTCAAGTCTATGGAAGAATTTCCTCAGAGTGGCAGGGGAGGAAGGGCTGGCTCACTTTTTGTGGAGGAGGCTTGGAAGGAATGAGGGATCCAGCTAGATTTCCAGGGAAGCGGCCTCAGAGATTAGCCTAACTTTGGCCAATATTAAAGCCACAACACCATATGTGCCTCAATAACTTTAGGGAGAAGTGGGGGTGGAAAGGGAACTTAGACAGAAGGGAGAATCTACAGGACCTGAGCCATTTGGACTGAGATTAAGTATGCTGTGAAGTAGCTATGCTTCCTTTCATGGCATTTGTGGGAACCTCAAGATATGCATGAGTTATCCAGTGATCTGCTTTGGAATTTGTCCAGGGGCCAAAATTAGCCATGTGTTTTTCACAGACAAGCCACATGTACAACTAAGGCTAACTTACATGTATATTTCTATCCACATGTACTGTAGATGAAATTAACCTTGTTTTGTAAGACTTCCCATGAGACTGGCTATGTTTTCTTTCTTGCTTTTCCACTGTCTGAGTATTTGATTGAGCGTTCAGTTCACTTCCAGTCTTATGCACAACTCTGTGCATGTCTTCTCTCATTTAACCTTCCATAGGGCACTGTGAGGGTAGAATTACCATCATTCCCCTTTTACAGATGAGCAAGCAGAAGCTTGGAGAGAGTAAGTTAGTTGGCCAAGAAATGACAGCTTCTAAGTGGTAGAGGAAGGATTTGAGCCCCATTTATGTAACTCCTTCAGAAGAACTGGTCCTCAGATATGAGGGTAGAGTATACATTAAGGGACATATAAACCACTTCATCAAAGGCCCTGGGACCTGGTGTGAAAAATGAGGTTCTTGGTCAATTGCCATTCCTTCTGAGTGAAGCCACTAGAGGAAGTTTTCTTTCAAAAGTAGGCAACTACATGATTAAATAAAATTTGCAATTTTTTCTTTTCTAAGGCCTTGTAGAGCAGCAGTTATGAGCAGAAGCTTTGGAGTTCGTTTGTGTCCCGTCTCTGCCATTTGTTACCTCTAGGATGCTGAGTCCCTCCATACTTCAGTTTCACTGTGTAAAAAACAGTCATGATAAACTATAAACCTTATAAGGTTTTTAGAGAATTAAATAAAGTTTGCACAGTGCCTAACATATCCCAATTACTCTACAAATATAATTTTTAGAGGGAGATAAACAAATAGAAAAGTCGTAGACATCTGAAAATCCTGCCTTGTCACTATATTTCGCAAATGAGAATTTCCATAAGAAAAAAATGCACAGTCAACTTGTCTTAATGGAAGACAACTTGCGCATGCACATATGCATGCATGCTCTCAGAAATGAGAAAGCTCATTCTGCTGTGTTTGTGAATATTTAACTACAGAGGAGTTAGCAATAATTTATGTACCTCTCCATTTAATGATGCTATCCTAGGCCTGTCCTCCCTCCTGACTGCTGGGTCGATGGCCAGGCTCTAACCTGGGGCAGCAAGGGAGGGAGGAGCAAGAATTTTATGCCGATAGGAAATACAGACACATTTAAAATTCCCTTCTTTTATTGTATGAGGTGCTCTTTCCCCTATTTGCTTGAACACGTAGAAGTGACTGTCTTAAAACAGATTTCATCCTTTCCCCCAAAGACCTAGAATAAATATTTTTCTTGACCTAGACTTGTCTAGGTGGCGCTTAGCCTGAAGGTCACTCTTGCAGTCTGTTTCACACGCTGAAACAAGTCTGCGGAAGGTACCAGCATACTGAGAAAAAAGGACACATGCCTTAGGATCCCAGATCTAGCATTTTGGTCTTTATGATGTTATTCTGTGCTCTGGCTTCTGGATGAAATTATAAACAGTTTATAAAGCCAATTTATTCTGGCATTATAGCCTCTGGATGAGTTTATAAGCAGGATTTTTTTTAAATGAAATTAAATTTTTGGAATAAAATTGCACTACTGAAATTATTTAAAATGAATTCTCCCAAATGATGATGTGATTGAACGTATTCTCAAATTTGGCAATTGGATTTATTTCCTCATCTGTAAATGCAGACAATGCCATCACCAGGCAACATGGCATACATAGTTAAAAGTTAGTGGGCATGGGTTTAAGTCCTGACTCTGTCACTTAAAGCTAAGTGCTTGAAGCTCTTAACCTTTACATCAGTGTCTTCATTTGTAAAATACAAAATATAGGGGTGCCTGGGTGGCTCAGTCAGTTGAGTGTCTGACTCTAGATTTTGGCTCAGGTCATGACCTCAGGGTTGTGAGATTGAGTCCCATGTCAGGCTCTGCACTCAGCAGGGAGTCTGCTTGAGATGCTTTCTCTCCCTCTCCCTTTGCCCCTCTTCCTGCTCGCATGTGTACACTCTAAATAAATAAATAAAATCTTCAAAAAATACAAAATGTAATAATAATAGACTTTTTGGTAAAGATTAAATGAAATCATGTGTATAAAGTGCTTAGCATTGTGTCTGGCACAGAGTTGTGCTAAGTAAGCAGTAGCTTCTGTGGTTATGATTATTCCCCACTCGTTCAATCATCCATCAAGTTAGATAGTGCATGTGATGCTTTGAAAATTGTACTGCAGGGAATAAATATTGACCCCAAAGCATTCCATTTGCACTTTTAATTAAAATGAATACTTTGACTTGTGTCGTGCATTTTTTTTTGTACACACAGAATATACTCTGTCAGACCACAAGCTCCTTGAACACAGGGCCTCTGAGTCTTAAAAACAAAAACAAACACAAACACAAAAAACAAAAAACCACTCTAAACCCCTAAAGAGACTAGCTCAGGGCTGAACTCAGAACAGGAGCCAACACATATTTGCTGCATGAAAGGACATCTGGATGATCATGGAAAATCCACATAAATGCCTAGTGTTTTCACATGATAAGTCCTTACTGGGGGCTGTCACTGTTACCTTCATCTCCACCACTCCCACTACTACCCTCCCACCCTCACACCTCCACCACTGTTCCACCATCACCTCTCCACCACCACCAGTATCACCACCACGATCATCACCATCCCACTCACATACCCCGACCTCCATCTCCACCATCAACAATATTGCTGCCACCAACATCTCTACCACCCTCCTCTACCACCACCATCAGCAACAGCTGACACTTTCACCACCACTGTCTTCACTACCAGAGCAACCAGCACCAACACTGTCATCATAACCCCCCTACCACCATCACTATCACCCAATTACTATAAGTAGCCAAGTTTTATTCCATAAGAAAGGGGTCTGCATGAGAAAAAATGTCACCAGTATTCTAGAACATTGCTTTATTACTTGTAATAAATGATTGCTTGAGACATACAGAAACAACCTCAGTGTGCATATGAATTCAAATAGTCCACATACCCTGAACAATCAGTTCACGTTAGTTTTGTCCACATGCAAAACCTTCATGGAAGACAACCAAAACTGTAATAACAAGATAATAAATTCCCAAGCAAAAGTAAATGCAACGATCTCAGTCTATAGCTTAAAATGATCAGGAAATTCAGTTTATTCCCCAGAGAACATCAAGATGGGTGAAATTTCCTAAAGAGTTCATGAAACATGTCATTAAAATTCAGATATGACCACAATTTTATTATTGACCTCCTCTTTAGAATGTATACTGAAATGAAAGTAGGACACTCAGCTGGTGTTCCACGGGTGACTCAGAAGCCAATTCTGCTGCATTTAAGTCCAGCACAGACTTAAATTTAGCAGAAGTCAAGATAATATATTCAAGTTCAATACATGGCAGCAAAAATTAGAAACAAATGTTCAATGAGATAAATAAATTCATTCACTGAAAGTAACAATAGGAGATACAGAAAATCAGTATGAAGCTTGCAGCAATATGTAAAACATATGATGTAATATGATGTGAAAAGCAGGATATCCAATTGAATGACATGATGTAAACCTATAAGCCTATGGAAAAACCCAAGAATATATTCCACACTACAAATAGCTTTTGCTAAATTATTTGAGATTCTTTGTATTCAAATTTTATATGATATGATAGTACTTTTATGATTTTTTTAAAATTAGCAGAATCTTGAGAGTATAATGGGGAAACAGTGGACAGGGTATAGGAATTGTGAGTCCCTATTCTGAATCTTTCTGAAAGAACTTGAGGGCAAAGTTTCTTCTAAAACTGGGTTTCTTCCACTGTTGACAGTTTGACTGGATAGTTCTTTGTTGTGAGGGGAAGGTCCTGGGCATTGTAGGATATTTAGCAGCATCTGCGGCCTCCATCCGTTAGATGGCAGTAGTACTTCCCAGGTGTGACAACAAAACCGTCTCTAGACCTTTCAATCTGTCTCCCAGCGTGGATAGAGTGCAATCACTCCCAGGTGAACTTGCGAAAGGATCATTAAATACCTTTCCAGCTCTAATGCCCTGTGATTGAGTCAAGGTCAAAAGACATATTGGCTTTAAAAAAACTGATTTGTAGATCAGAATCAGAGTAAAGTTACAAAAATAAAAAATGTAAAACAGAGCCTTTGTAAATTCCCTGAGGCACAATTCTAGGCTAGTTGATAAGAAGAAGTGTTACTTCTCCTTTCTCAGCAAAATTCATTGAAAAGAACATTAGCTGATGTTATCCTATGGCCTGAAACCCCTTAAAGCTCTGAGTGAGCCCCAGGCTGAGTTTAGGTTGGTATTTAATATTTCATTACAAATTATCCTGTCTTTAATCTTGAAAGTCAACTAACTACATCCTTTTTTTTACTTATTTAATCCATTTAATTAATTGTTCAATTCCAGTACACAGAGAAGCCCCATGAAAATAATCCACCTGTTCCCCATAGGACGCAACCTTATCTGCTAGAATAGAGGGCTCACATACAGTCTCTTATGTCTTTACACGTACAGGCTCCACTCATTTTCTTTCATTTTTTAACATTTTTAAAATTTAAATTCAATTAATTAACATATAATGTAGTATTTGGTTTCAGAAGAACAGGGCTGTGATTCATCAGACTTAGAGAACACCCAGTGCTCATTACATCATGTGCCCTCCTTAATGTCCATCACCCAATCACCCCATCCATCCTCTCCCTCCCTCCAGCAACCCTCCGTTTGTTTCCTTTGATTAAGAGTCTTTTATGGCTCCTCTCCCTCTCTAGTTTCGTCTTGTTTTATTTTTTTCTCTCTTTCTCTATGATCCTCTCAACTAACTACATCTTAATTATTGGTTAATCTAGTATCTTTGATGAAAGTGCTAGGCTTGCCACTGGGTCAGCAGTTGCAACTTAATTAGAATTAAATCACCCATTTTTTTTATTACACAATTCCAAAGAACTACGTGTGTTCCATTGGTAAGTTATTAAGAAGGGCTGAATTTCCAAAGAATTTTTATATTGCAGATGTTGTGATCAAGATGGTTGATATTATGTCTATATATGTAGATCTTAAAAAGTGGTGGTGTTGTTGTTGTTTAGATGCTGGATGGAGGGAAGCATGACTGTTCAGTTGCTTTGAAGAGTAAAGAAAATTATAATGCAGTTCACCTGGAATCCTTTGGAAACAGGAATTCCCACTTCTGTTCTGTGTTCGCTAGCTAGTCAATCACTTTCAGCTCCACTGAGAACGCAGAGCTAATCCGGCATATCGAAGTGGTAGGATGAGCAGTGGTTCTTAAAACACAACCTGTATTAGAGTCACCTGCGCTACTTGTTAAAACTCAGATTTCTGAGCCCCAGCCCCAGAGTTTCTTATTGGGTAGGTTTGGGAGGAGTGCTGAGAAGCCTCATTTCTAATGACTTCCCAGGTTCTGCCGGTGGTGCTGGTGCTGTTGATGCAGGGAAGACGCTTAAAGTTTCTAGACTTTTCCTTGCCACTTACACCCCTAAATATGAAGCAGTAATTCTGAAGAGGGCTTAGCAATCTGTGCTTAGGAAGGACTTCCACGTGATTCGGTTACAAACCGTCCTTCAGCTGCTACAAGGTTTGGAGAGGGCCAGGGAAGGTGATGGAGTTGAAGACGAACTTGGGAATCAGAGTAGGTAGTAAGAAGCGGAGGGAGAGACATAGGTAGAGAGATAGTGATTACGCTTCTCATGGAAGATACACAACTCATTACCAGCCCACAGGACTCTGGAAACTATACATTTCTTAAATGGTTCGGATTCCTGACTTTCTCCCAAGACTATCAGTTCAAGGGCAGAAAGATCAGCCCTCGCCATAAGAATCACATTACAAATGAGTAACAAGCACAGCATATGGAGGTGCTTAGGCAAGTTATCAACCTTTTATTTGTGCAATGCATCTGGAACTAATCAAAGTTCATCTCTTAGCAACTAAATAAAATATCTGAACCACAATATACTCTATGAGGATGGCACATTATACAGAAAGTTCTCAGTAGGTTTTGGCAACTGGCTAAAGATGATAAAAGAAAGAAAGAAAGGAATAGCACTAAATCCCTAGATTACACTTTTCTAAAAAAGATCTTATTTATTTATTTGACAGAGACATAGCTCTCTCTGAGCCATCCAGGTGCCCCAGCCTAGACAACACTTATGATCTGAAAATCTGAAAACTCAGATTTATTTTAGAGGATAAAAAATATCTATTATCTTAGGTGTGAAACTGACACTGTTTGCAGGCTACCACAACATGACATAATCCTCCACGGAACTCCCGGCACACTTCAACCCACTGCAGGAGAAATGAAGTGGGGAGGGGCAACTAATAATCTACATTTTTTCCTAGTAGAGCCATGTACAATGTTTTCTTCCACCAAAATGAACCTTCCTTTTGCTACAAGTATCTTGATTCCCCAACATCTAGTAAATTAAATGAAAAAAGTCTTTCTATTATTAAGGAACAATGGTTGCTAAAAATGGCAACAAAGATGAACTCCTTTTCTTTCTTTTTTTCTAAAATATCCAGTCATATTTGTCTTTTCCTGAAAAGATTCACACTTCTGAGTTATTAGACTTTAGAATGCTTACCTCTACCAAAATGATCACAATTAATAATTTGGTATTCTAATCCTGCCAGACAACATTTTTTTTCTTTTTAAACCAAACCATTATAAATTCCTCTACCATATCATTGACATGAACACCCAAAATTAATTGTATCCATTAAAAAGAAGAAATCTCCTATTCTCTTCCTTAAGCTATGTCTATATGATAATAAAAATTCTTTAACTAAAAAATACAGAGTTGAATGCCTTGATGCCATGGTACTACAGACATTTTGCATCACTACATTACATCTTTTTTTCAGCCTTATTTTTCAACTAATGATTGACTTTTATTATTAACTCTAGCTTGGAAAAGGAAAGTCAGTTGTCTTAAAGGTAAGTGAAAATATTTATATTTCATAAATAGGGGGACAGGGTAGGGATGTGAGTGTTGAACCCAAGGAAAAGAAAAGGTATTTATCCAAGGAAGTTACGGAGAATGAATGTGATTAATTCTCAGGAATAACTGGCATGAAATTGGCCCCTTTTTACTTTAAACTTGCATCATCTACCAAAATACATGCTACTTCTGACATAATGCATTCAATGCTGGTATTCTGGTCAAATGAGCATTTTGGAAGCCTCTATATGCATAGCTGGAAAAGGTTGAAGTCTGTTTTGAATGTCCCCCCTTTAATGAAAACACAGACAAAAAGTCTAGGTATCTGATTTGTTTGAAACTATTAAATCCTGCCAGAAGGTATTCTTGCTTTGCCACCCAAATGTATAGAGCAGACAGAGGGAGTCTGTGCTCTATTATTTCCAAGTACCTCAGAATACCACACCTTTTCATGCAATCACAGAGTCTGAGGCACTGGCCCAGACAGCTTTTAAAGTGATTTTAATCCTTCCTTTGCTCTGATGTTCTCTGTATTGTTTCCTTCTACATCACACTAACCTTCTAGAGAAATCTTAAGCCTGGTGAGAACATCAGGGACATTTCTTAGAGATCATATCAGTGGTCTTCACAGTGGTGCCTGTCACCTTTAAGGCTTCATTTTCAGCCAAAGCAGCAGCTGTAGCTACTACCATCTTGAACTTGAAAAAAATTGCCTTAGAAAACGGCCTTCATTTACTGGATTCTCCGCCAGTGTTAAAAGACAAAGACCCCGTTATTTAAAAAGTCCATCATAACTTTTTGTTTCCTTACCAGAAGTTAAACGTGCAATTTCTTCAGAATCGTGAACTTTTCCGTATGTGATCTTTAATTCTTGTGGCATAAGCACGTGGCTTGGTATGTAAACCAAAGGGTCACTTCCATTTTCCTCCCATACAAAGGAAGAGTCTTTCCCAGCACTTAATTCCTGGCCAATGAAGCTGTTCTCTCCTGAAGAAATCTCATGTGGCTCAGGAGTAATTCTAGCAGATAAAAAACAAAAGTTTTAGATGAATATTGGTAGCCATGGGGAATGCAGCTACAGTATCTCAACAATCTGATATAGTTACTTAGTCATTTCTTAGAAGAAAAACAAGTGGTAAACATCTAAATTCATTTCAATAAAATTATTCATTAAGATTTGTTATTATTAAGAAGAATCAACTGATAAATAAACAAGTCCCATTTAGCCTTCCTTTTCCTCCATCTGCTAATAGCCTTATATCTATTACTTTGGAATAAACAGAATCTAATTTGCCAGAGTTTTAGATAAATAAGAAACTTGAACATGGGTTATTTGGAAAAACCATACAGTCTCTCAGATTGATGTCACTCCCCACAGAAAATAGAGAAAACAGAAATCGAGAACTGCTCTGAGAAGAATAAGACTGTACAAAACTTACCTCATTGACATCAGATCTCTTAAAATGATGTCTACATTTATATTCTTAGTTTATGAATTCTCTGTGATAATTTGAGAATGTGTTTTTATTTAGATGATGATAGAAAACATATTCAATGTTAGGTTGAATCTTATTTTTATTCTGTTTATGCACCTTTATGTAATTTCAATGTCCATGCTCCCATTTGTATTTGATACTAGTGTTTGGTACCTGGCAGTATTACTTTAACTTTTGGGAGTTAATGAGGAAAGGGAAAAAAGTCAGACATAACACATGAATAATACACCACACCATGTTAAAACCAAATGGTATGATGACACACAATATGAATGACAATTCTGCAACAGTATAGGTGAAGACAGCGGTGAGGAATTAAGGCATCATGCAACAGAATAAGCAAGCTAAAAGCTGGTATACCTCTGAAATATGCATCATACTTTATATATATATTTTTTTACCCATAGGTACCATATTTTTTCAGTTTTTAGGAATTATATTTTGGCAAAGCAGAATCATCCATTATATGAAATTAGCGTTTTAAATTTGTGTTTTACTGAGTTTGCTTGGATTCGATGCACATTTATTTTAGTCTGATAGTTACACAAGAACTATAAACAGTATTTGCAGCTAGATTTATGTTTGTACATGTCTGAATAACATTATAATATTTTGTCTGTAGTTCTGTAAGAATTGATTTGCCTTTAAATGAATTTATGACTTATTCAATGCTGGGAAATATTGCTTCACATGACATCAGTGCCATATTGTTCTTCAGGTGTTGGCTGCTGGACACTTCCTTGCTAAACTACCAAGTGAATGAAATCTGACATTATAGGAATATGTACTTGCATGAATTCTGAGCACGCTTCATCTTGCCATAGTGCTTCTGGATGTGTGTAAGAGACCTTATCTGCTCTGAGAAGCTCTTTGCTTAATTGCAATCTGGGAGGAAGAAGTAATTATGGACTTAAATCTGGGCTTTCTCAAGGCTGCAGTTAGGGATCCAAGCTTGGGGAAATACGGAAAAGCAGAGAGAAACCAAATGGGCCACTCATTCTGTTTGAAGTTCAAGATTTATTCAGATGAATTATTTATATAGTTACTTAGGATACAATTTTAAGAAAAAATAATTACATGTGCACTTACATGGTGGGGTCTTTTATGCTATCTTTTGGGGGGATGAAATAATGAACTGTGTGTAACTCCAGACTTCAGTGAGACGGGACATTGGGATACACTGTAATAACTTCCTCCCCAGAAGTATAAGAAGGTACAAGAAAGTAAGGATTTTGAAAGTAAAAATGGGCTTCAATGGGTAAGCTTTCACTGGATTCACAGGGTTCCAAGTGGTGTGACCCCAAGACCCAGGAAGGTGAAGCCACCATTCATGCAAAGCAGACAAGAGTCCAGTGTGGCCAGAACTCAGTGCTGATGCTAGGGAGAGATGGGAATTGAGGTTGCAGTGGCTCAGGCTATATTGTGGGTTCTATTCTGGGGTAGATTTCAATGTGGGACTTTCTCAGGAAACCATGAATGGAAAGGCAAAACTGTCATACAGCTCATGAGGATGTTACAGAAGTATCAATCCAGAAAGCATCCTTGCTGTGTGGCTTCTGCTACAGAAAATGGAACACATGGGAAGCCTTTACTTCAGAGACCTTATTAGCTTCCTCAACCTAATAACCTGCCATCAACAGTTATACACCCATCAGTCAATTAACAGTCGCTTGTAAATGGAAGAGATTTCTAACTCACACGAGATCACTATTTTGATAAACGTCTCCTCCTGAGGTGAGTCTGCAGGCATTCTCAAGCTCTGGTGGCGGGTACTCATTGAATCCTCCTACAGAGACAGCAGAGTTAGAGTTAGGTTTTTAAGTCACAAATTATGTTTGCTAAAGAAAAAGAACCCCCACAGGAATCTTCTTGAAGCAATCAATGTCACTAAAATATTTCAGCCAAACTTGGCCGGGATGGAAACAGAAAATAGTAGCAACTAGAAACAGCATTCAAAACTTGATTTTAGAGGTTTTTGCAGCCAAAGAATTACCAGGCTCATGCAAAACAAACCTCCTCAAATTGTTCATTTAAAGGTTAATTGTGATGCAGAAACACATGATTTCCACATGCTCAGGCTAAAAGGATCTAAGGGAAATTTTACTCTGAATCTGTCAAGTTTTTTACTCAGATTTATGCTAACGGATCAAACATAGAAAAGGTAGCATTTTATTACATGTTGCTATTTCTCTGCTTTTGTACCCATTAACACCAGTTTCCTAGGAGGAAAATAATCAAAGAAAAGGTTTTAGCTTACTGACCTAAATAATATGCCCCATTATTCCCTTCCTACTGTCGTTCTGTATTAAAAAGTATTTCATTATTTTTCCTCATTCAGGAAAATAGTTTTTAGTTAAAGGAGGCTTTTGTTGTACTATATCTTGGCTAATTGAGCTTAATAAAATAAAAAAGGGGAAAAAAAAGGAGGCTTTGGTCATGGAATGACCCACAATTCCATGACGATAGCGCAGAGAATGTTTATGGTTTTATAACAATTGTACTCCTCTAGTTCTAAGATGAACATTTTCTTCCCCATTTCTCTGAAATGAGACTAAGTCTTCTAATCAATTGCATCTGCCAGCTGTCATTAGTGAGGTGGGAACTGTGATACAGGTGGCATTGCCTGTGCACGTGGGAACCCCAAACATGCCGGCACCAAAACTCGTAGAATAAGGGTCAATAGTTTAGGAACAATTCCCGGAAGTATTAGTGGAGGAGTCTTTTAACCCCTATGAACCAAGTGGTTATGGGTAGGCACTGAACTGGATGGATTTACCAACATTGTTCAGGTGGCAATCAAAAGTAAGGCAGCTCTAATCATTGCAAAGCCTAACTTGAGAGCCCAACAAGACCAGCTTTGAATTGTTTTATAGTCTTTTAAAAGTGCTGTGTCACCATCAATCTTGATGACATAAAGGACAATACTGCATTGAACAAGATAGATCTCAGTGAATTGGAGTGAATAAAACAGCTCCCAGGAGTCCAGTTTTGAATGAGAAGAAGTATTAGGAATGCCCCCATCAGTCAATTTCACACATATTCCCTCTTCATGCATGCCCATGAGTGACATCTGCCAATCTGTCTAAAATATCTCTTTCAATTACTATAAAATACAAAACTCTAATAGGCAAGTTGGTATCAACGTTTAATTGGAAGCACTTTTTCTTTCTTTTTACATAATATAATGGTGTATCTTACAATTGAAGGCATTTAAAGAAATAACATGATATTCCCAAGAGGGAAATTACTGGATTCTGCAATCAAATAAGAGTTACAGCAAAAAGGTGGAGTGTTCTCTGCAATGGAGAGTGAAAGCTCAAGATACTATGGTGCTGTTGGAGATTCCTTAAATATCAGGGCAACTTTGGAATTTAAAGGGTGGTGGGATTGGTTCCAACAAAACCTAGGTCTAAACCTGGTAGAGTCCCAGAAAGAATGGGTTCAGCCCTGACACTTTGGGTTGCTCTAGAGGCAGGGTTTCTCAATTTCAGTGCTATTGACAATTTGGGCTGTATCTTTTTTTTTTTTTTTGCTTTGGGGGTTATCCTGTGCATTGTAGGATGTTTAGCAGCATCCTTGATCTCTATGTACAAGATACTATTATCCTCTCCCTCCTTTGTGACCCCCCAAAAAAGTATCTCCAGACATTTCCAAAATTTGGGGGGACAAAATCATCCCCAGTCAAGAACCACTGCTCTNCATCCTTGATCTCTATGTACAAGATACTATTTTCCTCTCCCTCCTTTGTGACCCCCCAAAAAAGTATCATCTCCAGACATTTCCAAAATTTGGGGGGACAAAATCATCCCCAGTCAAGAACCACTGCTCTAGAGAGTTTCTCAAACCATGTGTGGGGAAGGTATTTTTATTCCTAATCCTTTTCACACTGACACTTGTGGTTTCTATCTTGTTACATGAGACCAAGTACACTGTTCATGCACTTGTATGCTGTGGCAATGTCAAATTGCTTTAAAAGTTTGCAGATGCTTATTCTCAATTTCTGTATTTCTCTCTTGCAGATCAGTTTGGAGATATTACCCAAACTGGATGACATTTTGTAGTGCATTGGCCTCGAGCCTTCCTACTCAGTGTCATTTTTGGACCAGAAGCATTGACATCACTGGGGAGACTATTAGAAATGCAGAATCTCCACCCTATACGTACCGAAACAGGACTGTGTTTTAACAAGATTCCTATGTGATTTGTATGTTTATGCTCTTTGGGAACAGCACAGGACTGTGCCATCTTTAAACCTTCATACAGGTCTCCAGCATGTGCNGTGTGCCACGGTTAAAAATAAACTAGCTGCAGTAGGGGAAACTTTTATATAAATGTTCATTGAAGGACTGCTAATACTTCTTTAGGTCGAACAGGTATGTCTCCAGAGACCTCAGGTCACTCTGTAATTTTAGTGCTGAGATTTCTATCATGAAAAAGGTCTCACCACATTATGACCAAGGTAAAAACAAAGTATAATCAGGATGTGTCCCACCCCTGTCCCCATCTGACCATCTAATTNGTGTCTCCAGAGACCTCAGGTCACTCTGTAATTTTAGTGCTGAGATTTTGTGTAATAGACATTCTATCATGAAAAAGGTCTCACCACATTATGACCAAGGTAAAAACAAAGTATAATCAGGATGTGTCCCACCCCTGTCCCCATCTGACCATCTAATTTTTATATTTAGGTTAGCTATAGATTCAAAGATGTGTTAGGCTATGAATACTATTAATAAACACTAATTTATTAAAACAAAGAAGAAAAACAAAATAACGACTTACGTCTGATTGAATAAACAAAGGGTTTTATAAACTTCGTAATATAATCCAGATCTGGTTTATGAATTCTCCCAAGCTGTATCAGATGCTGATCAAGTGGGTAGCTGGCTAACTCCGCCATGTCCTCCTTATATGCAGAGCCCAGGGAAATCACAAATATGACATAGCCTTGGCATTTGGCCCTCAGAACCACCTTCTTTAAGAATTCCTTTCTCTCATGATATTCTCCAGCTGAGATCACAAAAATGACCTTGTGTTTTCTCAAGTTTGGTGTTTGTGGGAAGAGGTTCTCCACAGTCCACAGTAGGGTATGGCCAATGGAGGCTTCTCCTTTTAGCTGCTGGAGGGAAGACTGGATGTGCCTCTTTATTAGGACTCCACTGTTATAAGTTGTAAATCCAAACTCTGTTTTTACCACACCCTTCTTTCTTCTAGAATTATCCCAAGGAGAATAACTCAATAGGGCAATCCTATCACCAAAGTCCGAGATTCTAGGGTCTGATGCAATGTTGAAGTTGTCAATCATAGAGCTCACCAAGGTTTTCACAGCCTTAAACTCATCATTTGCTATAGTCCAAGGATTGTCTAAGAGGAAGGCTACATCCATGTATGAATTTTCAGGTAAAAATATCTCTTTGATGCAAGCATTTGGAAAACATTTATCTGAAAACACAGAGAGACTCATGATTAGTTCAATGTCTGCACAACAAGACACTGTTGTTTGAGATCTTTTTCAAGTGATTCAGTGACTGATTACCAAGAATTAATAATCTGATCAGTACCTCTTTAATCTCACATTGTTGAAATTAATGAAGAATTTTCAACGTCCCAATATTTCTGTGGCCACTAGAAGGCAATTTGGGAAGGTTTTTGTTGAAAGCAGATTTAGGTAGCATGTATGCTTGAAGTCTGCAAGTCATGCCTAAACTCATTTAGAAAATATTTTCAATATTTTAGAGGTTTTTGATACACACTACCAAATGGTCCCCAAAGAAAAGTTGCAACAATTGGGATAGTATTCTAAACCAATTTTCACTTTCTGGAATCTCTAAATATTATAGAGATTGAAACCCTCTCTATATATGGTGTTGAAAGACTGGGAAACTTAAAATAGAATATATATTCAAAATCAGAAATATCTGATAAAGCCAGATTTAATAACTTACCCAGAAGGTTTTTGTTTCTGCACAATAAATTCTCATGGGTCTTACCATAGCAAAGTGTACAGCGTTGGAATTTTTCTAATGACTCGTACTCCCCATTTGGAGAAACTGGGATCACCTGAAATGTTCCAGTGTTGTCGAACTGTAATGAAAAACAAGTATATACTTATTTGATCATTTTCTTTAACCATTATCAGGAAGCCATTGTGTGCTCACTTTAAGGGTTAGCTTGAAAAACCCCTAACTAACCACCATTATCTTGCTTTATAGCCCTTTGGTCTATTAAGTACATCTCTCTCTCTCTCTCTCTCTCTCTCTCTCACACACACACCCACACACCCACCCACACACCATCCCCCTTTTATTCTAAACAACACAAAGAAGTATATAAGGCAGGTATCAGCATCTTTATTTTATGATGAAAAAAATATCACATGATAACAATCAGATTCACCCACCAGGGCAAGCATTAAAATCTCACACTTATTTCCAATTCTGAAATTCTTCACTGAATTTTACTTGCTTCTTCTTTTTTTGGATATTTTTTTAAGTACCCCATGTGGGGCTCAAACTCACAACCCCAGGATCAAGTGTCTCATTTTCTACCAACTAAGCCAATGAGGCACCCCTATATACTTCTGATTATGAACCAGCCAATTATGTACCACACATCAGCTTCTGAAGTTGTATCCTGCAGAAACTTTATCTACATACAAGTTTCCCTTGGTCTCTTTAAGCAGTGATCCCAACTACTTCCATCTCAATGACACTATTTAGAAGAAAGTACATCTTTCAGATGTCAAGTGGACTTCCTCAATCACAAATTTAAAAATTTATTTCTGAAGATGGTAGATAAAAGACACTAAGTCTATTCAAAATTCATGGTAGTACATGGTCTGATTTCATCTGTTTCTTGATTGCTTTTCTTGTTTTAATATTTACTGGAATGGGCACTACATAGCATTCATTCATTCTCTAATTCACTCATTCATTCAGTGAGTCAATAGCTATGTATTGGGCATTTACGCTGTTTGAGGCACCATGGAAGGCAGATACTTTCATTCCAATGAAAGAAAGCCATCATTCCCAGGTGGCGATGAGGTATCTCTCAATCACAAGAATACTCATGCTTTTTTCCCCTCCTCCTTGGGAAAGTAAAGGGTTAGAAAATCCACACCCTGTTTTACTGTAAAGTATCGAGTGAGCATTTGAAAATACTTATAATTATTCCAGTCTTATAATCAGAAAGTATTTACCACATTCCTTACTACTTTTTTTTTGTGAAAATTGGATGCTTTGGGTATTATTTTATATTTGATGTTGTTTGTCCCCCATGGAAAGACTAAAGGCTGCCTTGGTAAATGAAAGAAATTTATTCATAGGAATAAACCAATGCTCTTTAGACATTCTTTTCTCCATTCACCCATCCAAGAAATACTTATTAAATGCCTATAATGTTATAGGTGATATTCTAGGTACTGGAGATACAGAAACAAACAAAGCAGATAAGATCTCTACAGTCTAGTGCAGCGGGGACATATACCATAAAATAACAAATAAGTAAATAATCTAGTATGCTGGGAGATAATCATTTTTAATAGAGAAAACTTTGGCTTCCTGCAAACCTTTTTGTCAGTTTCTATTGTGACTCTCCCTGTGGATCCTATTCCCCAAAACTACTAGAATGTATCATGAACAGATTGATTCTCTTTGTGTTAAAGAGGGCTTCTTTTTCTTTTTAAAGTAGAAATATAGGTATCTATGTATATATCTAGACCTTTATAACCCCTTGAATGACACCACGGCTTCACCCAAGTCCAGGAGTATGTAGTTCATGGACAATGTGAATATATTTAAAAATAGTAGAACAGTAGATGGAGAAATTCTTCAGTTTTGGGGGAAGAGGCAGAAACATAGATTCTCATAAGAATTTGTCAATCCAAACCTCTCTTAGGTTCACATACTCATTTACATTAAATGTTTTACCCAACATTAGGGTTCACAGAGCCCCTTAACTTCATCCATCATATGAGAAGACAAGCTAGTCAATGAGATGTAGCAAGCAGATGACAGATGTGAGAAACACCTGAACTACAGGGGGCTGGTAGAGCCCCAGATTCGTGGCCCCCTTCTGTCAGACACACCTTAGTTGGAATTTTGATTTAACCATTTATTAGCTGTACAAAATTGGAGAAGTCCTTCAAACTCTCTGGACCTCAGTTTCCTCAATTTTATTTATTTATTTGTTTTCAAAGATTATTTATTTATTTATTTGACAGAGAGAGAGAGAGAGAGAGAGAGAGAGAGAGAGAGAGAGAGAGATCACGAGTAGGCAGAGAGGCAGGCAGAGAGAGAGAGGGGGAAGCAGGCTTTCTGCTGAGCAGGGAGCCCGAGGCAGGGCCTCGATCCCAGGACCCTGAGATCATGACCTGAGCCGAAGGCAGAGGCTTTAACCCACTGAGCCACCCAGGCGCCCCGTTTCCTCATTTTTAAATGGAGATCACAACAACATTCACCGTGACCATGTACATAAAGTTCTAGGGATAGTGCCTGGTGCACAGCTGGGACTGAGCAAATGTGGCCGCTGTCATTACTGACTGCTGTTGTTATCAGACACTGGATTTCATGGACCCTGGCAACAATACAGCTGGGGACATTGTAGACAAAGAGAGACCCTGTATCCCACCTCCTACCTTATTCCCCACTATCCCCATCTCACCACATTACACAAGCGGAAGTTGCCAAGGGAAGTTCTTACCTCAAAAGCCTCAAGGAAAATCCTGTCATTCAAAGCAAAGACTGCTAGGCTGATATCCAGGGCACTGAACTCCATGGTGGCGGTGATGATGGATGACTGACTGGCCGCTTGTCCGTTGCTGAAAAACACAGCGACCTTCCTCACGTTGGCTCCTGCTTGTGTCCGCTTGAAAACGTTCCGGGCCACGAACCTCATTGCATTACCAATGTCTCGGGCTTCTGTGGGGGGTCGATATTTCATTTGGGAAATAAGCTGGAGGAGCTGCTTCTTGCTACGGTAGTCTGCCCCACGGATGAGGTAGCTGACGCCTGAGTCATAGGAAACTACAACAACTCTGGCTCCCACAGGGCAGTTACTTTCCCTGATGTTAAGGTCATTGACAATGGATGTGACGGTTTCCTTCATTTCATCAAATTTCTGTTCGGAGATACCGTAGGACTGGTCCAGGGCAAATACCAGCTCTGTTGGGTACACTGGACACTTCTCTGCAAACATGACAAGCAGAAGTATGAAGTTATTTCGCTGATCAGAAGCCCTTCCCGTTCCTTTCCCTCCAAGGCTGAGGCTGGTTCACACCACAGGCTAGGGAGACACAGGGGTTGCCTCCAGCTCCAGAACTAGAGGAATGCACGAATGACTGTTTGTGTGAAGGTCTATAGGAGTCTAGAGCATTCCTGTGTGGTGGTACAACACTTCACAGCCCGCAATCAGCCTGCTGTTTAAAAAGAAACTGATGAAGTATCTGGGCTGATAGAAGAGTTCTCAATCCTGATCATGGTGGTGGTAACAAGAATCTATGCCTGTGTCGAAAGGAAACTCACACACAAAAAATGAATTTTACTTTAAGTAAATTTTTAAAATAATGAATAAAAGGAAATGATGGCTTTGAGGGTTTTGAAAGTTTACGGTCTTCAAAAATCTTCAGACATGATCTACTAAAAACTATGGTCAATTGGAAGATTTTCATTCATTTATGCAATAAATATTCACTCAGTAGCTTGCTGGGTAACATACACTGAGATGCGTGCAAAGATGACCCAAATTCAAGCCTGCCTTCAAGGAATCTATCCTGGAGAGGATTGCCCCACGGAAGGTACAGAGTGACTATTATTCTTCATGAGTATTTGGAGGACAAAGAGGCTGTTTCCCAAGAGAGAGGCCCTCAGGGCCCTCAAGGAAGAAGCTAGCTTTTAAGTGAAAGCAAGGGTGGCTGGAGGAAGGGAGCAGCAGGACCCCAGCAGGCTTGTGGTTAGAAAAATGGGGCCGTATGCAACTTCCAACTCAATGCTAATAATCTGATGACTGAGCTTTAGGAATCTCATAGGGAATCTGCCCTATGTATCAAACCTAACTGTTCAAAGTGCTATTAAAGTCTCAACACAGGAAGAGAAAAAGGGTTTATTTAAAGAACCAACACCCTCCGGGCGCCTGCATGGTTCAGTCGGTTAAGCAGCTGCCTTCAGCTCATGATCCTCGTCATGATCCTGGAGTCCTGGGGTCAAGCCCCGTGTCCGGCTCCTTGTTCAGCGGGGAGCCTGCTTCTCCCTCTGCCTGCTGCTCCCCCTGCTTGTGCTCTCTCTCACTCTATCCCAAATAAATAAAATCTTAAAATAGATAGATAGATAGATAGATAGATAAAAAAACCAACACCCTTATCTACATAGGCTGCTCTGCTATCCTCCACGTGGCTAACTCTCCAAGCACATTAGACTCTAAATATCCCACACTCCAACCCACTGTTCTCAGCAATAGAACAGGAGAGGAAAGGCTGATTTAGAGACGTTTTGAATCAAGGAATTTTCAGTGAAGAAAAAAATATCAAAGCCAATAATGAACAATAAAATATGAAAAATTAAGTATTCTTCCCTTCTTAGCCCTAATACTAAAAATTACTAATGAAGTAGTAGATAAGCATCTTCAAGATAGACCTATTGTCACAGACTCTCCCAGAAAGCAGAACCAGTTTCTATTTATTTTTATTTTCTTCTTTTCCTAATGCCCAACAGGGCATCTGATAAATTTAATTCAAATCCATGAAGTTTTATTGGGCACTTACATGTATAAGTTTTTTTGGGTTTTCTTTGTTTGCTTATTTTTCAGAATTAAAGTTAATGATGCCAAATTTGGGGATAAGCTCAAACTTTTGGGATGAGTCCCTATGGGTCTACTTCAGCAGGCTTCTGGAAGCCCAGGGGCTCTTGACATTGACATAACCACTTCAGCAGCAGTGTGGTCCAAAGGATCTAAGGTGCCATGGGGCACCTACTCAGGGCCAGGTCCCAGAAGACCATCCACAGCAAGGTCAGGTGTACAAGACGTGGGCACTTGGTGAGATGAAAGATGTGTGTGGGGGTCAGAGACAGGAAAGGAAACATTACTGGTCCAAGAAGCCGGTGTCCACAGGATCAGCAACAGAGCAGGAGAATGTGGTCATTCAGAGTCCCGTCCCTGAGTTCCCCAGGAACGCGGGCCTGCTCTGTGAAGAAACTGAACTGTGCACTGAGACAGGACTTAGAAAGCACAATAGTGCCAAGCGGACTGGGGCTGGGTGTCACAATTTTACAATCAGTAGAAGCATGACATTGACAGCTATAGCCATAATCACAAGATAGAAGTGTCTTCATAGAAGGAAGAAGTCCTTTTTCCCATGGGGCTGCGAGTTTCTTTCACATGGGTCTTGTCAGAATGCAGTTATTTACTTCAGCAAGAAGCACAGTACAGTAAGAATACTCACCTTTCCAACAAGCTATAAAAGAAAGAGAGAGAGAGAGAGAGAGAGAGAGAAGAGTCTGTTACATTTTTGGTACACAGACTAAAAATAATCCCCCAGAATAAAATTTCGGCAAACCTTAATATTTTGTTTGACTCTACTTACAAGTGAGACTAATTACTAAATTACAGGAAGCCGGGGTTGGAGGCCTGTGGAACGGGCACACAGAATTTTACTAATGGGTGAACCTTCCTGACCTTTTCTCCTTGTGAGCCATGGCCAGCAGACTTGAGCACAATCTCGGTTGAAATCTGACACCCTGATCACTTGTCTTAGAAGCAGAATAGATGAGCCTCTGATTAAAAGGCAAGAGAGCTCCAATTCAATTTGTTTTGTCTCTCTTCTTATGGCCTTGAGAGTCATTCAGCAAGGCAAGGCTAAAATATGAGGGCTTATTTTCCTTCCAGATGAACACCTTGGGAACCTCTCTTTTCCTGCAGAAATGTGGAGATTTCCAAATAAACTTGGTCTTTGTTAAAAAATACAGCTGCTGCCTTTGAGTGATCGCTGCATCTAGGGAGAGCTGGGAAAGCCCCCAAGGGTTTCTCCTAAGCAAAACAGCATCTGGTTTTTCTAAGTGATTTACTCTATAAGCAGGGGACCAATCAGAGGGAGATGTTAGTAAATCTTTAGAAAGCACTGGCGTGACAACTTCCTTGCTCATGTTTCTTAGTTCTTAAAAAGCAAATGAGTCACTCCGATATAAAAGATTTTATTAGCACTGGCAACAACCTTACTTCCACCCTGCTGTCCCACAGCTCATGCTCTCTCGTGTCACCCCTGTGAACACCTTTTGACTGTCTTAATCCCGTGGCTGCTGAGATGCTAACCCGCCAGCAGACGGGACTCAGAACCCACAGCCTCCTCTGCCTCTTGAGGTGCGCCATGGATCCCTTTTTCTCTGACTGAGAACCTCCATTTGTTCACCTCCACCTTGCTGTGAGGTGAGAAACATAGGCTCTGGAGTCGGAGGCACATGTCTGGGTTTGAGTGTGACGAAGCTGCTTGACTTCAGAGAAACTACTTGATCTCTTTTATCGTGTTTATTTTTCCTAAAAATCTTCTTTACTTATGCCCTGAATTCTAATCATTTGGGCCCTCATATTTGATTTGCAACTGGTGGACTGGCTGCTATGCTCCCATCTACCTACCGGGTTACTGTTCACATGTTGATGGTCTTTTGGGCTGTCATTTGGAGACTGATTGCCTCAACCTGTGATAGTGACCAATGTTTTATGGTTAATCATTTTGTTTCAGGATGTCTCTCAAAGGTCACTTCTTCAGAGCCTGTTAGGATACTATTGTGGTCCTGTCTAAGCTATAGAATAGGATGCTGGTGTGGTTTTGTCTTAGCTGTCCCAGCCCCCTGCTTTCTTGTTGGGGGCGCTGGGCCTGACTACCTAACTGTCCAATTAACTCCTAACACAACCACCCCTGTTCCGCATTCCCCTTCGCCCCCTAGAGATCTTATTTTATTCTGGGAGTGGGGTCCCAGTCACCACCTCAGGATCTACCCCAGTGTTGCTGGACTGGGGTGCTATAGGACTCAAGAGCAAACATGGTAGACCAGGAGTCCAACCCCTCAGGGCCTCCATGATGTCACCTATCAAGTGAGGCCCTCTGAATTAGCTCTCAAGTCCTGTCACCCAAATCCCATCTCGGTTCTGCATTCTAGAGTTCCATGCTCCCTGATCAACACCCTGTCTGGTTACAGAACCCACACTACCCTGGCCCCTTAATTTCCTGGCTAACTCCTTTCATTCAGTGTTGGAAAACTGTCTTCAAACCCCTAACCCTCCATAAGACTGGTATTTACCTTTCCCACTGCTTCCTTCTCCTTTGTTCTTCCTTGGGAAGATATCTGTTGATTTCCTGAGAAGAACTCCCCTCGCCTACAATGGCTCTCCATCTGTTCTCCTCTGGGGGCCCCAGGCCCTGGTTCTCGTTTCCTCTGGGTACTGGAGAGGCTTTCTATTTCTCAAGCAACGTCTTTCACCTGGGTGCCCTCCCTTTGAACCTTTGAATCTTCTCTCCCTTGGCCTTTTCTTGCTTCTTTTCAAGCGACCCACATTTGTGGGACTTCGCCATCTCTGCAGTGCCATTTGCTGTCCTTTGGCCCCACTCTTTTTGCCAAGATGTCTTCCTGGATTCATCCCTTGGGTTTCTGTTTCTTTCTCTGTAGTTTCACATTCTTAGGACCTCACCCATCCCTGTGCCCTCAAGGACCACATGTGTGTGAGTGACTTCAACATCACAGTCTCCTCACTTGATCTGTACCTTCACGACAGTCTATTTATTTAGCTGCCTATAGATTATTTAATGTAGGGCCCACACAACATCCCCCTACCTCTAAAATGTTTAAAGTCATCCTATTTTCCCACCAGGCAATTTCCCTTTACAGTTCCTCCTGCCTTCTCATCCACAGTGGTACTAAGCCTCTCCCACTCTGACCTTATACTTATTTCAAACTTGTTTTTCTTTTTATTCTTTCCTTGCCCCACACTTGCAATGACTACATCTTTATCCAGTCTCCTGCAGGAAAGTCTCTCCAGTTCTCCCATCTTACATTCTTCTGAATGTGATTGTATAAAGCATCATTGTAAGTCACAATGGAAGCATGAAAAAAGACAGATCACTTAAAATTCTACCACTCAAACAAAGTAAGGGGTTACATTTCTCTACTTTTGCTTTTAGGACTTGTTTCTGTGTAAATATTTACCTATATGTAAAAATGATGAGGATCCAATTTAATTTTCTGCTTTTTAATGACAATATTCATATTCTGAGTCTTCAAAAAAACAGTATCTGCTTAGTATTTGATTAGAAGATCATGCACCACAACCCAATTATTTTCTAAGTGCAAATAGTCCAAAAGTATATTCATTTTATTCTAATGAGTAATATTTCAACAAGCATATTTGCCTATAATTTTTTCTTCCTTTTATCTCCTTGGGATAAATTTTTAGAAATGAGATCATTGAGCTTCTTCTACCTCATTTTACCTTTATCCTAACCAAAGACAATCTCTCTATTTGTTGACTCCTGCTTTATTCCTCTGCTGAAACTATTCTCTTGCCACTCCCCCCCATCAGTTCCCCATAACTGGATTCAAGTACCCCTGTCCAAGGAGTCTTCATTACTAAGTAACTAACTGACTAAACCCAAATCTCCATGCTCATCCCTTTAATGCCAGGCCCTTGCAGACCTTTGTACAAAATAGTGTGACCTAATTCACATACCTTTTGAGTTGGATTTGTTTCTCATAAACACATTTTCTCTCCCATATGAATCACACTTCTTGACTTTTTTGCTAATACCCCTTTCCCTCCCACCTTTGATGTGAGCTGCTCCTACAGCAAGTACTTAGGACAAACCTGTTGCGGAGGACACATGGCACCAGCAGCTTCAGCTTACTGATTCTGCATACCCACACCACACTCATCCTAAGTGCCCTCATCAATCCACAGACCCCTTGTCCCATGATGCACAGATACTCACGACTATGGTCCCGCATGAACTGGATTAGATCACATTGCTATAAATAAAAAAAGAGAAAGAGAACAGAAACATGAGCACAGACCTCTGAGTGGCCGTATTTATTTGCCAGTGGACTGGTTAGGTGTTCATTTGTGAATAAGGAGATACATACGGAATATACAGGCTTCCCTGCCATGCCTTTCATGCCCTAGGAAAACAAAACAGAGCAAGTTATTGGGATGTGAACTAGAATCTTTAGTGACAAAACAAGAGTAAAGAAAAAAATACCTCATTCTTAAAAACACAGCTGGCAGAGAGTGGTTAAAGTATTCCAGAACTGGTAGATTACAATGCTATTTCCCCACTTAAATCAATGGTGTAATTTTCTTTGTTTCACTGTTGGATCAGTTAAGCTAATGTCTGCCCAGAGTGCACTGAATTACTTTTCTAGGTGAGCAGTAAAGAAACAAAAGTATTTCTTAAAGACGTTTGCACTAAGGATGTATCACTTAGAAGGTACTTCTCATGAGAAAACTTGAAATGTAAACAGCAGGCTTCCCAAAGCAGGCCACAAAGAGAGGAATTTGTTGAGAATTCAGAGGTACAGATGTATTAGGAATCAAGGAATTTAAAATGCAGGTGGTAGCATACAACCCCTACATATGAGAAAGAACCAGAAATAATTATATAGCAAAATGGGCATTATACAAAAGAGCATTACACAAAAGAGTGAGCTCATAAATGCTGAGAGGTTATAAACAAAGGAGTATGCATAATTGGCTGAAGAGAATGAAGGAAGCTTCCTTAAAAAAAAAAAAGCAATGCTTTTTTCACAGCTTGAACTTTTCTCTTTTCCCCTTATTATTTCCTTTATCAGGAGCAGGCTTCTTTGCAGCAGTTCTTTTTTTTTTTTTTTTAAAGATTTTATTTATTTACTTGACAGAGAGACACAGTGAAAGAGGGAACACAAGCAGGGGAAGTGGGAGAGGAAGAAGCAGGCTTCCTGCTGAGCAGGGAGCCTGATGCAGGGCTCGATTCCAGAACCCTAGGATCATGACCTGAGCTGGAGGCAGACGCTAACAACTGAGCCATCCAGGCGCCCTTTTGTAGCAGTTCCTAACATGTTCAACACACACAGGTCTCTGGGGAACTGGTGAATGCTAGTATGCTGGCTCCAGAAAATGCTATTACAGGGTCACACTTGTACAATTTCACTGGCCTCAGAAGCTCAACCAGGGATGTCTGTGTAAGACCCCTGTTCTAAATGACAACTAGGTCATCTCTCCATCCATCCATCCATCCATCCATCCATCCATCCATCCATCCATCTAATAAACGGTTAAATGTCTACTGAATGATGAGGTGGCCCATTGTGTGCTGCTGATGTTACCCAGAAATGTTGTGGCATCCATAATTCTACCCACTGGGAGCTCAGGTTCTTCCTGCCAGAATCAGGAAATTACATATCTGACTAAGAGAGGCAGAGTCTCGTCCTGCCTTTTGTGGGTTATGGCAGAAGACAGAAAAGAATGCATAGCCATTCAAACAGTTTCTGGCTAATAAATAGAGTAGGCACCCCACATCTTAGAAGATCAGAGCTCCAGAATGTCTGTCCTAAAGGGCCGAGTTAGAAAAGAACTTCAAACACATTCTTAAGCAGAGGCTGAGGATTGAGAGCCCAAGACAAAGATGCTGATCTGATTCTAGCAGAGCCCAAGACAGAGAAGCCACATTCTGACCAGCAAGCCCAGGACAGTGACACCATGTTCTAGTGGACCAGCAGGGCCAAGCAAAAGGCTGGGAAGACGCAGGACCCCCACATGAGAGCTCCAGAGTCTGGAAAGGAGATAAATCCAGACCAGACCGGTATGACTCAGAGATTAAGTCTCACACAGAGGACTACATATTCACCAGTTCCTTAACATGAAAGAAAAAAAAGATGTATTAGGATACCCTTTATAGCCAGTTGACTCTAATTCTATTGTCATCCACAAAACATCCGTGCTTTTGTTTTCTCTCCAGGGTCCCAAGTTAAAGAACTCCAGGCAGTCACAAAACATTCAGAGTGCCCAGAACAAGATAAACTGTCTCTCTACTCTGTACACAATGCTTCTTGTGCCTCTACACAAACCCAGGTGCGGGCAACTTTCCGTTCTTACCTGACTATGCTCATCAGGGGAGAGAGACGTGTAAATAAATCATTATGATAACAGGAGAGGCACTAAAATAGAGATATGGATGTTTCGTCCCTGGGAGATGGGCCTGACTCTGCCTGGGAATGCTTCCAGAGGTGACATTTCTCTTGCAGTGGAAGCATAGTGGGATGCTACAGTTATATTTCCAAATCTCTCTGGAGTCTACGTTTTGAAGATGGGAAGGCAACAACAGTGATTTGGGAAACTATCACTTGTCTTGCATGCTGGAACTTTGCCAGGACACCTTTATGACGCTTACATATTCCCACTCCTATTTTTAAACTTTAGTAAAAAAAATAACAGTAGCAGCTAGTATTTGCACTGAACTTTATCATCCACAGAGAATGCTCACATTTGAGATTCTGGTCCTCACTGCTACCCTTTGAGGTGGTAGGACAGGATAGGTTGTCCCCAGTTAAGAAATAAACTGAGAGAGCAGGTGATCAGCCCAAGGGCACACAGCTAGCAAGAAGCAGAATTTGGACTTGAACCCAGTTCTCTGACTTTAAAATCTGTGTCCCCTCCAGGGAACATCCTAGAAACTAGTATAGGCTACTTAGTTCTAATGGTGTACTTACTCTCCGTCCAGGAGGGCCTGGGGGTCCTGGAGGTCCCTCTTCACCTCTCAGGCCTACAGTGAGCTGCAGATAAGAACATGCTTTAGTTACTACACTGTCCATCATGGAAACTACCTCAGTTTTAATGAGACTCCATACTTAAAAAACACTTTCTTAAAGATTTTATTTATTTATTTAGAGAACGCATGAGCTGGGGGGAGGGGCAGAGGGAGAGGAAGAGAGAGAATCTCAGACTCCAGGCTGAGCACAAGCCCAATGTGGGGCTTGAACCCTCGACCTGAGACTATGACCTGAGCTGAAATCAAGAGTCAGACACTTAACCTACTTGAGCCGCCTGAGCGTCCCTTCAAAAAAAAAAAAAATGTTTTTAAAGAAAGCAACTATTAATTCAAGTAAATTCCCTACTTATAATGTAAATAGCCATTCTTAACCATAGGAAAACCTCCATTTCCCTGTTAGCCTCTCCATTTAGAGACATACTTTGCTCTGGCACTGGCTGTGCATTTGAATCTAAATTAGTCATAAACTAGGATTGGTGCTAAAAAAAAAAGAAAAGAAAAGAAAAGAAAAGCAAATATACTAGGGCACAGCAAGATCTAATTAAAAACCTCCCATCTGCAAAGGATCAAATACAAAAAATAATTCTCCACATATATAAAAGGACACGGGTGGGCTGTGTCACTCCCATACTTCAAGGTGATGGATATGGATGCTAATGAAATTTTTCCAGCCAGATAGAAAATATCTGTTGAATTGCATCTCTTTCATGCCGATAATGACCACTGATATTACACTCACACTTCAAAATAAAAAGATGCTTGTCTCAGCATTTTGTTTTTGAAAAAGCTACAACATTTTACTCTACACTTGGCTAATTAGAAGATCTCAACAGCCTTCTTTATTTTTTTTATTTTTTAATTTTTTTTCAACAGCCTTCTTTAAAATGAATGCCCGAGATGACCTTAGTTGTGGGTAGTGGAATTGTCAGAAAACTCTCAGGGACACAGTGGGAAGATGTCAGCTGCATATTCATTCGGGGTTAATATTCTGGACTTTAATATATGCCTTAGAAAATACTGGAAGGCACTGACATTTCTTGGAACAGCCAGTTATCAATCTGTAAATCTTTAAAATAGTTCAGATTCATGGAACCATAGAATTTTATAGCTGAAAGTGATCTTTGGTGTCAAGTTCAAGTCTCATGTTACGAAATAGAGATCTTGAAAAGTTGTGGTAAAGGTCACACAGCCCGGGAGTGGTATTTCAGATGTCCCTGGGTTAGATCAATAATCCGTACTTATTACAACATAAAAGCCAGAGTCTTCCAAAGAAACATTTATTATTTTTGGAATTATAAGCCACTTACTGTTAATCCCCGAAATCCTTTGGGTCCAGGACCCCCAGGAGTTCCAGGATCACCAACAGTACCCTAAAGATTCAGATGTAAGAAATCAATATATTAAAATATTTGCTATGAAAGGATAAAAAGAATTCTCTCTAATATAGAACTTAATTGATCTTATAACTATACTATATCTCAAATATTAAATGTCACCTTCTCCTGTTGCTTGGAACTAAGTCATTGATAAACTTAAATATTCCCCAAACTATTTTTAATTCTCTAAGAATACAAATATTTATGCATAAATATCAAGAGAATGACTACCCAATCAGTTATTAAAAATATCTAAAGAAAAAAAAGCTTGAAAATCAGGGAAAACATATGGAATATTAACATAGAAAGTTCTAAATAATTAATTGCTTCCTAAATTCATGAATCAGTTCTGAAAAAGTAGAAGGTAAAAAAAAAATTTACTCTGACCTTGGTGGGAAATGAATTTTAGCACCTATTTATCAAAAAACTAATTTCATGTTTATCCCTAAACTGAAATATGCTAATTTTCTCCCTTCATCAGTAAATTAGAAAATTGGTCTTCCATAATGAGAACTCTTGTCCTAACGGTTATTTATATAGTTCCCTCTTGCACCCTTCTCTAGCTAAGGAAAGAATGTCTTTTGGTAGTTTATCCATTAAAAGCACTTTTAAGGTTAGGATTAAAAAATTGGCTGTTTTCCTGTAGTTGATTTGATTTGCTTGGACTTCAATATTTAGTAAACCATATTTTTTGTAATTTTTGTAATCCATCATTTTGTAATCCAGGAAAGAAAGAAAAGAAAAGAGAAGAAAAGAAAGAAAGAGGGAGGGA
>LNAC01000519.1:1466043-1515806 GCA_002007465.1 Ailurus styani
GGGAGAAAAGAAAGAAAAAGAAAAGAAAAGAAAAGAAATCTCATCCCAGAATTCCAGAGTATAAGCGCAGACATAATAGGAGCTGCTCAGACTAAAATGGAAGGTATGTTTGGTGGTAGAACACAGAGGTGGATTACAATCTGGGATGCAATGAGGAATTCTGGAAACTGTTTGTTCAGGAGAGGAACATGAGTAGATCACACCGTGGAAGACACCAAGTGAGAGCAGTGTTTGGACTAACTGAAGCAGGGAGAAGGTGAAAATGGAGACCATGAGAAGAATGTCGTCACCTTCCAGGCAAGGGGAAGTGAAGGCCACAATGTTAAAGAACAAACAGCAATAGCTGAAGCCAAGAGTTTGGAATGAGATTCTCCAGGCAGAAAAATCAAGAGGACAGAAGGACTAGACTTGAGAGGATGTCTAGAGGTAGAGTTTCAAGACCAGGGACATCAGACAACAAAGGACAGGACAGTCTTTTCCAATTTAAAGATCCATAGTAGTTAAGCATTGTCCTTTATTCATGAAGCCCTGGCAAAACAATTGTCTTGATTTTTTGCTTTTTTTCTTTAACCTTAATTCTCAAGTAGAAAGTTAAGATCATGGTAATTTCAAAACAAGGTTATGTGCACAGTACCTTTTGACCCATATCTCCAGGGAATCCTCTTGGGCCCTACAATTTGCAGCAGAGGACATAAATAAATCAACAGACCACTTCTGCAGTATGATCATTTCTTCTTAAAGTATTTGGGTTTGTTCCGTCAATTAAAGAAATAATTGCTTTCCATATTTACCTTTACTCCTTTTTGTCCCATTTGACCATAGCCTGGGATGCCGTAATCTCCCTGTGAACATACCAGTTCATTTTAATTTCTCAAAAGTGAAATTTAATTGCAATCTATACTGGTAGCAGGAAAGAAGCCCTGGGTACTCCCAGGTGGAGGGGACTTTATCAGAGACCTTGAGCTCTGGGGACATGTGTATTGCTGGGTTTTCCTCCCTTCCTGCTATGTGCCCTGGTACTTTGGCCAGCTCCACTCTGCAAACACTGCAGGAAGCAGAGGGATGGCCAGTCAGGACCAAGGGAGTCAGTAGCAGTTACTTGCCTGGAATGTTAGGAGCTGATTTGAAGGACATGGCTGAGGAATTTCCCCAAAGAAGAATTGCTAACAGCTGATAGACATATGGAAAAATGTCCTCCTCACTAGTAACCAAAGAAATGCATTTGAAATAGTAACGAGATGCTATTTTTTGTTAATAAAATTGGTAAAGATCAAAGAAAGTGACAAAGCCCACTGTGGGTGTGGATGCCCTGAAGCGTGAGTTCTCCTATGTAACACGAATATGAATATATCATTTGAATATTCCTGAGGCCATTTTGGAAAAGAGTTCAAAGCCTTACTTAAATGGGCATATATTCTTTGAACCAATTATGCTACTTCTAGACATTTCTACATAGAAACTATGATTTTGTCTAAAAATTTAGTTAGATACAGAATGTTGATTGCTATGCTGTTTATGACAGTAAAAAATAAAAACAAGTCAGGTATTTAATAGCAAGAGATTGGCCAAATGAACTAAAGCATATACATTCAGTGGAATATTTTGAAGCTATTAAAAGTAATGTTTAGGAGAAGATGTAATGACATGGAAATATGCTCATGATACACTGGTAAGAGGGGAAAATTGAGCAATTTTTTTTGTATCTCCAGGATGTTAATAATATATATTTCAAAATTGTGAGATGATGGGTAATTTTTCTTCCCTATTTCCCATCTTCTATGCTTGGTAAATTTTCTATAATTTCTACATGTCACATTTATAATAAACATTATTTTTTTTAAAAAAAATGAAAAAATGTTTTCTATATTGGCTGCTCCATGGACAGAGACGCCGGTATGGCCAGAGCCACTAGAACAGTTGGTTCATTTCTTGACTCTGCTGCCCTCTTATTGTTGTTGATCTAGAGTTTTGCAAGACAGGGAGCGATATGGGTAGAGCTGTTTTTCAACTGCCATGCATCTATATGGACACACTAGTTCTGAAAATACTGAAAGGTCCTGCTGTGACTTCTCCATTAACCTCTCTGCAAGCCCCCTTTCCCTCTGGCTGTTTCCCCTCTGCTTTAAGAGACAGACTAGCTATAGAATGAGAGCTGCAGGGGGTGGGAGTATGTCCCCAGATCTTCCTAGGAGGTCCTAAAATAACTTTCAATACCCCAGGCGCTCAGGCTGATGGCATCAGTCCCCTTCTCTTTACCACAGAACTGTGCACTTGGAGCAGTGGAAAGGCAAGGGTCCTAAGGCGTCATACCTGTCTTCCTCTCTGTCCGACTTGCCCCATTGGCCCTGGATCTCCAAGAATTCCAGGTTCTCCCTAGTGAGTGAGAGAAGAAGAGCTTCAGATCAGTAAAATCAAACCTGGCTCCCACCACAGGAAGTTGAGATGGGGAGTCTCAAGCCTCTCAGTGAGGGTTCAATGCTCAGCAAGGAGATGGGGTGTAGGAACCAGTGATGATCTGTTCAAAGGAGAGCAGAAAACAGCAGCACAGTCCAGGGCTGGGTACAAGCCCTGATTTCCCTGTGTGATGGAAGGACTGAAGAAGAAGGCAAAGAGTGGAAAATCTACTCCGGGCAAGTTGATTCATTGGTTGATGTGTTTGCCTATCCAACAAGTATTTACTGTTCTGGAAAATAAACTGTCAAACAAGATAAATGTTGCCCTGGCCTCACCAAGAATAGTCTGGTTGGAAAGATTAGACAGGCAATTATAAACGCAGGGGCCTATGGCAGCCAAGGCGAGGGGAATCCGAATGGGATTTGGTGGGGCTAGGGAGGCGGGCTGCCTGAAGGAAAGGAGCAGGGGTGCTGAGGCTTGAAGGCTGAGTTAGGTGAGCCGGAAGAAGGATCGTGGGAGGAGTGAGGGTGGTCTGGGTAGAGGGAAGGCATTGGTGAGAAGCCTACAACAGGCACGCAGTAGGGAGAAGAGCTCTGAAACCTCAGAACTAAACAGGGTCAGAGGGCCTTGTCCCCTCCCCCCTCCTAAAGATTTTATTTATTTATTTATTTGAGAGAGAGAGAGAGAGAGAATGAGGAGGGGGAGGGTCATAGGGAGAAGCAGACTCCCCGCCGAGGAGGGAGCCTGATGCGGGACTCGATCCTGGGACTCCAGGATCATAACCTGAGCCGAATGCAGTCACTTAACCAACTGAGCCACCCAGGCGCCCCCAGAGGGCATTCTAAACTGCTTTAGAGTTTGGAGATTTTCCTAAGAGCCACACAGAAGTTAAGACTGGCTGCGTAATTTATGGGGCTCAGCGCACAACAGAAGCATAGATCCATCCTCAAAAACGAAGACTTCCAAGATGGTGATAACAGGGCTTTAAACCAAGCCTGGGGCCCTTCTGAGCTTGGCCACCAGTGTGACTGCATAGGCGCCAGGCCCACGAAATTGGTCCCGGAGCAGGGAGCCCCCTGAAAGGACGAAAGCAGGGGAGTGGGATTCTGAATGAGCTAACAGTCTGCAGTCTGACAGTCTCCAACAGAGTCACATCAGAGACAGGTGGGTGAATTAGAGAACCGTATGCACCAACAGATTTGAGTCTGGACACCCCTCAGCCCCCTGCTGGACTCTGTCATCACACACACTCATGCATTCAGGACACAGGGGAGGTTAAGAGACTTTTCAGAGTTGTTTCATGATGTATGAGATCACTGTGTCTCTCAAGTGAAATGGGGCCGTTTCAGGGAAGATATAAGCAGTTAGAAATTCTTTGCTCAATGGAAGAAAAAGAATGTATCAGCAGAAAGCCAGTGGGTGGTTGATGGTGCCTGGATCATGTGAGGAATTAACATGGAAACCAAGAAAAGAAGGGAGGTAATTTTTTCCTCAGCATTTGACATCTTAAAGAGATAACACTTACTTTTTTCCCTGAAGGCCCAGGACTTCCAACGTTCCCTTTAGCTCCCATTGGCCCGGAAGAGCCCTGAATGAAATTGTGAGACACATATGTTGGCCCTGTAGCGATTCTTAGAAAACCCATTAGATTAGTGTTGCTTTTCTTCATGTCATTTCCAACAGCTCCTTGATGCCTCCTTAACAAGAGACCCGGCCACCCAGGGGAGAGAGACATCTGCACGCAGAGCAGGTGACTCAGGTGTAGTGCTGTTGAGAGGACCACAAGTCTTCCTCTGCAGGGATACCACTGGTCCATATGGGGCCTTGGTGAGAAAGGAAAGGTGCCCTTGACGTGACAAACGTTATTTCTAAGTGCGGCAGATTCGTTGTAATGTACTGATTTTGTGAGGACGAGATACTTCCATTTGCATGCACTGTGCCATGCACACGTCCAAAGCAGAATGTGTTTGAGTCCCAATCGGCGAGTGGGCGAAAGTGCCTTTCCACAAACATGCTAGGACAGTAACTGGGCGAACACACACATTCCTTGCCCTCTGAGCTCCTGCTATCGGAGCGGAAGAACTGAACAGATTTAGAACATTTTTCATAGGAATTCCTCGCCATCCCAGCTCTTATTACTCACTGTCAGAAACTCAGGGCCAAAGAGATTCAGAGGGTGAATTCAAACTGAGGAATCAAATCAATTTGGGTAGCGAGGGATCTTTGTAGAGTCAATTTCAAATATCTACAATCAATGAAGAAACGCGTGGCACAGATAGATTTTTAAAAGTCAGAAAAACCAGAATAGTGTATTGGTTTTGAAATTTCCACAAGTCAGCAGAATTCGTATTCTTGCGAATGCTTTCTTCAGGGTGATGCAGTGGGTCTGTACCTTCCCAGGAAAACCCCAGTAAAGGAGAGAGAGGAGGGCTTAAGAGACATGCAAGGAATTGGGGCTGTACTTAAAATCCGTCCCCACTTTTCTGTCCCTAGTCTGTCCCAAGTTAACTGAAAAATAAAATACCCCATATGCAGATAACATAAAATAAACTACATGGGACGATGTTTTTGAAGTAAGAAGAAAGGTGTTGCTGGAGACCGTTGACTCTAAGGTTCCTGGGTCACTCACCTGAGGTCCTTTATGCCCCTCACTTCCCTTCTCTCCTTTTCTGCCGGGAATTCCATTTAATCCCTTTTGTGGTAACAAAAGAAACATAGTACAATGAAGCAGATTTGAAACAGATCCACAGAAAGGCACTGTTCCAACCCTTCAAGTAGCCTTTCAACGCTGAGGTTAAGCATATCTTAAAATAGGAATGCAGGGGAGGCCCAGACTCCATGTAAAGAGCTTATCAAGGAATCCCTGCCTGGGTCTAAGACCGTCGTCCCGCTCTGACAGGGAGAAATGAAAAGGAACCCAAAGAGGGAAATAAAATCCTTAGAAGAAGGAAGTAAGATGTAAGCAACAATCAGATGGATTCCTTTGTTGGGGCCGGTTCCCTGGGCCAGAGTGCTCACCATCAGTGTGTAAAATGGAGAACAAAGTTGTTTCAAGTTCCCACAAAAGGACATTTAGCAGAGGAATTTTAGCATATTTTCTACTGTATTTACTATCAAATACATGTGTACATGTTATATTTACCATACAATGCACATATATAGCTCTCTCACAGAGAAGAAAAAACTAGAGGTGCTGGTAAAGTCTCCCGCCACCAAAGCACCAGCTGCCAATGGTGGTCGCACCCACTGAACTAGATCTGGTTCACTCCCCAAGTATCAGAGGGACCCTGGAGTAGCTGCGGTAAAGTCACCCCTCTCCCTACAAGGCCTGGGGATAGATCGAGACTGATCCCATGGTTATTTGCTAGCTGGTGGCTTGGTTTAGGGACCCTGGAACCCTCAAGAGAATACCAAATTCTGCCATAGTGTGAATCATCTGAAACAACTTCCTAAAAGAAAAATGAACTCTTGAGAAGGTCTCAGGTCTACGCACACCTTCCAGGCAAGTTCTGGCTTAGAGTGGGCCCCATAAGGTAACTAAATACTCGTGTGTTACAAGACCATTATCTAGGGATGACCCAGCATCTTTCCAACATGAAAGGGAGACAGAGATGAGCACTCCGGTGCTCATATCAGTAATGATATGACCAAGGAAAAATGGCTCACGAAAGCCATTTCGGTAATATTCTAAAATATTCGGTAATATTCTAAAAGGACACCCACCCCATGTGAATTAGCTTTAGATGAGTTAAATAACAGTTTCCAGTTCCTAACTTTCCTTCATGGGATCTGTGTGGAGGGCTTCAGTCAAGGAAAACCAATTTGTTGATCCTGATAGTCAATACTAACACAATATTAAGGTCTTAATAATTCATTATTACTAACAAGTTGATACAATAGTGGTGAACACAAGAGCCTTCATTTCCTCTATTCAAAATAGGAGCAGGTTTGATGGAACAAAATCACTCTCCCATGATGGGAAATGTAGAATTCCAGAAACATAGTCCATGGAGGAAGGCGGGACCAGATTAAACATTTCTCAGTTATTTATTTTTATACAGAACTACCAACCCTATTCCCATCAGGATAACTCAGCATTATTTATCAATATTTAGGAAATTCTTCAACACACCTGTGGGCCTTGTAATCCATCAGCTCCCTGGACACCTTGAGGTCCACGATTTCCTGGCTCCCCCTGATGAACGAGTGTTCAGGGTTAAAAATTTTTCCACACAGTTTCCATATAGATTCTCTCTTTATACTATCTAGTACTATAACATATAGTACATGGGTACTATTTTGACTGAATCTTGGCTCACCCCTTCCTTGGCCTAGGATTTTATTCTTTCCCATACTAAAAAATGAACACAAGATCGTTTCTGACTCTAGTAAAGAATTTCACTCTCGTGCAGTCGATTCCCAGTGTGGGTGAAAAGCAGTCAAGTGGACAGCAGGTCCTCTTGTCTAGGAGGTGTCTGTGAAGGGGGTTCTGCCTTAGGTCAGGCCTGTCCAGTTTCTGGCAGCTGAACTTGTGTTTCCCTCCATTGGTGGAGTCCTGTCTAACGCTCCGCACTTCCTACAATGTCCTTCTCAAATGCTCATTCATTCCCAGGGCCATCTGCATATGAGGGATCTCCTTGGAACCATCTACCATGGCGGGCAGGAAGTAAAGGGCACTTACCAAGGCACCTGGGGGCCCCCTTCGGCCTTCCCTTCCCTGGAAGAGAAAAGGCAAAGTGTTAGTGTTGTGTACGTATCCAGATGGAGAGTCCTTTAGAGGCAAACCAGCCTGTTTCATTCCCTGACAGACATAAGTAATGAGTAGCTCACAGAAATGGCTTCCCCGAGGCACTTTCCAAAGACAAGTTTTCACACTGGGCACTTCATTATAGACTAACATTTGGGGGATTGATGAAAGCCAATCTGAAAGTCATTACAGACTCAGCTCCAGTCTAACAGACTCTGACAATTATTCGGGAGGCTGTTTGGAGAATCAAATCGTTCTGAAGAACCTGTCTTCTATATTCCCCTCTTCAACAAATCCCACAAAGCACTCTCTGCTAATCAGAGGCTTCCTACGTGAGGACAAGCTCTCTCTGTCCGCGGCCCTGAATGGATCTTGGGGAGAGTAAAAATGGTGAGATTCAGTGCTTCACATGGGCCCACTGAGGTGTGTTTTCATGGAATTCTGCAAGAAGGAAATGGCTGATGGGGTCTGCTCAACTACGTGGCGGTCCAATGGCACTGCCATACTCATCTGAGAAAGGGGCTGATCTCCGAAGCCAGAAATCTGTCTGCACTTCCATGTTGCCCGCTCAGGCTCGCCCCCTAGTGGCTGCTCTGCCACACCCTGTCCTTTCCGGCGAGTGATCAACGCAGACGATTCAGACCCCAGATCCTAATTTCTTTCCCCCTAAACAGCAACAATAAAATCTGTACCTTCACGGCCCCCTTGCCCTGGCCCCATTGAGCAAGCTGTGGAATATCTCAACCATCAATTTACTTTGTATTGTGATAAACAACTATGATTATTTTAGGTACGAGACAAAGACTTTATTTATTTACTTTTATTTAATTTCAACTAATTAACATATAATGTATTATTAGTTTCAGAGACAGAGATCAGTGATTTATCAGTTTTATATAATATCCAGTGTTCATTACATCACATGCCCTCCTAAAGCCTTTTTAAAAATTCTATGAATTATTGAACACTACGTCTGAAACTAATGACGTACTATATGTTGGCTAATTGAATTTAAATTAAAAAAATTAAGCATCAATAATAATAATAATGTTAAATTAAATTAAAAAATTCTATTCATGCATTCAGAAAGGTAGCCATGGAAATTATTTGAGAATCGGTTTTCTTTCAACTGCCTATCTTCTGGAGTTCCTTCGAATGAACTATCTGACCAAGTATCATCTCTACCAGGTTGGCTGATGACTGGAATTCCTCCACTGGGGTTCTGCTCCCCCATTCAGGTGTTATCCTTCCAAAACGCAAATGCCCTTTGAGAGAAGTTACCCATTACTCATTGTACCTTGTCAGCTCTTTGTACCTTGATGCGTCTAATAGAGCTCTTGGCATATGAAAGCAGAGAAGAACTAGCAAACGGAAGCTGAGGCCACTGTTACCCGTGATGTCATCATTCCATTACAAAGGGTAAAAGAGCATTTATTCTACATACAGACTATATTGCACAATGGTTAGGGATATGTCTTTAGAAGTCAGGCACTCTTTTTTTTTTTTTAAGATTTTTTATTTATTCATTTCACAGAGGGAGAGAGATCACAAGGAGACAGAGAGGCAGGTAGACAGAGAGAGGGGGAAGCAGGCTCCCCGCTGAGCAGGGAGCCCGATGCGGGCCTCGATCCCAGGACCCTGAGATCATGACCTGAGCCGAAAGCAGAGGCTTTAACCCACTGAGCCACCCAGGCGCCCGAAGTCAGGCACTCTTGAGCTTGACACTGCTCTTTAAAGCCTGTGTGGCACGGGGCAATTGTGCAATGTCTCAGCCAGGAGGTTAGGACCCTGGACTCTGGAGTGAGATGGTCTGGGTTCCAACCCCCATTCTGCCACTTGCTACCTATCCTGATCTGTCAAGTTGCCCAAGGGTCCTTGATTATTCTTATCTATAAAATGGATATAATAACAGTACCTATCTAGTAGGTTTGTTATACGGATTTAATATTCGAAAGTGATCTGATCAGGACCTGGCACAAAATAAATGCTATAAATGCTATTATTTATAAGCATTTGTGTGTGGCAGGCCAAAAACAAGGGGCCTGGAATGTCATCGTTTCAAGTCGTCTGGTTCTCAGTGCATCAATCCACTGTTTTGGCAACAGCTGGCACAAGTCACCTGCACAAGCTGGAATTCTGTCACAGAGGAGGCAGTGTCTTACACTTACACAGACTTACACAAGTTTGCTTGTGTTCTCAGAGTTTGTCTGTCTACTTAAGATCCTCTGACCCTCACAGAGAATTCTGGCCTTCACTGGAGTGGTGGAGGAAGAGGTAGGAGAGCTTGATGTTGTTTTTAGATGCACGTTGCCTTGTTCAGTTCAGGAGAAAAGCGGTTGCCAAGGTAGGAGCTCTGTGGGGAAGTGGGTGAAGATGGGAGAGGGAGGCTGAGAGGCTCCTCTCTCTGAAGTGACTTAAAGTTATCGGCTGGTTTGTCCAAGTAGTAATCCCTGACCCCATCCCGAACATCTCTTTTCAAAACATGCTTGATTGACGGTGACAGTTACAAAGCTCTCTCAAATTAAGACTATTTTCTCTTAAACCAACAAAAATACCTATTCATCTTTAAAATTTATTGCATGTAGTGCATCTTACTGCTCTATTGCTTCCTCTGGTTAATTTTAATTCTTCTACATGGAGAAGAGGGCAGAGTCCCAGAGAATTTTTACCAGAAGCACCGGGACACTAAGCCACCTGACTAGATCTAATCCCTAGAACTCTGATTCAAGATAAACAAAGGCAAGAGGCATTAAAACAGGTTTCCCCACTATTCCAAAGAAAAAGGCAATCAGCCACAGCCTTCACAGTGATAAGACTCCAAGTCTGTAGTAGAAAAAGAAGCCAACTATTTTCGGTTCCTTCTGGAACAAAGCTTAGGGCCAAATAAATCTAAGCTGCTGTACATTGTCTTTTTATAATCTCCATTCTGAGTGCATGACAAAAAGGTTTCTTTCTTTTAAGATTTTAAAAAATATTTTTAAAATTTTTTTATTCTTTGCCCCAGGGGTACAGGTTCTTTTAAGATTTTATTTATTCATTCATGAGAGACAGAGGGGCGGGGGGAAGGGTTATGCAGAGGCAGAGGGAGAAGCAGGCTTTCCAGGGAGCCTGGAGCTGGGAGCCGGACCCCTGGCTCAATCGCAGGACCCCGGGATCACCACCTGAGCCTAAGGCAGAAGCTTAACTGACTGAGCCACCCAGGCGCCCAATAAAGGTTTCTAACACATTGGATATGTCGCCTCTCACTTCAGTAGTCCAGAAAAAGAAAAGTGATTTCTTGATTGTTCCTTAAAAAGACGGGGAAATCCAATATCCCTGTTTTAGGTGTGATATCACATGAGATGCTATAAAGTTGTCCTAGAGTCTCGAGGTTGCCACAGGCTTGGCCCTCGTCACCAGTGTTTTGGTTCATTCAGGAAGAATTTATCCACGACTCTTCTTTCCCACTGGCAACATTTGAAGAGAAAGAGAGTATGTTTACCCAATTCATATTCTTACAGAAACTCAAAGATTCTAAGCTATTGAAGGAGGGCTTTCGTGTTAGAGGCACTGACTCTCTCCAAAGACATTCAGAAGCTTCTGGAAGGTGGAAAGAGGAAGGCAGACTGTCATGGAGGTTCTCAACAAGGAGTGATTTGCCCTCTGTCCTTACTCCCCACTCCCCTCATCCCAGACATTGACAAAATCTGCAGATATTTTTGCCCTGTCACAACTCGGGGGGAGTGAGCTACTGACATCTAGTGGGTAGAGAACAGGGTTGCTCTGAAACATCCTATAAAAGCCTATGATAACCCCTCACAACATCATCTGGCCCCAAATGACAATAGTACGGATGTATCAGCCCTGGGCTAGCCAACTCTGCATTGGCAAATATTGTGTGAATGCCTCTGTGGCGTCTTCAGGCGATAAGGAGGAAAAATAAATGTTCACGGAAACACTTACCCTGTCTCCTCTGGAGTTAGGACTTCCTGGTGTCCCTTTCTGTCCAGTTCTACCCTAGAAATACAAATGTTTCTCCAAGATCGTAAGGCACAAGATTCTGAATAACTACATTGGGATAAAAACCTTATGCACTATTAAAACAGCAGAACTAATGTGCCATGCGAGAATCTTTCTGCATATTAACACTACTGGGTCTATGTCTTGAAGAGGAAAATGGTGTAGCAACATGCACTGCTAACTATCAGTTTCCCCATATAATATCACCTGCCAGAAACTTAATAATTTTACCCATGGAAGTGTAATCTACTACAGATGTGTTTTGGTTTCAGGAAATAAAGCTTTTCTGAATGTGAACTTAGGGTTGCTATTCAATTATAGAAGGGTTACATATTTTACTAAGTAATTAACTTAGACTTTATGAAAGTCTCAGCTCAGAAACAGAATTAGTCATTCATACATATATAAATAGATCTATAGATGCTATGTCTGTAAAGTGGATCCAATTACTTGTCTTCCTTGTTCTCCTTTGGAGCCCTTTTGTCCTTTGATGTTACTGGTTTGTCCTGGATTGCCCTGGAGGAAAATTTAAAAAGGATTTTAGAACCAAGAAATATTAGCTTTTTTTTTTTCAGGTACCATGGTACAATATTTTCAAGTAGTAAGCTAATTTGGGTTTTTAAAAAATTATTAACATATAATGTATTATTTGTTTCAGGGGTACAGGTCCATGACTCATCAGTCTTACACAATTCACAGCGCTCACCTTGCACACGCCCTCCCCAATGTCCGTAACTCAGCCACCCCATCCCTCCCACCCTCTTCCCCTCCAGCAACCCTCAGTTTGTTTCCTGAGATTGAGTCTCTTATGGTTTGTCTCCCTCTCTGGTTTCATCTTGTGCTAATTTTGGTTAAGTGAGGAAAGGTGAGAGAAAATTCTCCATATTTGAAATTCCTAGATTTTTGAAAAAATGAAAGTAATATTTCCCCAAGTTTCAAGAGGGTTTGGCGACAAATGAAGTGATAAGAGTGCTTGCTAACAGCTGCCTGATGAAACCATGATGATTTTCTCTTCTCTGTATTGGCAGCTTCACTGATGCACTAGTCCAAACATGCTTATAATACTCCCTTAGAGATGTAATAAGATTCCTTTTTAATCAAGTCTGCAAATAGGGAATCTGTAAATTAGAAGCCCAAGAAGCAAAATTATGAAAATTTCTCCCCAAAAGGAACTTGAAAGCCTCAATGTAACATAAAAGATAATTAGGACGGAACCTTCGTTCTCAGCTCCAAATTTCCAATATAATCAGCCAAGATCAGATGCACACAGCTTTTTTCCCTAGCAGTTAAGTCTCAGTCAACACCTACTACCCCAACTCCCAAGACAAGCCTTCTTGGTTAGCAGGAGACACGCTGGAAAGGAGAGATGAAATTGGGGCAACTATGCAATTGAGAGCCAACTAGACCCAAATAACTTACAGGTTCTCCTGGGAAGCCCTTCTCCCCATATTCCCCAGGGGGACCTCTGGAACCTGGGCTACCCTGGAAAAAAAAATTTAGGGAGACACTCACAATTTGCATACCTCTGAGAATGATTACTTTCTAAAATCCTGCAGTCTGACTGCTTATTCCAGCCCGGGCCCTCCTATACCCTTGGTATATCTTGTGTCTGTTCTCACTGACATTGCTTTACTTGAAGCCTTCATCACTTCTCACCTTCTGAGCTTCTGACTTAGCTTGTATGAGGGTTTTATAATGGTGTTAAAATGTCAAGTGTGTGTTTTGGAGGCAAGATAATCAATCAGACAAAATGATCCTCTCTCCCATCCAGTTTCCTCAGACTTCTCAAGCAGTACTCCGGGCAGTTTTAAGCCTATGGTCAGAATTATCTACAGTGAGGCTGAGTGATGGGAAATCTCTCATGATCTAGCATAGTGCCATCTGACAGAACTTTCTGTAGGAATGGAAATGCTGTATATTTATGTTGTCTAATATGGTAGCCCCTAGCCATATGTGGCTACTGAGCACGTGAAACGTGGCTAGGACAACTGAAAAGCAGAATTTTTCACAGTCACTAATTTGAATTTAAATTGTCATATATTGGTAGTGCATATTATTATATTGGACATCGCAGCCAGTCTAGGAACTTCTGACTTTTATAATTAAATTGCCCATTGGAAACCTTCACAAGAATATTCTACTTGTCACCTCAAACTCAAGTGTTCTCAACTCAGCTTGTCCTGGAAGGCATTTTGACTGATTCCTCATTTCCTGCTTCTCTGGTCACCGAGATCTAGAGAGCCTATGTCCTGGAACCAGAACTAGGTTGAGAGAAGCAAGTGCAAAATTGCACTTGGGTGCAAAATTTAGGGAGACACTCACACTTTGCGAACCTTTGAGAATGACTACTTTCTTAAATCCTGCAGTCTGGCTGCTTGTTCCAGCCTGGGCCCTGCTATGTCCTTGGTATGTCTTGTGTCTGTTCTCATTGATGTTGTTTTACTTGAAATCTTCATCACTTCTCACCTTGATTATTCCAGGTCCTCTCATCTTTGCCTTGTATCTATGTCATCTCTGACACATCCTCCCCACCACAGCCAAGTAATATTTCTAACATGCAAATTCAACTGTGGTCCCTGTACTTAAAATTTCTCAAAGACTCCTGATTGCCTGATGGTTAAAAGCCCAACTCCTTCACATGGACCACCAGTGCCTTCCCAATCTCTTCCCGCCACCTCTAGAACCTCACCTCCTTCTACATGTACTCTGATGCCCAACTTGCAGTACCCCCAAGCCTCCATGTCTTGGCTTATGCTGTTCCCTCTCCTCTGGAATGCCTTTCCTCCATGTCTTGCTAATGCCTCTCATCTTCAGCTCAGGGATCATTTCCTCTAGGAAGACTTTCTGGACTTCATCCCTACCCTGCTGGGTTAGGTGCCCTTCTGTGGGCCGACATTGCCTCAATCACTTTCTGCACCATCATTAGCTATTAATATGTCTGTCTTTCGATGTCCCAGAATCTTTGAGGACAAGGACAGTATGGTTCATCTCTGAATCTTTAGCACATAACTCAGTGCTTGGCACATGCCAGGTATTCAAAAATATTGGATAAATAAATGAATCAGAACATAAAAACAGAGCTGCTTGGAACCAAGTAGGCATATATTAATAAGTATTGGAATGAATTTAAGATAAAAAAATGTTTCGCTGTGATTTGCTACAGCAAAGTCACCAAAATAATTCTGTATTTTTCTCTTGTTTTTATATATTTTTTTCTGACACAATAAAGAGAACATGGAAGCTACTGAGAGCAAAAACATTATTTTCAGACTTCTGAAGAACATGCCTATAGAAGAACCTTGCATGCCTCGACTCCCTCTGGATGGAAATTTTGAAAATTCCCAAATGGGAACATAGTATGTAGTCAGTAGTGACAGGACTTCATTGCATGGTCAAGTCAGCTGTTCATTTTCTCCCTACTGAGCACTGGCACACAGCAGTTAAGACTGTCTCTGTTACCAAACCCTCCTTCTTCGATGTACTGAAAGTGTTACCTGAGATCCTGGATCACCTTTTTCTCCCTTTTCCCCAGGAAATCCACGAAAGCCCTAAAAGAAGTCAAGGAAAACAAAATTCCCATTTAAAGAGAAATACATCAACCTCATGACCATGTTATGGTACCTGAAGGACAGCTTACCTCTTCCCCATCCAGTCCGTCAATCCCATCCTCTCCTTGTTCTCCCTGAGGGACAACAGGGAGTGCAGTCAGGTCAGAGGAGGGCTCTGCCACATGCTTATTGTGAAACTAATCCCGTTGGGAAATCAAATTAGACTGAGAAGACACTACAGTACCTTACTTCCAGAAAATCCTTTGGCTCCCTGTAAAAGATGAAATTTCTCTCACTGACACATCAAAGACGGACAGCAGTTAGATACACAGACTGTGGGAGCAGGAAGCAGCTGCCTTCCCAAAGAAGGTGAGTGTGTGCTTCTTTAATTGCTTCTGGCTCTCTAAGCACAAAAGGATGATAGATGGATTGAAGGAAGGCTCTGAACTCATTGAGATTTCTAAGAAACAGCATTAGTCTTGCAGGTGAGGACTCTGACATGTAACTGGAGAAAGGCAAAGGGGGGCATGGAAGAGAGAAAGGGAGGGAGGGAAGGAGGACAGACAGCGAGCACGCTGTAGAGAACTCAAAATCACATTTCCAGCAGAGCCTCACCTTTTGACCCTGCTTCCCTGGACATCCTGCAATCCCTTTATCTCCGGGGGGTCCAAAATCTCCTCGTCTTCCCTAAGAAAAGGCAGCCAAACAGGTAAGCACAGTGACTCTTTTGCCAGAAGTTGCCAGCAGTTTGCTTTTTAAGAGTGAAGCTTTCCCTTCCGCAAATGCATTCGTTTAACTCTGGTTCTCCCCTCTATTCAACACGTCTTCCCTGTCAACCTTCAGGACTTCCTTACAGACCCAAGATCACAGAGGTGCAGGAGGAGCCCAGCTGCTTCACTCCCCACAGCAGATAGCACAGCCAAACGTTTGGAGGTCGCTTCACCTTCCAGCCACCTTTCAAATACTCCAGTAGTACATGTTGGCCCTGGCATGGTAGCCAAGGTCCCAGTGCCCTGGGGAAGTCAGCACTGCTGATGCTAATGAAGCCAGCTGGTCCCAGGGGACCGCAGCCGAGTATAAGCCATGGATGGGACGGACCACTACTACAAGAACTACGAGAACTACGAGAACGGGAAGTGCTAGTGCTCATGGAAAGGACCACCAGGTCAAAGAGTCCCAAAGTCAGACCATCCTCTGGGGGAAGAGTGTTCAAGGTCAATGACGTGTGCACCGCCCATCAATCCTGTTTCTCCCAGGAAATATGTAAACACAGGAAAATGCTTGAGTAAAATGAATCTGCAGAGAAATGGAATGTGGTGTTCCTTGAGGGTGGGAACCCCCCGCTCTCTCTTTACCCAATTATGTCCCCTGTGCCGACTCAGTCAGATCTGGGTGCAGAGTGGGTGCTTAGGGGTTGCTGTTTGGATCAATAATTGTTTAGCAATGAGCTTGATTCTCTCCTTCCTGGCAGCTGATGGGAGAAGGGATTTTCCTTCCTCCTGCTCTGCTTTCTTTAGTCTGAAGGTTACTCCCGGGAAAGCAGGAAGGCTCACTCATGGCCACACATTACCGAGAGACACTGAAACACTGTGACTTCCTGTGGGCCGGACTGTCAGCCAGATGGGGGCTTGTGGCCCCATACCCACAGTCAAAGCCCTCCGGGCTGGCTGGGTGGGCTCTAAGACCCTTCTGCAGGTACGTGCAAGGTGGGTTAGGGCACTCCCCTTGGCATTCATTTTGTACACTACGTCAGCTCTAGAGTCTCAGAGGAATGTTATCTGTTTATACATCATGGGAGTCAAGAAGTTAAGTGTCTTGCTAAGGTTTCTTGTCTAGGTCAGCCCTTGGCTGTCTGACTGAGCCTGTGCTTTTAATTATACTTGTCCAGGCATGATTTAATTTTATTTTAAATGTTGCTGCCCAGATGGAGCACTAGCTTGATTCTAAGGGGATGGAGTTGGAGGCCGGATGCTTCCTGAACTTTCCCCACCCCAAACAGAGCCACTCAAGGGTTTCAGTTCCTTCAAATCTATCCTCATAATATGATTGATGAACCACGTGAGAGTTCTGGTTTTAGGGTCAAAGACTGAGATTAGAAAACCTCTGTGTTGCATGGACCCATGAAGCCGTGCCTTTCCATGTACTAAGCACTGAGCTCTGGGTCCAAAGACAGCCCCTCACTAGTAGCCAGCCCTACTGCACCCTGCACAGGGGAGACAGGACCATGCCCTCCTCCCTGCCACTGATAAAACAGGCCAGACAACACGTAGGCAAGCCTGCTCCCTTTTCCCCAAAAGTGGATTTGGTGAGTGCTCACGATCCAGACCAAAAAAAGAGGTGAGAGAGAAACCCATTTTCTTTCAAATCCACCAAAAAACCCCGTTTAAACAAACCCTTTCTGTAGGAACATAAAGCTGTCCATGCAAAAGGAAATCGTTGCCTGTATTGCGGAGGGAGGGTCAGAAAAACTTACAGGGTCTCCATCTTCTCCCCTGTGTCCTCTGCCGCCTTTCAGACCTGGAAAACCCTGGGAGGAAAGAGGAAAATACATTTCAGCCAGCTTCCTTCAATTTGAACTTGTGAAGTCATTAGACCCTCCTTTCATGACCTTCCTTGGTCAGTGTCTGCAGGGGTGGCTGTGAGTCTGAGGGAGAGTCTGACAACCCCTGACTCCTACTGGAGGTAGATCTGTGCAGCCGACTTTGCAGCTCAGGGCGTCGGGGTGTTGTCCTGTGCCTGTGGCCACTACAACTCTTCTAGAAGGCAAATCAATCACATTTCCAGAGAGATCATTCTATTTCCTTTCGTTTTTCTGAGAGCTCAAGGAAGAAGCAGTACTTCTCCCAACGAGGTTACATATATTTCAGTGGCGATCATCTCTCCCTCGCCACGTGGGCTTTAACTGCCTCGTGGCTTATTTATGGCAAAGATTTAAATGGAGCTTCGCTTTCCTCACCGTGTAACAGAGGTCCTGGCTGTCTGCTCAGTATACCTGGGGCTGTGCTCTTGGAATGTAACTGACCAGAGCAAAGTGAGGAGAGAGGAAACTGTGCTGAACAAAACATTATAACTTGGTAAAAAGGCCAAGCTCATGTACCCATGGACAGTGCAGAACTCATGAGCAAGTATTATATTTGCTCTCTTAAAAAAAAAAGAGATTCCTTTTAATTATGATATCTAAAATGTATTTGAAAAAGTGCATAAAATAAAAATATAAAGGCACGGCTTAATTATTATAAAGTGAATGTCCACGTAGCCACCACCAAGGCCAAGAAACAGGACATCACCCGCACTCAGATGCAGCCTCGCACCCCCCCCCCCGGCCCCGGCCAATGNCCCGCCCCCACCCCGGGGAGCACATTCTTGGCTTTTATGACAATGTTTTCTTGCCTTTTTTTTGTACTTCACTACTGAATTATTCATCCCTAGACATGATAGGTTAGTTTTGCCTAGTTTCAAACTTTTTATAAACGGAATCATACTACATGTATTCTTCTGCATTTTGCTTTTTTTTTTTTTTTTTGGTCATTACTGCATTTGTAAAACTTATTCATGTTGTTGTATGTACCTGTAGTTCCTTCATCCTCATCACCTTAGAGCATTCCATTAATGGAGACACCATGACATATTTATTTATGCTATTGTTGTATAATTGATCTTCCAGAATTTATATTTTAAAGGGCTGTTAATCTGCAATGTCTTGCTCTTTTTGTGGTTCAATTTCTCTCATTGCTGATGAGCTACAAACTTCCCCACAGTTTCTAACACTCCTCAAACTGTTTAAAGCAAGTGCAAGAGTTCAAATTGCAAAACCAAGGAACAACATCATGAAGGATATGGAAGAAAAATGGGAGTTATTCTTAACAGCAGTATTGAAAGTGAGCCCTTCTAACCTGGCTCCTATACCACAGAAGTCACAGGAAATAAATATCCGAAGCAATTACATCAGCATTGAGTGAAAGCTGCAAAATGCACTGCTTGGCCTCAGTCCCACCCACCAAATCAAGGCATGCTGGGTAAAATAGTTTCACAACTGAATGGCACCTTCGTGGCTTGCAGTCCTCGGTACCCAGGAGGACCCGGAGCCCCTGAACACTTGCAAAACGTGCAGCAGCAAGTCTTCTCTGCAATGTTTCCCTGGAAAAAGCAAACTTGAGTGAGCAACAATGGTCAGGAATTCTTCCGCATAAGAACTGTATTCAGGTCAATCCTAAGGGACCACCTCCACAGCTATCTTCTCTCTTTGGGGGAGGGGCTACAGAGGATCAGAAGGGCTCTTAATACTGAAGACAGAGCCCTGAGCTAGTGACTGCGATGCAACATACCCTCTCCCAGAAAATGACCTCTCTATAGAAAGGACACCTGCCCCACAGATGGCCATAGGCCATCAAGTTTCCACAAGACTGCTTGACCAGTCCTTGACAGACTCTGAAGCATAAACTGCTGAGAGCTTCTCTATGTGACTAGGGGTTGGGTTTTTTTTTTTTTTTTTTTTACGCCCTGTGCATTCATTTGGTGAGATGACAAAGGAGGGAAGGACACACAAAAACAAAAACATGCTGTTCTGGTCTTTCACACTTTTTCATCTACTAAACACCACGCACTTTAGTTAGTGGGGCAAGCAAGGCGGTCTCTAGAAAGATTTATCAAAATTCCAATTTCATTCCAACAGCCTTTTGAATAACTGCATTTCTGCCCCACAACTCACCAGGTACTGTGATAGCATCTTGCTCAGCTCTCTCATGCCAATCGTCAGGTGAGCCCTGTAATCAAATCCCTTTCCAAATTCAAAGCTGGAAAACTCATCGTGGGCAGTCGTGTTTAGGGACACCACCAGCAGAGCGTCAAGTCCTAGTCAGTAAACGTAAGAGATTCGAAGCCAAAGGGGTTGCACGTGAAAGAGAAGAAAAGCCTGTCATATTTCTACTCAGTGAGTGGTGTTCAGAGAATCAGAAAGCGGAAAAGGAAACATAAGAAGAAGCAGGACTCTTGACATATGAAGAACACAACGTTTGCTTGCTTGTTCAGGCTTCAAACCCAACAGAAAAGCACTAGCAGAAAACTGTGTTTAATGCCTCACCATCAAGTTTTGATGGATGCAATTCTTGGGTATTTGAAAGCAATTTTTAAGAAAGGGCATTGTTCATCTTTAGAGGTTTTCTGAATGTAAATAATAGTTCTCAAAATCATCTCCATGGCCAAACACCCCTGGGGGCCCAGGCCCTGTGAGCCTGAGGAAAGCCCAGGGTGAACTCCTGCCATAGCCAGGACTCCATTTATTCATCTGTTCACTCACTTATTAATTCACTCACTAGTCCATTTATTCTCCCTATCCTTTCATTAAACAAATTTTTGCTCATTAGAAGCCTATTGTGTATCAATCATTATACCAGGGACACAAGATGAGTAGAGTAAGACAGGCACACTTTGTCTCTTCACAGAAGTCTAGTCCAATGGAAAAGGTGGACAGGAATTGGATGGCTGCTCTGAGAAGTGGTAAGTGTCCTGAGAGGGAATGGCAGGGTGCTTTGAATGCCTAAAGGAGAAGCTCGCAACTTGGCCTTAGGAAGTCATGGAAGGTTTCTGGGAAGAACTGATGTCTGCAGTGATCCTGAAGGATGAATGGAAGCTGGTCAAGGCAGAGAACCAGAGACAGAAGGTAGAGAAGGACTGGGGAGGAGCTGAGATGGGGAGAGTTCTAGGTAGAAGAAAGGTGTATGTCAGGAATGGGGGCCTGAGGACTGAGGCACGAGGTGTGCTGGAGGAAGAAGGGGATGGCTCTGTATGCCTGAGATGCCGAATGTGGGGAGTAAGGAAAGGTCAGGGTGGGGAGGAGAGCCAGATCCTTTAAAGAACCAGAGGTTGTACTAAGGAAAGTGATGTGCCTAGAACAGTTGGAAAAGAGGATGATATGACCCATCAATCAAGCAGGAAATTTTGTGGCCTCTAGGGAGGTTGCCCACGGACACTAAACCCCAGAAGCCAATATGGGTCTATACCCAGAAAGTCTCAAACAATGCATCCCACCTGACAATCAGTGGAGCCTCATGTCACTGTGTAAGACTCTCAACTTCTGCATTTAGCTTCCAGCTCAGTCTGAAACTACGACTAGGGATAGGGGATACTAAGAAGTGCTTTTCAAGATCTATGTGGCCATCTTTCACATGGATAATCAGAAACAGTAGGGAGTGTCCTAGGTCAGGAGCCCTGGAAGCATAATCTAAGAGAGGAATTTGTGTGTACGTGGTTTATTGAGGGAGAAAGAGGTGGAGGGAGGGAGAAGTTGTATGCAAGAATGTATCTCAGTAAAGTCTTTACCTTGATATGATTCATGAAGGACTCTGGGGTGTAAACTATATCAGAGTTGAGGAAGGGTGCTAGGTTTTTTATCCCTGTATTGACTGTCCCCCTTCCATTTCCAGGTGGGACATCATATAAAGCCAACCCCACTCCAAGATAATGGTTCAGGTCAGTCAAGGACACGTGACTGTAGAAGGTCACAGGTATAAGAACTTGGCTGTGGCATTTGAAGCATTTGGGGAATGAGCGAACAGGCTGGTCAAGGGCGTCTGGGAAAGCACCAACAGCATCTGCTTCCAATGGTCATACAGATCCCAAGCTCTACCACACCTGAGTAAGAAGGGACTCATTAGCAGATCCTACGTTACACCACTTAAATTTGCTACTCAGTACCTTCTGCTCTGAGCCTGTCTGATTGATCTTCAAGCATTATCTCGCTTTCACCCCCAAGACCATCTGAAAAGATGAGTAGCACCTAGAGGAAGAGAAAAGCAGAGGATGGGTTGATGTGAAAATGAAATATATAATTGGGGAGGAAGAAACAAATGAAAGAATGCAGAGATGGGAGATTGAATGTGACATGAGTACCTGTCCTTGGGATTTAGATTTATCCTTAAAGGTAGCCCACAGAGACTGCAGAAACTGTGCATTCAGATGAGTTGGCCCATCGACAGTGACTCGCAGCAGGGTGTCAAATATTGCTTTCTGGTAGATTTGGAACTTGGCAGGGAATTCTCGGTCATTGTTCACCTTGAAGGCCATGTTCACCTGCACCTCTGTGCCTGCGCCGCAGCTGACCCTCCCGATGGAGGAGATGCTCTCTAAGATGCCTGGGAGGTACGATTCCAGGAGGGGGTGGCCATGGAACAACGGCTGCCCCAACAGGTGAGTGGAAATGTCAAACCCGACCACTATGTCCATAAAGCAATCTGGAGACCAAAGGAAATGAGGCCAGATTAATGAGTAGACAGGAGCAAGGAAGAGCAGACCAGGAAGCAAAAAGGAGAGCAGTCATGGCATGGCTCAGGGCCAGAGGGTCCCTAGTACCCAGTGTTCAAGAAGGAAGATATTGGCTGCTTGATCAACACAGCAGGTATTTCCTCTCTCCTCTTTCAAATATTTCAAGTTCCAATGGCTATTTCAAGTTCCAGTCAGGGTTTAGCTTTATTTTCAGTGGCTGGCTGTGTGTGTGTGTGTGCGTGCAAACACATGCGTATTTTTCCTTTTATAATGATGACATATTATGATTCATATAATCATAACATTTTAAATATTTGAAATATCCTTAGGGATTATTAATGCAGAGGTCACAAACGTGAATGGCTATGAAGGCCAGGTGGATAATGTAAAGGAGTTAGATGGGCGAGGAGCAAAGAGAATGAATGGAGAACAATGACTGGTCTGTTCACTGCTCAACTCTTGCTGAGAGTAGCCATGTGGGAGAAGGGGCCCAGTGTAATCAGATTGCCTGTTTTATCCAAGGAAAGCCTGTAATCTCCATTTTTCATGTGAAGCTTCCAGTTTGTAAAAGCTGTCAACTAATTTTAACAAGTTGTCAGCGCTGGACAGGACCAACACAACTCAGCTGTAAGTCTCCATTTGGTCACTTCTGACCCTGCCTATTGCTCATTTTACACCTAAGGAAATTGTGATTCCTGGAGATTTCTAATACTGCACCAGAGCAAGAACCCTGGCTTTCAGATTCCAGTGCCAGGGCCCTTTCCACCACTGTAATCTGCTTCTAGCCAAACACCCCAAATGGGGCGTAGACCATCTGGATTGCTTGGAAAGACCAACCCATTCTGTGAAAGAAGTGGCTTCAGTTATGACTCCAGAAACAGAAGCACGCCAAGGAATTTCTGCATGTTGTACAAATTACACAGAATATTATGTCCTGAGGTGCTGTCCTCCCAACTTCCAGCCCAAATGTGTGGAACCTGAGTCCTACACGGTGACTCTCACCTGAAGCATATAGTGATCTCCCCGTCAGATGGCTCATGGCTGTCCCTTCATTTTCTTCCCTCCCTGCCCTCTTGACTCACTTCCATTACCCTCCTGGCCTTCGCGGCCATTGGTTTTGTGACTTCTGGGAATCAAATAATCACTAAGGACAAATTCAAATCTGTACTATGTTATGATTATACCAATGCCATCATTAAAAGAAGAAAATATGTACACACGTGGGCTCAAACAGACACACACACACGAACACCAAGTCCTTTACAAGATGGTTTGACCAACTTAAAATAGAAAACTGCCAACCAGCCAATGTCTGTTTTACTTATTTCCCACTGGACACAAGGAATTATTCTAAGCCTGCCGCAAGTGGAGGGGGTAGAAATAGGAGACTGACTTTTGGTGGTAAGAGGGGCACAAAACCTGGCTTGCAGTGAAGGGACAAGGCTGACCAGAGGACACAACCCAGGACCTCCTCCGGCCTCTGTACTCTTTTCCTCATCTCTGAGGGAAGCTGGCTGATCCCAAGCTTCCTGGAAACAGAGGAGAGGTCTAGTCTTCCTGCATACTCTTCAAAAAATATGTCCAGCTAGAGCTAGCTCCCAGGATGCCTGGGGGAAATGAAGTCCCAGGAAGGTGGAAATTAAATCAAAACAAATAAAGAGCAAGGCAAGCACTTACTGGTTGTCCCACAGCTCTGGCAGATTTCACGAACCATTCTTTTTTTCACATCCACATTCATTAATTCATCAAAGTCTTGGAGGGTGACTATTTTTCTAGAATTGCCTGTCATTGGCAGAAGTTGCTCCTTATGAACATCCCCTATGCCCCAAACCAGGACACAAATTCCGAGGTCTCTCAGAATTTTCACTTCATTGGCCACATCATAGTAGGGATCCCTGGATGTGATAACAACCAAAGTTTGAGGGACACCAGCATTTCTCCTCCCACCAGAAGATGGATCAAACATGACTTTCACTTTTTTAAGGGCCAGGTCAATTCGAGGAAACCCGTTGCTCTTGGTGATGGTTTGAATTTGAGTCTTCAACTTCGGTATTGTCAGAGAGTTTTTCAACTCAATAATTTTTTGGAAGCCACTCCCAAACTGAGCTAACCCAATTTTTATCCTCTGGTTCTGAAGGTTAAAATTATCAATTAAGTCTGACACAGAAGTTGTCATGGTAACAAACTCCGAGTGGGAGACCATGTCGGAGCCATCAAAAAAGAAAACCACATCGGCTTCTTGAATGTCACACCCTGCAATTGGGAAAAACAAAACAATTATTTTCCTCATGAATTATTCTAAATTTCCCCTTTCCTCAAATTCTTCAATTGCTTTACTAAATCCCCACATTAGTAGCAAATCGACATAAGTTAACAGAAGAGAGAATCACCGGTTGGTTCTCAAGAAAGAAAAATAGTGTGAAGAAGAAAGATAATAGACTTTGTTTCAAACTTTAATATTTATGTGATTCATTTGAAAAGACACTGAGAGTTGCTTAGAGAAAGAAGTTTGAATAGATTGAATATGTTCATTAAATATAATTACAAAGGGTAGAAATCCCTTTGACACACAAAAATTGGAAGGTTCACCCAAGTCAAGGTAATGATACTCCTGTATTATGGTTAGCATTCCTGTTACTATTAATGCTACCACTTTACATTTGTGTTGAGAATTACCCTTTTTAGGGCGCCTGGGTGGCTCAGTGGGTTAAGGCCACTGCCTTCGGCTCAGGTCATGATCCCAGGGTCCTGGGATCGAGGCCCACATCGGGCTCTCTGCTCAGCAGGGAGCCTGCTTCCTCCTCTCTCCTCTCTCTCTGCCTGCCTCTCTGCCTACTTGTAATCTCTCTCTNCAACAAGTCAGGAAATGACAGATGTTGGCGAGGTTGCGGAGAAATCTTCAAACCTTTAAAAAAAAAAAAGAGAATTACCCTTTTTAAAAAAATGTTTTTGGCAGTATGGAGATTCCTCAAAAAGTTGAAAATGGAGCTACCCTACGACCCAGCAATCGCACTACTGGGTATTTATCCTAAAGACACAAAGGTAGTGTTCCTCAGGGGCACGTGCACCCGAATGTTTATAGCAGCAATGTCCACAATAGCCAAACTATGGAAAGAACCTAGATGTCCATCAACAGATGAATGGATAAAGAAGATGTGGTATATATATACAATGGAATATTATGCAGCTATCAAAAGAAACGAAATCTTGCCATTTGCAACGACATGGATGGAACTGGAGGGTATTATGCTGAGCGAAATAAGTCAATCAGAGAAAGACAATTATCATATGATCTCTCTGATATGAGGAACTGGAGGGGCAGGGTTGGGGGTCGTGGGGGGTAGGGAGGGAAAAATAATGAAACAAGATGGGATGGGGAAGGAGACAAACCATAAGAGACTCCTAATCTCACAAAACAAACTGAGGGTTACTGGGGGGTGGGAGGGTAGGGATAGGGTGGATGGGTTATGGACATTGGGGAGGGTTTGTGCTTTGGTGAATGCTGTGAAAGATGTAAGCCTGATGATTCACAGACCTGTACCCCTTGGGCAAATAATAAAAATAAAATTAAAAAAAATGTTTTTGGCATACAATAACTGTTAATATTCATGACCATGTTATAAGGAATTAATCTAATTTTATAGATACAGAAATGGAATTCAGAGGTTAAGTAACTTGCCTAAGAAAACACAATTGCTATGTAGTGGAGCGGGTACCTGGACCGCCTCATTCTTTTTATCTTTAAATCCAGTATTTTTTTCTACTGCAGTTTTTTATAATATCATAACCCAAATATTAAAATGCAATGGGACAAGTGCTAATAGCTAATAAACAGGGCAAAACCTCATCTCCCTGAAATCCAAGGGGAAATGTCACATAACCCAGGGATAATATTCTACCCTCAGTTCCAACCAAATGCAATGGCTGGGAGAGGGGCAGCACTAAGGTGATTCGCAAAGGCAATTGAGACAAAAGAATGCCCGCTGTCACACAATTCTTTCTAAGGGTTGTCTGGTAGACACAAAGATAAACTGCCCAGACAGGCCTTCGAGGAAGGATTTGCTGCCCAGCTATAGGAGTGTGGTCAACAGGGGGCCTCAGGCTGTCAGCTCCTTCAGGGTAAACCTTACTGCAGAGAGAGGTCTTGCAAAAAAACCATGCCCTTTTAGGGCAGTGCACATTTGGGGAATGAGTGGGAAGGGGACATAACCACCCAGTCATCTTAGTCTGATGCTGGACAACACTGATGGGCAGTATATGCTCCAGAGCTCTTTGCCAGGCTTGGAGCTTTGTCAAGCAGGCATCACTGTGCAGCTTCTTCTGCCCATCCTACTCTCCCACTTTCCTTCACAGGGTGTGGATCCCTAATAAACACCATGCATCCTAGACTCTGCCTCAGTATCTGCCTCCAAAAGGTAGGCATGGGAGATGAGAATAAAACAGACTCCATTCTTGTAGGAAAAGACTGTAGTCCTGGCGATGTAGTAGGTATGGTGGGGAACCAGTGATAAACAGGAGGCCACAACTGCCCAAGGAAATCACAGTCTTGTGACAGATACAGATTTAAAAAAAATAGCAAATATGTGTTCAGTGGTACCACCAGGAGAAATAGAAGGTGCAGAATGGGGCGGGGGAGACACTGGGATCGCTGTCAAGTATTGGGTCAGGAAATTGGCAAACAAAGGCTGAAATGTGACAGATAAGCTAGATACAGTGAGGGAAAATGGGCTGGTGTGTTCAAGGCGGGTAGAATGCTACCAAGATGCAGAGGTATTTCAGATTGACAGGAGAGATTGTAAAGTGGGGAGTGGCAACAGATAAGGTTGGAGATAGGGCAAGGCTAGATGGAACTCAGGAATTCAGAAACTATAAACTGTAAGCAAAGCAGTAACACGGTCCAGTGTGTGTTAGGAAGATCAGTCAGTGTTCAGAATGGACTAGAAGGTGGCAAGACAAAGGGCAAGGAGACCAAATTTCAGGGTGGGAGTCCAAGGACAGGTGAGAACAGGCAGAATTGAGAAGGTGCTGCTTCCTTGGGAAAAGTCACAGTTTTTATAAAAGATAATACCATCATCCAGTACCTGAAACCAAGGAAATGAATTCATTGTTCACTTTGAGCCCAGGTGGCAAATCTTACACTTTCCTCAAGTGTGATGCCTGCAGCCTTCCCTAACCCACTGGTATCTCATGGAATCAACTTATGTCCCTTCCCTCCCTATCCCTACCCACCAGCCTCCACTACTCCATATTGAACTCCCATATCCTTCTGTCTGTATTAGTGGCCCTTACCTAGAAAAACACATTAGACTATTTCAACTTCCTATGGCCCAAGAGAATGTCTATAATCCCATTTAGTCTGCCCTGGATCTTTGAAGACAAAAGTCTATCTGTGAAACCATGCAACTTTGAGTCTGGTCTGCAACTGGTACTCAGTGGTTGCATTGAATGGCACAAGAGGCCCTGAAATGGGGTAAGGTCAGTATGATCCTAGGAAGAGTTCCTTTCTGCCAAGAAAAAGACAACAGGGTGGCAAGACCTCAAAGAATGTTTCCGAAACCTTCTTCCATAAGCTCTTCAATGCATACTGTGGTGGGAAGGCAACTTTCAGATCTTGCTCAATCAATGTATTTCTTTTAGAAATAAGAAAACAGCCTGAGCAGAGGAATGTTCAGCCCATGACATCCAGGTAATGGGAAGCCAATATTTAATTTATTTTTTGCTTAACCTTCTATTCCTATCCCCACAGAAACTTTAAAAATCACAACTTACGCTCATGGGCATTGATACACATTCTTTCTTGCAGAGGCAGGTAAATATCTTTCAGTTTGTTGAAATTATCTACATGGAAAGTATTGTTTTTTTTCCCTGCCATAGCCTCAAGTTCAAGTTGGTTGGCCTGTCCTACACCCACTGCGTAGATATCGATGCCTTTGTTTCTCAATTTCAGTGCTGTCTCATTGAGCAGATTTCGGTCATGGGACTCCCCATCGGTGATGATGATCAGCATCTGCTTCACATTTTGCTGGATGCGGCTACCATGCTCCTCTGTGAACATTATGTTTGTGTAATCAAGAGCCTTGGCAGTAAAGGTATTCCCTCCGGTGTCCCTGCGCCTCCTCAGGTGCTCAACGACTGCGGATCTGTTTGAGTATTTCCCAAGGTGGAAAAGAACTTCAGGATAGTCTGAGTATTTGAGAGCTCCAATGCGAACTTGGTCACGGCCAACATCTGCTTTCTTCACCAAATGGATAGTTAGATTCATCATGCTTTCTTGCTCGTGTGTATTTATGCTGCCTGAATGATCCAGCACAAACACAATGTCCAACACTTTAATATTTTTACAATCTGAAAGAGAAAGAAAGCAGGCATCACAATCTTTCTGCAGTGTAGTCTACACACACAGCTGAGAAGGGAGAGCAAACTAACGTTTGCCATGAACCTACTATGTGCTAGACACTGCATCTCACTTGTCAGAGGTGGCTGTTGCCATTTTACAGAGTAAGAAACTGAGGCTCAGTGATGTACAACTTGCCCGGATCATGATTCCACAGACACTGTACCTGACAATGACTTTACAATGGGTGGTTCTTAAGCCATACCATTCTGTTCTGCTATCTCATTAGGACATGTGATGCGTTTTCCTAGGCAGGCTTTCAACTGAAAGGAAACGTCAGAATCAATATCAATATAATGGTGAGATAGGACTGATGTTTGCCAAACTGGCCTGCTGTTTTAAAGAGATCAGAGCCTCTCTGTATTAGCTGGGATTTTTATCCTATTCCCTCTGGCTCCAGCTGTCTTTTCAGCTTCTGCTAGGCAAGCTGTCCCATGTGCACCACGCCTCTCTATATTCATTTGCACTCCTTCCCCCTCACCTCCCAGTTTAGACCCCAGAAAGGCCCCATGTAGGGGGAGAGCTAAGGCCCTGTCACCTCCCCTCAGCCCCAAGCTTTCCTCTACATTGGAAGTAAAGTGAGTACTCTGGATAGGTCTCCAAAGTATGGGGTTTCTCTCCCCTCTTTCTCTTCCCTCAGTAACTTAAGCACATGCCTTCCACAATTCCACTTTCTCCACTTTCTACCTGCACATGGTAATTTCAATCCTCATTTCTGGCAATGGTTTCAAATTCTCAAGTCTAAGATGTTATGGATGAACCCAGAGTATATCCACAGGAACCTGGGGCAATGACATGACTTGATGTTTATGAGTAGATCTGATGTGTGAATCAGCTGAAATTTCACCTTGTGCTACAGACAGGGACTTCACAAACATTATGCTTATCAAAATGAAGAAATACCAGGAAGAGCTCCATGGATTTCAAAGGTGGGAATGTGGTCTTAAGGCTAACCTGTTCTTAGAATATCTCAACATTACCAAGAGTTTGAGAATCATTGCTATTTTAATTAAGCTGTTATGAGAGAAATTACAGTGTCACTGCCTAAAACTCAGAGTTTACAATAAAACATTTTGTTAACTTTGTGAAGATTTCTCACACAGAATTCTGAATAATACAGTCCAAGGGAGGTTTCTATGTTGCCAGGGGAACAACATACAACAAATTTACCAATACGTTGGTAAATCAGTGCGTTGTCTTAGTTGTATCCAAAACACAGATAACGGCACATGGTAGATTTAAAAGCACAGGTGTTTCAGTCTTATGTGTGGATTTATAGCCAAGTTCTTATCCAAGAGCCATTGAAGTCGATGGACTCAAACTGAAGATTTGCTTGACGCAATTTGAAAAGCATTACAGTTTGTGAGAGATAAAAATGATGATCCTGAGCAATCGTTTTTAAAAGTAACACAAATTTCCAAAGAGATAGATACATGAATAGGCAAATAGAAAATACCTCACTGATAGAGGTGGAGAAAAAATAGGTGAAGAATGAAAATACACACTGTATCTTTAAGATAGGATTTTTTGGGGGAGGGTATGCTTAGGATATTGGATTTAGTTTAACTAAGAGGAAGATGAATTTGTATTTCTAGTTATTTACTACTTGACAGTGATTACAGATAGGCAAGGAACAATTCTGGGGAATCACTGGAATTAAAAAAATTCTTCTGGAAAATCTAGGTATGCAGGTAGTAAAGAGTTGGAAGTTCAGTGGAAAATTCTGAGAACTTTTTGGAATAGATTTGAAGTCTCCACAGTCAGACTACATTGTTGCCAAACTGGCTGATAAGATTGTTAAACTGGAATATCCCTGGAGGTCACAGGTGTTTTAATACTACATAAATAAGACCACAACTTAACACCAAAGTCCAGATAGAATCCAAGCCCATGGTACAACCCACTGTTCAACTTTAGAGGCTAACAGCTCACATCCCAGAGTCCTGAAGGATAACAGTGTCACTTACCATGGAGAGCACAAACACGAAAAATGAGCTTGCTTTCTATTGTCTTTAGATCATCAAATCTCTCAACCTGGAAGACCAAGTTGCCATCCCCACTGATCTCCTCCAGCTGCGTCCTATTGGCGCCATACACCCCCACAGAGAAGATGACCACACCTTTGTCCCGAAGAGCTTTAGCAGGGTCTCTCACAGGATCTTGTGCTTCTCCATCCGTGATGAGGATAAGAAACTTTTTGACCATAACACGGGCCCCCTTGGCGGGGGTGAAGTATTGATCTATAGAAGTTAGTGCATTTCCGGTCAAAGTGTTTCTGTTGATGAGAGACATCCTGTCTATTGAATCAGAAATTTCGTTTTGTGTAAAGTACTCATTAAGCTGGAATTCTTCCTGAGTTTTATCACTGAACTGGATGACACCAATCTGAGTTCTGTCTGGACCAATCTGAATCTTAGCTAATAGGTTTTTCATGAAGGTTTTCATTTTTCCAAAATTGTCAGGTCCTATACTGCCAGAACTATCCACAAGAAACATGATGTCAGCCTTCATGTCTTCACATCCTGCATGATGTCAAAAAGACCAGAAATGAGCCAAGTTGACATGATTTTCAAAATATGGAGAAACAGTAAGACAGAAATAAATGCATTAGTCAGAAAATATCAAAAATTAACTCAAACACCTGCTACCGCATTTGAAAATTTTATCTGCTGCTATAGTATAGGCCTGCTGACTGGAACCCTGAATCAGAAATCCACTGAATTATTACCAGCAAGGTTTTAAAGAGAAAATGCAACTTCCAAAGCATATATTAATTTATCCATAATTCATTTATTCATAATTCTTGAGGTGTATGAAATGCCAAGTATCAGGTTATGTGTTAAAGGGTGCAATGATGATCAAAAAAAGGAATCAAAGAAAAAGCAATCAATCCTTACACTCATAGGACTAATATATCAGGGTTTTATGAATAATGTCAAAACACAAAATTCTAAGCAATCTTTATATAGCATTATTTTCTTGAATAATTTTAAGCGATTCGATAAACATTATAAATCAATGTTAAAAATTAGGATGAGGGGTGCCTGGGTGGCTCAGTGGGTTAAAGCCTCTGCCTGGCTCAGGTCATGATCCCAGGGTCCTGGGATCGAGCCCCGCATGAGGCTCCCTGCAGGAAGCCTGCTTCCTCCTCTCTCTCTGCCTGCCTCTCTGCCTACTTGTGATCTCTCTCTCTCTCTCTCTCTGTCAAATAAATTTAAAAAAAATTAGGATGAGAAACTTATTAGAGATAATAAGTGCATTAGTAAGTGCATTTCCATTTGGCACGGACTGTTCCTTTATTTATATATAAAATTTGAAGAAAGCTACTAACTGGAAACAGACATATTTTTGTATACGTATATATACATATGTACATGGATGCGCACATAGAAGACCAATTTCTATAAACCATAGAAAAAAACAGTGTTACTAATTCATTGTACAGGTATGTGTGAGTCCATCTATCTCTCTCTCTATAGTATGTAAGTATACTGTTGTTAGCGTGTATCTCCTTAGTCTTAACCCTTTGGTCTACCTGTTGTCTCTGCCATTCTCTTAGCCATCCTTCCCTCAACACACACAGAGTCTATCCCATACTATTTGAAAATAAACAATTAGCATTAGTCAAAGAAGAAGAAAACATGCTTATTATTTTTTAATAATTTAGGTAAGTCCATCAGGGAACATTAAAACCACCATTTAAGACCCAAGCTACCTGGGACCATCTTGAAAGTCATCAGTAGAGAGGTCACTAAATATATTTGTGCCTTTGGCAAGGCTCCACTGCTGTGAAGTGTGGAAGCCTCCCTTCCATGGAACATAGGTAAAAGAAGTAGACTTTTATATGTGGTTTAGTATTCACAGGGTCTACCTCCTTATATCTGTTTGTGACAAGACTGTTTCCCCTCCTCTAATATCTGGTCTCCCATCCTTCTATGTCAATATAGTTTCAGCTTGACAGATGATTGCCCTGGAAAAGACCATATTTCCTAGCCTTCCTTGAAGCTACACATGGTCCTCTGACTAAGTTTTGGTCAATGGATATGAACAGAATTGACTTGCCCATGTCTGGACCTTAACATTAAAACAATTGAGTGTGGTGGCCTCATATGGCCCTTTCTCCCTTTCTAGAAATGCAAGGTGAAGAGAACTAGAGGTTCACTTTTGACCTAAAGATGGGAGCTATGTGTTGAGCATGGAATAGTCTCTCTGATAGACCTGCATTACTCACCCTGGACCATTATACAAAAGACAAATAATAATCTGCATTGTGTAGTTTGGGGTCTTTTTGTTACAGCTCCTTTTCTTGCCCCCAAAGCAATAAATAGACTGTGTGTCTCAATCCATCTGCATCTGCTCTGAGACTTGTGTCTTTCTAGGCCCTCAGGCTTTGGTTCCTTCATTTCCCTGCCCCTGTTCACCATCTTATGGCTCATTTCCTTGTCCATAGCTTGTCTTCTCTTCCAGGTGTGCCAGTGTTCAGGCACCTGCATGGCAGCTACCTGACCCACAGGAGATACACTGCACCTCCTCACATTGGTCCAGGCCTGTCTCCCTTGAAAGGACTGAGATACAGTTTACTTTCTGTTTCCTGGAACCCTGTTACTTTTTTTTTGCATCAACCCCAGGAAACGTTGGGGAACTTTACTCTTGTATTCTTTATAGAACATTCTGAAGACCCAACTACTGTACAAAATGGGGAGACCAATGAACAATATTGGGATTTAGGATTTTGCTGTGAGCTCCACTTATTTACTTATCTATTTTTATTTTTTGTTTGTTTTTTGCTTTTTTAAATTATGTTCAGTTAGCCAGCATATAGTACATCATTGGTTTTTGATGTAGTGTTCCACAATTCATTAGTTGCATTGCTTATCTGTTCCTTTTATTTTAGTGACTCAGAAAATCCCAAAACTTTTTCACTTTTGTAAGTTCAAATAAGTGAAAATTCTTTTGTTTTCTCATCTGTGAATACCTTAGCCAACTTCTACAATAGCTCCCTTTTATGTAGCAGTAACTATGTGCCCCCGTGCATTATTTTAAGTGTTCCACATGCATTATCACTTCTAAGCTTCACTATAGGCCTGCACACAGAGATGAAGGCAGGTAGACAGTACGTAACCTGTTCAAGGTCCACAGCTAGTAAGGTTGGGGTTTGAACTTTGGCTCATTGACTCCACCTTCCCTTATCTTAACCAAGAAGTTAACATGCCTCTCAGCACATGAAATTTTCATGTGCTAATACTAGCAATCAACACATATCATCTTCAATTAGTAAGTGGCTGTTACTAATAAGAGAAATCATAATCAGGTACAGGAATTTGAAAATTGCTCTTCCTAACTTTTGTTACATGATTTTTAGAATGAAAATGCAAATATGTGTTTCTGCTACAAATAAAAAGAAGCAACTGTTACATGTGTACTAGATATCCATGCATAATAGAGAAATGATGGCTGATGTGTGTTATGCTAAACCTATAAAGGTTCTATGTTGTAGGTGTTACCCTAACTTAATAGATGAGTAAGTTTGAAGGTCAAGTAGGAAAGTGAGTTGAATCCTAAAGCTAGAGCCCATTTTCTTTCCACTGTGCTCATCTACTTTAATTAGCACATGCACATACACACTCACACACATGCACGCACATACACGCGCACAAATACAGAATAGAGTCTCTTACACACCACACTGGTGGGCTTCGTCAAGGCCACAATATTCTTAGCAACCTTCCTAATTACGACTTTCAAGTTGGCCTCAGGGCATCTGTCTACAGAGGGACTTTCCAATCTTGGCAATTGGTTTAAATGGGCTGAATCCTTCCCTGGTGATAAAGGAAGTTAGCAAAATGTTAACCAGACAACTTGTCATGTCACTTCTTGTCTCAGCCCAGCTATTAGTCTGCCTGAAGTACCCTAATGAAGTAGGGAGAATGAAGCCTTTTTTATTTTGCTTACCTTTTTCAGTGCAGATGCTGTGAACAACTTCATTTTTTATGCTTCTTAAAGAATCAAAATTCTGCCCAAAGCTAACTCTTTCTTCATCCCCAGCAATTTGTTGGAGCTGTGCTTTGTTAGCCTCCCCAATGCCAACTGCATGAATGGTGACTTGCTCAGCCCTTAATCTCTCAGCAGGCTCCAGGACTTCATCTGCGGACATCCCATCAGTCAGCACAATGAGGTAACAGGGAACCTGGCTTGTCCTACGCTTCCTATCCTCTTTTATTATTGACAGCATGAAATCCAGGGCCTCCCCAGTATGGGTGTTGCCTTGGAGTTGCTCAATGTTCAAAATAGCATTTCTCAAGTTCACGTTATTTGAACTGTCATTGATATAAAACTCTACTTTCATCTTATGTGAATACTGCGCAGCTCCAACTTGGACTTTGTCTGGGCCAATGCTGAACATTCCTGTCACAGCCAACATAAATTCCTTGATTTGCTCAAAGTGTTTGCTCTGTATGCTGGTTGAGCCATCAATGAGGAAATAGATATCAGCCTCTTTTGTATCCATACAGCCTGCAAAAAAAAAAAAAGTGGGAAATACATTCTTTGTTACTTACAGAGACTGTGGGGAGAACTTTGCAAGAGGGTTTGTAGAGAAACACGAGGCCATGAAGGTTCTAGAGAATGAGAACTCTTCATCATTTGCACAGAGTCTGTGTTCTTCATCAAACCTGTTCATGCCCATTTTCTCCTTTGAAATTCACAACATGATGGGAAATTAAAACAGAGTGACCCCCTGTGCTTTGTTGCAGGTCATACAGCCAGTTAATTTAAAGGAAGGACCAGATTCCCAAGTCTCCAAGCTGCAAGATAAAGTGTTTCTCTAGTATTGACACATAACTTTTAGGACAGTTTATGCCTTATCATTTCTTGAGAAATGAAACGGAGGAAATGACCTACTGCTCTTACTTTCCTGATAACCTCTTCTCCCTGGAGCAACTAGAACACTATATTTAAAACTAGAACAAGATCATATTAGTCTTCTACTTAAGTGGTTTATCATTGCATTTAGAATTTAAAAATAAAAAACTTTATTAGTTTTAGTATTAGGGCCTTAACTTTCTCCCTGCCTTTCTCTCAAACGCTATTTCCAGAAATTCTTCATCTTACTCACTGTGCTCCAACCACTCTGGATGCTTTACATACTTCAAAAGTGTCCCAGGGCTTTTGCACTTGCCCTTCTCTCTTCCTGGAATATTCTTCCCCTAAATATCCACATAGCTGATTCCTTCTTATCTCATCATTTGCCAATTCAAATGCCAGTTCTTCAAAAAGACCCTCTCTTCCCCTCTAGCTAAAACACATCAATCATTGCCCACGCTATTACCTTATTTTCTCTACGATACCACTACTTGAAGTTATCTTATTCATTTGTTCATGAACACAGACTGCTTCCTGCCACAGAATGTCAGCCCCATGAGGGTAAAAACTGCCTCCTTCCCTGTTTTTACCTAGTACACCTGGTATATCACAAGATTTTAACAAAAAATTTTTAAATAAGAGCTCTCAATGTTCCTTCCTTTGTTGAATAGATTCTATGAAAACATGTTTTAACTTTACTAATTATCTATTTACAACTCTATCAATTACTCACTGAAATTGGGTGGGAGAAAGAGCATACTTTCGATTTTTGGTTATTTGTGCAATTATCTGGTTAAGTGTGTGAAAAGATCTTTAAAATACAAGATAATTTAGTCATTTCACAATATTTTCTTTCTTGACAGCTTTTTGGCAACTTGTAGCTATTGACACTACTTCAGGCTATGGGGAGTTGGTCCTTAAGAAATCGGAAATACTGGCAGTAAGTTGGGACCTGAGAATTAAACTATGAATCAATCCATAAAATATTAGGGGCAAGATAAACAATTTTCTGCAAAATATAGGATTAATCTCAGGCCAGCAAAACTTAATAGCAAACAGAATGGGTTGATTTATATACCTAATGAAGAAGAATCAGGGGTTTTTCAGAATAAATACAGTGGTGGTCAGCAATAAAGGAGAGAAAAAAATGTGAGTCACAGTGGGTAACCAAGGCAATGTCCACCTAGCCCACCTGGAGCTGTGATGTCCAATACACTAGCCACTAGTCACATGTTGCTATTAAAAGATAAATTTAAACTACTTAAAATTAAATAAAATTCAAAAATCAGCTCTTTAGTTGTACTAGCTACATTTCAAGTGATTAACATCCCCATGTGGCTAGTGACTATCATATCTGACAGTGTAAATATAGAACATTGCCATCATCACAAAATGTTCGATTGGACAATGTTGAAGAAGAATGTGTCCCCTGGCCCAAAGGTCTCACCTGTAGAGTTATACGAAGATAGAGAGAGAGAGAGAGATCTATATTTTGACTTTAAAATTGAATCATCTACCCAACTGAATGATACTAGACATTTCAATCATAAAACTAATTCCATTGCTATGATTCTGCAACCTCCAGCAATCTCTTGATTTCAATTTAGCTTCTCGGTATGCATGCCTATAGGGAGAGAATGTACTTCCCAGAGAACAAGAATGTCCAGGCCCCTGGGCACTGATATTCCTCATCATAAATATAACTTTCACTCTTTCTCTATACATCAGTCTCTTGGCTTGATTAACGTGAGTATCTCCTTGATTTAATGAAACCTGACTTTAAAAACTGGGTACCTATTCTGTGACACAAGTGGTGGCTACAATGACTAAGTTGGTATAGATTGGTCCTCTGTGCTTGACCATTCTGAGACTACAAAGCTGACCATCACACTCTATGGAACATAATAGACCATGTTAAATTCACTAAGGTCAAGGTTCTCAAACATTGCTAACAAGAGTTTATAGGGGGGCTTACTAAAATGCATGAGACTAATTTGAGACTGATTCACTAGGTTTCAGGGAGAAATTGGACCAATGAATTAGTAATAAACTCCCCAGGAAACTCTGATAAGTTTATAGCAGACACTGTTGGTACTTAGCCTGTATCCCCTCAAATTCTACCATTTCTCTGCCCACTGGCTCCTAACACTCTCTCTCTAAAGGCTCACACCTATGTCTGCTTGTGGGTAGATTGCACTCAGAGTGCTGGAGCCCTCTTTGCCTGGTGCTTGAAGAAGTGGTGCCTGGAAATGTACATTCTGTCATGTGCTGGAATACAAATTCTCTATCTACACTGTCCCCTGATTGGGACAATTCTTTTTTTTTTTTTTTAAGATTTTATTTATTTATTTGACAGAGAGAGAGAGATTACAAGTAGGCAGAGAGGCAGGCAGAGAGACAGGGAGAGGAGGAAGCAGGCTCCCTGCTGAGCAGAGAGCCCGATGCGGGCCTCGATCCCAGGACGCTGAGATCATGACCTGAGCCGAAAGCAGAGGCCTTAACCCACTGAGCCACCCAGGCGCCCTGATTGGGACAATTCCAAGGTTTAACTACACTGTCTCTAGAATGGCCCTGTAGAATTGAACCTCCATGGGACTTGGCCCCAATCCTCACTTCCCTTCCTGGCCCCAATCCTCACTTTCCTACCAATCTCCAGTTTTCCCCGGGTATATTTTCTAATATATCAATTTCACACAAAGCTTTCACTTGCATCTACTTCTGAGGAATCCAGCCTGAGTCAGGTACCAATTTTTGAGAGCCACTGAATTAATAAGAGGCCACGTACTGAGGCTTTATGAAGAACAGCTATCCCCCTCCATGTTCCTTGTCTCTAGCCATGGTCCTATACCTTCCCATTTAGAATTTCTATACTGAAAATAATCATTTTTTGTCACATCATTGCAAACCCTCCAAGAGAGACCATACTACACATTCCTCCTATGCCCTAATAGTTGGTACTAGACCAAAGTGGCTACCACTAGGGAAATTCCCCCACAGGTCACTCAGGAGGGAACACAGGACTTGTTTATTGCTCCTGTGTGTAATGTATACCATGCCACAGGAAATCCAGCATGAATTCTTAAGCCTTCAATTGACTGGTCTGAAGTTAAATTTCGCCTTCAATGTCATTGGAAGATTACAAGTCTTTTCCATATAAGTTCTACCAAATTCTAGTTCCAATTGTTCAGGAGCATTTTATTTGCAAAGGAAATGTGTGAAGATGGCTGGTATCTCAGAATCAGGTAAACGCAAAGTCATATCAAGTATCTCTTAGCATGTATCTTTGAAAAGAGATTAGTAAAACTATAGCAGATTCACAGTGCTTAACTAGGATATCTTCACTAGAATGATGGAAGACAAACATAACAGAAAAGAGAAAAAAGTGCAAAACTACTCATGGTTTGTATAAAGATACAGATGCAAGGATGATATTATCTAAGACATTTAGAAGGGAAAAACATGTGTAATGACCTATATATCCAACACTTTAGGATATGGTAAACAAATTATATTCCATTCATACCATGGAATTTTACTGCCAACCTAAAAAGAATGTTCCAAAATAATATTTAAGGAAATGGATGAAAGTTTATGATACAAGGTTGACAGAAAAGGAAGGAAGGAAGATAATACTGGTTCCCAATATTATTGTCTCCTTCTATACCAATCAAACCTCCAGTTTTTACCAAGGTACTTGGCTGTCCTAAATAAAAACTACATTTTCCAGCTCCCATTTTTATAACTAGGTGTGACGTGTGACTAAGTTCTGGCCACTGGGATGTAAAGAGAAATGATATGTATAATTTTGGGGAGTATCTTTGAAGAAAAGGAGGTGGAAGCCTGTCCACTTCCTTCTTTTTTATTATTCTTGCCTTGCTGGGTATGAATGTGAAGCTTGGAGAAATTATTTTGGACTATGATCCTGGGAATAAAAACCACAAATGACAAAAAAATAATGTAGAAAGAGACAGGATTCCTGACACTGTGGTATATCACACCAACTCTGTCTACCTACCTTAGGACTTATTTGTGAAACATAAAAAATAGTTTCATCCTCACGGTTAAATGCTGTTTTTATTTCTATTGGTCACATACAAATGTAACCATAACTGATAAAAATTATTGAACTGTACATTCCTGCACTGTATGATACAAGAGCCACCAGCTATATGAGGCTATCAAAACTAAATTGAATTAAAATTAAATTTAAAATTCAGAAAAAATAAATAAAATTCAGATTCTCAGTTACACTAGTCAGATTTCAAGTGCTCAATAGCCACATGTGGCTAGTGACTGCCTTACTGGACAGCGCAGATGAGAATATTTCCATAATCACAGAAAGTTCTGTTGGACAGCACTAGCAGATGCAATGCTATACCATCTTTAAAAAATGTGTATGTGGGCTCCTGGGTGGCTTAGTCGATTACGCTTCTGACTCTTGATTTCAGCTCAGGTCGTAATTTCAAGGTTGTGAGACTGAGCCCCATGTCAGGCTCCATACTGAATGTGGAGCCTGCTTAAGATTCTCTTTTGCCCTCTCCCTCTGCCCCTCCCCCTCTTAAGTAAATAAGTACATATAAATAAATATTTTAAAAATGTGTGTGTGTGTTTGTGGGTGTGCATGTACATAAGTAATAGGGAGAGAGAAGAAACCAAAAGGCCTTAGAAATAAATGTTAAAAATGGCTTTGGTGAATGCTGTGAAAGATGTAAGCCTGATGATTCACAGACCTGTACCCCTTGGGCAAAGAATAAAAATAAAATAAAATAAATGATTTTATCTGAAATATAGCATTATAAATGATTTTCTTTTCTTCATGTTCATCAATATTATTAAACTATTTTATAATTAACACATATTACTTTTTTACATTTTATTGAGGTGCAATTTACATACTAAAAAATTCACCCTTTGGAATCATTTGATAATTTTTAGTAAATTTATAAAGTTCTGCAACCAGAACTAAAATCTAGTCTTAGCATATTTCCCTAACTACTAAAGTTCTCTCGGGCAATTAGTCAGTCCTCGCTCCTGCCCCTACTCTAGGCCACAACTCGTATTACTTTTACAGTAAGAAAAGTATTTTTTTTAAACATACCAGTTCTGTCAAGGTCCATTCGCTCAGCACGAGTAGCAATTTGGGACCAAATTTCATTCTGGAGCTTTTTTTGGAAGTTTCTAGTATAATTTTCCAAGTCTGCATAGGACTCGAGCATGGAAACCATTTGTCTCGGAGGGTAAGACACTATTTCTTCTAACTGGGTGCTGTTAGCCCCTTGAATGTTCATGCCAAACACAGTCACATCCTGGAGTCGAAGTTGTATTGCGACATCGCGCACCTTATCCGTCGATGGTCTGTGAGTGACCAAGACTGCGATCTGAGGCACTCCCTGTGCCCTTCTGCTCCCACTTGACTCTGAGAAGGCTTCTAGCCTCATCTTCTCAAGGGCAGCTCCAGCATTGGATTTCCCATCCTGGACAGAAAGCTTTTGGATTTGCTCCTGAAATTCATAGTGGGTTGTGCTTGAATTTAGAAGGGAAATAGTCTTGGCACCATCACTGTAACTCATAAGTCCAAGGCGTGTGCAGTTGTACCTCACATCCATGGAGGCAGCAATGTTCCTCAGGAAATTCTGCAGGTACCTTAAATTCTGTCTGGTGCCAACTGATGCATCCACTAGGAACATGAGGTCAGCTAATGAATCTTTTTGACAGGGCACTAGGAAGGGAGCTATGGAGAGAAAAAAAAGTACAAAGATTAGTACCCGGCCCAGAGTGAGAAAAGCACTTTACAGATTGTCAAAAGGCATTAGTGAAAATAGAGGTGGTCATGACAGATGTAGTTAGCATTGTTTTCTTTTAATAAACAGCAGATAAAAATTCTAAACAAGACTTACAAGGTCACTGACTTCAGAGTTTTTGGAATACTGTTCCTTCTCTCTGAAGAATGCTTCTTACCAACTTTTCTCTCACTCCCCACCACCAGCACCATCATGATCTTTATGACCACCACTGCCACCAGTATGTCCACCCACCACCAACCACCACTAACTGCTACTACTCTCAACTCTACCACCATTGCCACTCATCAATGCTCCGACAGCCACTTCTATCACCCCAACCATCAACAACAGCCAACCACCACCTATACCTCCTCCACCACCACCTCTACCTCTACTACTACCAACAACATTTACCAACCACCATCACTACACCAACCACCACCATCACCACGACCACCATCTCCACCACCACTCTCAAGTGCTAGGCAGAGATGGATTAACAGAAATATCTCTGACCTCAGGAAGCTCACATTCTATGGGGAGGACAGATAACTAGATTATATTATTTCAATGCTCACAAGGAACTAAAACAAGTAAGTTTTCTGGGGATGTGGGATGAGGACTAACTTACTTGGGATAAAAAGAAGTCAGGGAAGGCCTCTTTAAGAGGATCACACTGGGGCTGAGGTACAAAGAGAAGGATTCAGCTACATGTTCTGAAGGAAGAGGAATTCTAGCAGAAGGAACAGGAGGAGGTGAGAACAAGCAAAAAGACCAGAGAGGCTGGTGACAGTGAGTGAGGGGAACAATGATGAATGAGGTCAGAGAGAAGCAGCTTCTAAGTCATATGGGAGTCACACGATCTTATTTAAATCTTTAAAATATCACCCCGTTGTTGAGGAGAGATAACAGATTCAGGGATATCCACTAAGAAACGATTGCTCCAGCCCAGGAAAGCAATCATGTTTTTTGGACAAGGATAATAGCAGTTAAGAGGAAACAACAGGGTAGTTTTGATACATGAATTAAAGGTAGAAGAGAGAGGGGCTTGATGATAAATTGGATTCTAGTGTTAAAAGACAAAGAGGAAGTGGTGAAAACTTGGCTTCTGGCCCGAACAGCTAAGTGGATGTTGGTGGTATCTTTTTTCCAAGACAGGGAAGACAGTAGAAAGAACAAGTTGCAAGGGGGATTCAAGAGTTCCATTTCAGTCATGTTAAGTCTGGGATATTATTGAAGATGCCAGGTATGCAGTTGGTTGAATAAATCTGGAATGCAGGGAACAGAACACCATATGCACAGAAAAAACTTATTCCAGGCACAGGTGGAGGAACTATATCTGTGGAAAGCATAGCCAAGAGATAAGCTCAGTCTTGCCAAGAGCTACCCATTAGGATTGTGAACTCTATAAACCAGAAGATATGTCTTATTTATCACTATCCTTCCAGTACCTGGTACCTAGTGAGAACTCAAAGATAATTCTCATAAAACTACCAATGCACTCTGTACCCCACGCAGTTAGCTAAAACAAACTCCCAGCATGACCTAATTGGGTTAGTATTTATTTGCAAATAGCTATTACTATAGTAAACTCTGTGCCAAATGCCATACAAGCTATCTCACCCATATCAAGGTAGGTGCTATTATCCTCACGTTATAGGTAAGGAAACTGAAGATCAGAGCTTAAGTAACTTATTTAAGGCCATTAACAGCCATTAACAGCCAAGCCAGAGTCTGAATCTAGACCTCACAGACTCTGAAGTGCTTGCTCTTAACCTCTAAAGGTGAGGATAGTATCCCATCAAGCAAAACCTTGTTGTACTATATTGCTGTGAAGTAAATTAGGAGAGAAGAACAATCAACATACAGAACCCTCTAAGAAGGTGGTAAGACCCTCCTGTCCTGCAGAGCACAGACCAAGCAGCTACCTCTACAGTTGGAAGATCTTCCAGGTCCCCAGAGTAGATGGTTGGTTACAGGAGGGTTTCTTCTCTGAAAGAAGAACATAAATCATAAAATCTTATTATTTCTCCAAGGCAGCAGGAGTGAGAGATCAGGAGAGTGGAAGGAAAGGGATTCCCTGGTGTCTCAGGAGGAACACTAACTGTGATCCCCTGAGGGCATCAGGACCTCATAAATACTCACTAAAACCCATTTCTTCTTCTTGGGTATAGAGCTAGACCTGACTTCCCCACCTCACTTGCAGCTAGGGGTGGCCATGGGGCTAAGATCTGGATAATGAAATGAAAGCAAAAATAAAGTGTGTCTCTTCCAAGTTTATCCCATAAAACCCTTCCATGAATGATCCTTCATCTTTTTTCCCCACCCACCAGCTGTATAACAATCCCCAGGGCACCTCAGAAGCCATACGCTGAAGATTGAAAAGTCTCCACCAACCCAAGTATATGACTAGAGGAGAGACAGCTGGTCACTTTGACCACCAGCCCTAGAATGTTACAAGGGAAATAAACTTCCTATTATTTAGGGAATCTATTTGTTATTAAGGCCTGAACTGGTCCTACTACAGAATCAGACTATAGCTATAGTCATGGAATTAGTAATGGTGGGGCAGAAAGGAAGTTTCAAGGTCATCCTATCTCCCATGACTTACAAATGAGGATACTGATGCAAGGCGCAGAGAGATGACATCACTCCCTCAAGTTCACACAGCCAGGTAGGTAGTGGCAGTGTCTGGGTCTTCTGACCTTGTGTTCAGAGCACTTTGTACCATACCAGGTGGATTCCTTGAGTCTTAGAACTAGATAGTACCTGCTCAGAATGGCCCATCATCACCAAGTGAGTGCAGAGGCAGCCAGCAAAATCTATTTTGCCAGGAACTCTTTCTACCTTACTCTGGAGAGAATGGTGGGAACTTCTCATGAGTCTGGGACCCTTACTGAGTGCCTCCCTGGGGCTGTGCTTTGGCCTGTTCTGCCTGCCCACCAACACCACATGGGCAGCGTCTCAACTCAGTTTACCCATTCCTTCCTTGTGCTGTCTGGGATCACCTGCCAAGTAAACTATTTGTACTCAAGGGTCTTCTGTTTTGAGGTCTCCATGGAGCACTCACTTAAAACACAAATAAAGCGTTTTTCACGTGAGACATTGCAAGTCATGGGGTCATAAGTATTCCTCCTTTTGGCCTAGGGGATCAAGAATGAAAGCAGATGAGGAGGTATTTGCATTTCTGTGTGAAATACAGGGATTTCCAGGGGCTGATGGGAAGACGGATGTAGCACCTGGTGGTTCTGATGTGTGGCTGCTTGGAGATAGAGCTGAGAAACAGCATCCCCCAAGGGAAACCAGCTGCAGTGACCGAGGTAAGGCGTTGCTCTCAAGCAGCTGTGTAACCAACAGGCATCAACACGAATGATGGGGCCTGAGAGGAGGGGCCTGTGCTGCCACATGAGAAGCTCTTGGTGGCTCTCAGAAAAGAAGTTGGGGAAAATTTTATGTTGGGGGGACGTGATAGCTAAGGAGGTAAGTTATACAAGAAAGGGTGCTGAGTCAGTTCAATCTGAGCTATCCATGGGTCCCCATCAAACCCATAAGCTTGTCAGAAATATTTCCAATATTTCTTCAATTCAAAGATGCAGTCTACTGTCAAGTATACTATTATTTAATGGCAGCTCTTAGAAATTAAAAAAAATAGCATTACTGCAAGACACATCCTAATATCAAAAATGTTAAAATGTGGGGAAAGAAGTGTGTCTTAGATGTGGAAAATAAAAGCATGGAATGATTGCATAACTGAGAGGGAGAATGAGTCAAACTCCTGGCTTTAGTAGGTCCTGACACTCATTAGAAAGATTTTATCTGTAAATAGAAAGAAACTGGGCTGGAGGGGCTAAGTCAACACACCAGATAGAGGGCTCAAGATGGCAGCCCGCCACGTGGCTCTCCTATACAAACGAGGGTATACTCCTCTCTGCCTGGTCTCATTTGAAAGTTATCTTTCTCATTACGTGTCACTCTGTATTAGCCCACAGACATTTACCGAGCATTCACCATGGGCCTCACACCGTGCCAGGGCTGTGAGGGCCAGAGAACAGTCCCCGAACTTCTTTCTTCATCTGTAAGACTTCCATTTATTTGCTTATTAAGAAATAGAATGTTAGCTCTTTGTCAGGCACTGTGTAGACCTGAAGAATACAGAGATACACCTAAATGCCCACTTCTGCCCTCAACGTGCCACCAGTTCATTGGTGGAGGGGGCCGACACAGAAATGGGTAATCCTTCACTCTGGGAGGTACTTCTGTCATCAAGCACGCACAGGGAACTGTGAGACCAAGAAAAGATGAAAGGAAAGCCTTCCAACAGGATAGAACTATAAGGGCTGAGATTTTTTTTTTTTAAGATTTTTATTTATTCATTTGACACAGAAAGAGATTACAAGTAGGCAAAGAGGCAGGCAGAGAGAGAGGAGAGAGGAGGAAGCAGGCNAAGATTTTTATTTATTCATTTGACACAGAGAGAGATTACAAGTAGGCAAAGAGGCAGGCAGAGAGAGAGGAGAGAGGAGGAAGCAGGCTCCCCGCTGAGCAGAGAGCCCGATGTGGGCCTCGATCCCAGAACCCCGGGATCATGACCTGAGTCTAAGGCAGCGGCTTTAACCCACTGAGCCACCCAGGTGCCCTAAGGGCTGAGATTTAAATGATGTCAGGAATCATCCAAGCTGTAAGAAGTCAAAGGAGTGCAAGGGGATGCCCGTCAGAGAAAAGGCACTGGCAGACACGGCAGTCAGGGTTGACAGGGATGTGTGGAGAAATCCAGGATGTCAGCGTGGCCAATCAGGGAGACCAGAACATGAGCTGCAGGAGATGAGGGCGAAAGGCGCAGAGCCGCCTGCCTGGGACCCAGGCCTTCATTACCTTGTATATCAGCCGCTCCATTCCTGTACTGGGTGGCTTCCTTGATGATCTGCGTCATGTTTTGGGAAAAGGCGCCAAGGTCCCTGACCGATCGGAGGTTGAAATGAAACTGAGCCGTGGCCATGGCCTTCAGCTGCTCCTCAGAGGCATCCCGCAGACCCACGGAGACGATTCTCACCCCGTCTTCCCGCAGGGCCTTGGAGGCCTCCTCCACGTCATCCTCGGACTCCGCGGAAGCCAGGACCACCAGGATGGGGGGAAACTGCTTCTTGTCCCTCCCGCTGCCGGGCGCAGAGAAGTAGGTCCTGTGTGCCTCCCGGAGCGCCTGGCCGATCCGCAGGGAGCCGCCCATGAAGCCGAAGTTCTTCTTGACGTGGTTCAGCATGGGGTTCCTGCTCTTGAAGGTGCTCAGCTGGAACTCGTTGTGGAGCTGGTCGCTGTACTGGGCCAGGGCCACGCGGTACTTGTGGGCCTCTATGGGCAGATTGCTGATCATTTTGCTGATGAACGATTTCACAAAGGGGAAGGATTTAGTTCCCAGGTGATCCGAGCTGTCCACCAGAAACACCACGTCTGCATACTCTGGGCCCGGCCCTATCAGAATAAAATGACAACAAACCTCAACAAGGTGATTGATTGTTCAGCCTTTACATTTGAGACCACAGTACTCACTTGAGACTATGTCCTAGGTTAAGAGTAGCTCAGAATCCTGAGGAAAGTGTCCTCTGGAGATCAAACAGAAGAAACTATACCAGCTTTTGTGAAAATACTAAACAAGAAGACTTTCGTAAAGTAATAATTTTTTTCTTTCTCAACTCTATACCAGAGACATTTTTTTTTCTTTTTTGGTTGGGGAACCCCAAACTCTGATAACATACTACAGAGTAAACAAGCTCCCAAAGTGGTCTGTGGATTAAGAGTAACTTAAGAAACCGTATCAGGTAATCAGGTGTTTTGGGTTGGAGACTTTAGAAGCAGATCTGAGACAGGGACTGGCGGGGGGGGGGGGGGGGGGTTTCCCTGAGGGGAAGCAGGATAAGGGACGTAGGAGAAGAGCAAAGTACCATATTTGCCCGATCTGAGAGGATTCTGGAGCATGTCACTCTCTGAGGCAAGAGGGCCAGTCTTCTCTTCTCTCAGTCACTGGCTGCAGACCATCCCCAGGAATTGCAGGGAAGGAGCAGCAGGCTTTAGGCACAACCTTCTGCATTTAACAGACTCCAGGAGAGCCAAGAGCAATTCTCCCGAGAAAGCGGGCCAAGTCTGTGAGCTATTACAGGCAATATTCACAGCAGCTGGGCCAGGGGTGGGGACAGTGAGCGGGGTACTAGCCTGGTAAAGAGAGTCTGGGCCCAAGGGAGGCACTGCCAGCATCTACTTTAGCAGTCAGCCACCTCCATGCTGGAAATCAGTGATGTGCTAGTAAATGCCTAATAATTGCTCTCTCTTTCCAAGCAACTCAGAAGTTTGTCAGGGAATCCTAGGATGCAGACTGACCTCCAAAACAAATGCATCGACTCTATTCACAGAGACATGGAACATTGGGACCTAAGCAAATCAATGAATAATTAAAGTTCTTCTAGCCAGGTGTAGCATAATTCATGCTTTTGCCCTTGGCTTTCTGTCATTTTTGAGAGATTGTTTGCTTGACATAGCATGCCTCCAACTATAATTCATTGCTGTCTGCTTTGATTTTTTTTAGTGAATAAATAAATCCTTTGTTTCTATGTATTAAAATGAATGTCAGTTAAGGCATAAAAATGTTTATTTTCTTAAATGATAATAAACATAAAATATACCGGTACCTGGACTCTGATCTGCCAATGTTTCAGTCCAAAGGATTAAGATGAATATAATTAACAGGATCTTCATTTTTGTTAATGAAGTTTTCTTGCTTATATTCTGTAAAAAAATGTTATTCACAGTATGAAAAATCTCATCGTATAACAAGACATAACTACCGGAGAATCTGTGTTAGAATGCAATTCACTAAACAAGTACCTATCAAGTAATGCCAGGTGTATTTAGAACGCTCATTAAGTATTTGGAGTATTTACTGCAAAGAGAGAATTCTAACATTTGCTGAGTCCTTGCCATGGCTTAGATACTTTTCTCAGTGCTTTATGAGTATGGTCTAATTTAATCTTCACAACTGTCTTATAGGGAGGGACAAATCCTATGGCTATGTGACATATGAGGAAACAGCACAGAGTGGCGTGGTCAGTGGTAGATACAGATACCACCCAGACAAGGGGACATGTGGAGCCCAAGGTCTTCACCACCATACATGTGCCTCCTACAAAGCCTGTGTCCTCACAAATCACATATTCCTTACTTTTTTTTTAGATTTATCTATTTATTTTAGAGAGAGTGAGAGTGGGGGGGGGGGGGGGCGCAGAGGGAGGGAAACTTCTAGCAGACTTCCCGCTAAGCATGGAGCCCAACGCAGGACTTGATCCTGTGACCCATGAGATCATGACCTGTACTGAAACTAAGAGTCAGGCTTCACTGACTGAGCCACCTAGGAGTCCCCTTAACCTTCTATTATTATGTCAATAATGACTATTGTTTATGTTCACACCTTGGCTCAAAAAAACTAAAGCTACCCATGTCTCTTTCTTCACGAAATGCTTGTGAAATCTGTTCTCGCATTTACAGAGATACTCAGTTTTAATAATTACTTAAGCTCAGTGTTTCTTTCCATGCAACTCACAATCAATCAGAAATCTTCAGGGGACATTACAGTCTTTAGAAATTCTATCAATTCAAAGTTGTTCTTTGTAAAGAGGAAAAGAGATCAAATGATCAATATGCAGAGCTGCCTTTAGTGAGATACCAAAAGTATAAGGGCTGGGTTTTTTTTCTAGAATCGACTTTTCCAACACTTCTTTTGAAATTGCTGATTATTAAGGAAGGTTGAGGGAATCATTGGAATCTAGATTTGGAAGGGACCCAATAGATCATTTAGACTAAACCCTTATTTTGCTAAGGATGTCTCCTAATAAGGCTCCGCAGTAGTTAGTGGCTGAATCATGTCAACAATGACTTTTAAATCTATATTCCTCATATTCTAATATACCAAATATTTTACTTATTCATTAATTTTAATATTGAGATATAATTTGCATACCGTAAGATTTAACCCCTTTAAAGTGTTCAATATGTTTTCATATATCACAGAATCTGTACCCATGATCACTAATTCTGGAACATTTTCATGACCTCCCCAAAGGAACCCCATATCAATTAGTGGTTATTCCCCATCCTCCTCTTCCCACTGACCCTGGTGAACACTGATCTACTTTCTTCTCTATAGATTTGCCTGTTCTGGGCATTACTATAAATGGAATCATATAACATATGGCTTTTTGTGTTTGGAATTGTTCATTAACATCATGTTTTCAAGATTTATCTATGTTGTGATATGTACTCGTGCTTCATTCTTTTTTTATGGCTAAAATACTATTGTATGGATAGACATTTTAAAAGATCTATTCTTCTGTTGATGGACACTTGAGTTGTTTCTACTACTATGAATATTGCTGCTATGAACATTTGTGTTCAAATATTTGTGTGGATATATGTTTTCATTTCTTAAGGAAAGACTTTGAGTAGGTTCCTAGGAGTGGAATTTTTGGTCTAATGGTAACTTTATGTTTAACACTTTGAGAAACTGCCAAATTATCCTCCTATGTGGTTGCACCATTTTGCATTCCCACCAGCAATGAATAAAAGTTCCAACTTCTCTACATTCTCACCAACACTTGTTATTTTCTGTCTTCTTTTATTCTAGTGGCTGTAAATGGGTATCTTATTACCATGGATTTGATTTGCATTTCCCTAAAGATGAATAACATCTTTTCATTTACTTGTGGGGTCATTTGTATACCTTCTTTTTTTTTTTT
>LNAC01000520.1:1989-104536 GCA_002007465.1 Ailurus styani
AAAGACAATTATCATATGATCTCTCTGATATGAGGAACTTGAGGGGCAGGGTGGGGGGTCGTGGGGGGTAGGGAGGGAAAAATAATGAAACGAGATGGGATGGGGAAGGAGACAAACCATAAGAGACTCCTAATCTCACAAAACAAACTGAGGGTTACTGGGGGGGTGGGAGAGTAGGGATAGGGTGGATGGGTTATGGACATTGGGAAGGGTTTGTGCTTTGGTAAATGCTGTGAAAGATGTAAGCCTGATGATTCACAGACCTGTACCCCTTGGGCAAAGAATAAAAATATAATTTAAAAAAATCTTATGATCAAGTGGGATTTATCTCTGGGGTGCAAAAATGTGTCAACATATACAAATCAATAAATGTGATATACCACTTTAATAGAATGAAAAATAAAAATCACATAATCTTGTCAATAAGTTGAAGAAAAAGCATTTGACAAAATATAACAACCTTTCATTATAAAAACTTAACAAATTGGGTATTGAAGGAATGTACCTCAGATAATGAAGGCATATATGATAAGCCCTAATTGAACATCCTACACAATGATGAAGGTTGAAAGCTTTTCCTCTCAGATCAGGAACAACACAAGGGCTCCCACTCTTACCATTGCTATTAAGCATTGTACTTGAAATCTTCACAAGAGCAATTAGACAAAAAAAAGAAATAAAGGCATCCAAATCAGAAAGGAAGAAGCAAAATTATCTTTGTTTACAGATGATATGATCTTATATATTAAAAAATCCTAAGGACTCCAGAAAAAACAAGTTATAATTAATCAATGAACTCAGTAAGGTTGCAGAATGTAAAATCAACATACAGAAGTCAGTTGCATTTTTGTACTCTAAAAACAAAATATCCGAAAAAGAAAATTTTAAAAATCCCATTCACAATAGTATCAAAAGCAATAAAATACTTATTCAACCAAGAGGTGGAAGAGCTGTAAAATGAAAACGACAAGACTTTGATGAAAGACATTAAAAAAGACACAAATGGAGAGATATCTTCTGTTTGTGGATCAGAAGAATTAATATTGTTAAATGTCTAAACTACTCGAAAGCCATCTATAGCTTCAACGTAGTCCTTGTCAAAATCCCAGTGGCGCTTTTCACAGAAATAAAAAAAATCCTAAAATTCATATGGAACAACAAAACACCCTGAATAGCAAAAGCATTCCTGAGAAAGGAATAAGGCATCATACCTACTCATTTCAAACTGTATTATAAGTTATAGTAATCAAAACAATATGGTACTGGAATAAAAATAGATATGTAGACCAATGGTACATAATTGAGAGCTCAGAAATAAACCTTTGCATAAATGGTAAACCAGTATTTCACAAGTGAGCCAAAAATACCTGATGATGAACAGATACTCTCTTCAATAAGCAATGCCGGGAAAATTGGATAATCACATGCAAAGAAACTAAATCAGACCCCTATCTTATGTCATTCACAAAAATTAACTTGGAAGAAATTAAAAACTTAAACATAAGACCTGAAACCATAAAACTTAGGGAAAACATGAGGAAAATCTCAACATTGGGCTTTGCAATGACTTTTTAAATATAACACCGGGCGCCTGGGTGGCTCAGTGGGTTGAAGCCTCTGCTTTCGGCTCAGGTCATGATCTCAGGGTCCTGGGATCGAGGCCTGCGTCGGGCTCCCTGCTCGGCGGGGAGCCTGCTTCCCCCCCTTCTCTCTCTGCCTGCCCCCTTGTGATCTCTCTCCCTCTGTGAAATAAATAAATAAAATCTTTAAAAAAAAAAAAAAGAAAGAAAATAAATATAACACCAAAAACACAAGCAACAAAAGCAAAATAAACAAGTGAGACTACATCAAACTAAAAAGTTTCTGCATAGCAAAAGAAACAATCAACAAAATGAAAGGCAATCTACAGAGTGGAAGAAAAATATTTGTAAATCATATATCTCATAAAGGAGTAATATCCAAAATATATAAGTAACTCAAAATCTTAATAGCAAATAATAAGTAAATAAAATCCTATTAAAATAAGCAGAGAAACTAAATAGACATTTTTCCAAAGAAGACATACGAATGGCCAAAAGGTACATTAAAATATGCCCAACATCACTAGTCATCAGGGAAATGTAAATCAAAACTACAATGAGATATCATTTCACTCCTGTTAAAAGGGCTATTATCAAAAAGACAGAAAATAACAAGTGTTGGCAAGGAAGTGGAGAAAAGGAAATACTGTGCCCTGTTGGTGGGAATGTTTTCCACTATGGAAAACAGTATGGAGCTTCTTGAAAAAATTAAAAATAGAACTACCATATGATCCTGCAATCCCGCTTCTGGGTATATATTTAAAGAAAAGGAAATTAGTATCTTAAAGAGATATTTGCACTTCCGTGTTCATTGCAGCATTATTCATGGTAGCTGAGATATGGAAATAACCTAAGTGTCTATCTATGGATGAATGGATAAATAAGATGTGATATATACACACACACATACAAAATGGAATATTATACACCACTTGAATATTATTCAAGCCATTAGAAAGAAAGAATTCTTCCATTTGCAATAACATGGATGTGTCTGAGGGCATTATGCCAAGTGAAAAAAAGTCAGACAGAGACAATAACTACTGTATGATCCCACTTATTTGTGGAGTTTTTTAAAAAGCAAACCCATAGCAACAGCAAATAATGGTTATCAGGGGCTGAAAAGGTGAGGAAAATGGGGAGATGCAGATCAAAGCTTCCAATTATAAGATAATTAAGTTCAGGGGATCCAATGTACAGCATGTTGATTATGGTTAACAATATGGTATTATCTCCTTGCAAGTTACTAATAGAGTATATCATAAATGATCTCACTGTGAAAAAAAGTAAATTAGATGAGGTGTTGGAGGTTTTATCTACTGATACTGTGGTAATAATTTCTCAATAAATAAGCATGTCAAACTAAGACCTTAAACCTATACAATGTTGTATGTCAATTACATCTCAATAAAGCTGGATAGATAAACAAATAAACCAACAATTACATAAATAAATATCAATGCTGCTGTGATGCTTTAATGAGAAACAAAAATAACTTTGAAAGTAGATTAACATCAACAAAGAAATCTTTAGGAGCCTCAGGATCTTAGATTGGAAACCACCGCTCCATGTAAAGAAATGAATGAACAAAAAAAAAATGAAAGGGGGAGGGAAGAGGGATGAGCACATCCAAAAATTGTAAATCAGCTGTGTATTTTATTAACCAGTTTGTCAACTTTGGGGTGCCAGGTCCAACAGGATACTAACATGGATTATGGTAATACCACTTCTAGTAAGATTTTATTTTAGCTCACTGGCCATATTACCAATATCATCCTGAAATATTCTGAACTTCTGACTTAATTCTGTGAACAATTCTGTTATCAGTCACCCTATACACTACTTAATAGAAGAAATGGTGTTGGAAAGGGAAAACAGTTACAGGAATAAAAACTGTTGTTTCTGGCTCAGGTGAGACAAAAGTAAACAATATTTCTTAAAGAATCATAAAAATCAGGATGTCAGAATAAATTCAATGTAACTATTAATGTAAATTGAATGGACACTATTTACTGGTAGCAAGAGGATGTATGACAACTATAGCTTTAATTTCTTTAAATAGAGTTGAAAATTCACTGTAGCTTTGTAGCCCTTGTGGGCTACCTTCATGCATTGTTTTCTTTTTCTTTTTTTTCTTCCTCAATAAAAAATTTACCTAATCCAGTTTTAAAAACATAATTTTTTTAAGATTTTATTTATTTATTTACTTGACAGAGAGAGAGAAAGAGAGAACTAGCGGGGGGGGGCCAGAGGAGACAGAGAGAGAGAGAACATCTCAAGTAGAGTCCCCACTGAGTGCAGAGCCTGACTTGGGGCTGAATCTCAGGACCCTCAGATCATGACCTGAGCTGAAATCAAGAGTTGGTCGCTCAACTGCCTGAGCCACCCAGACACCTCTAAAAACACAATATTTTTAACAGACTAATGGCTTTTGACATAGTCGTCTACTAGTGTCTATCAATTCCCATAATCAAAGCTCTATTTTCCTCCATTCTTTCTTCTGTATCATAAATACTTGTTGATTTTTTTTCTGTATCAGATCTAAATGTTTTTCCTGTGTTTCTTTTAATACAAACAACAGAACAGGATTTTAGTAAAGTTGGTGAACTTGGTCTGAACCCAATGTAGACCTCACTGCTCTCATGCCAAAATCACTATTAAATGTAATCTTTTGCTACCAGAAAATGGAGGAAGAAAGTACTGTCTGCCCTTGTCAAAATAAATTGTTTTTACCTTGCTTTTAAAAATCAGTATATTCCTTCCAGCAAAATCAAGAAATAAAATGTGTAAATGTAAAACATGCTGTTGAGTCTCTGTGTGAGGATGCTAATAGAGCATAAATAACAACTTAAATTTTCATTTCAAATGAAAGACAGTTTTTAAGAGGGGAAGGGTTAGTAATTTGTTAAAAGCCCTCAGTTTAAATTGCTGCAACCACATATAAGGATTTTCTTTCATTTAAAGCCTTTTACAAGAACACTTTAAAGCATAACTAGTTTCTCCCCTAAATCTAGTCCAAAGTCACCGTTTACAACTGAACATCAAAGATTTCAGGCATGATTTTGAAACTCTTGCACTTCATAAAATGCTGTTTGCAACATTAGATTTCTAACATTTTAATTTTTTTTGCAGCAATAAGCTGCATTTCTCTTTACCCCTACTCCTCGTTTTGTTTAACATACAATTTTTCTGAGTATTCTCACCTATCTTTAATTTTAAATATGACAGAAGTATATAATATAGTACAATACATATAGTATGTGTATAAATATTTTATTTAGTCATAAAATTTTTCTTTAAAAGATATTTTATATTTAGAAATTTGGGCAACAGCCTTCTTCAGCTGCCAGCAAAGAAAACATACTAGCTAGGCCAATATTTCCCAAATTTGCTTGGCTGTAAGAGTCATTTTGACAGTTGTCAAAAGCACCCATTCCTGGGTCTCTTCAATGATCTTCTAAATAAGAATCACTATGTGAAGGGTCTTGGAATCAGTATCTTAAACAAATACCTGCAGTGGTTCTTATTAGTAAAGCTTGGAAAATCACACAAGGATCCCCGTCATTGAATAACCTTGAAAACTTGAACAGAATTTCAAAATCCTTCCTTTGCTGAAAACAGTGTTTGTTCACACCTCCTCATCCTCCTTAACTCATCAAAAACCTAGAGGACTTACGTAACTCCCCAAAGTCACTGACACCAGGGAGGATCTGGAAATAAAATTAACGAAGAGGAAAAGCAGCCGTTTAACTCAAAAACCGAGGGTGGGAATAGAAGGGAGAGTCATGAATTTATCTTAATTTAAGTATAAGGTATTGATTTAGTTCTACAAATGAAATTGGCCTCATTTTTATGTTCTATAACTTCGTACTATAACTCTGTGTATATACAGTGGCTGAGCAAGAAGGAATGAAATCCAGAAACGCATGATGTACTATCCCTTATTGCTTCCCATGCAGCCAAACATTCAGCAGCAAGCTGCTCTTACCTCTTCTCCACCTACTCTTTAGGTCAAGCCAACTTCCCTCCACACTGCTCTGCTGAAAACACTTCCCCACATGTTACCTGTAGGTTAACACAATGCCTTTTCTTCCATCCTGTTCTTCTGAACATCTTCAATATTAAATAATATTGACCTTTCTGGAGTTTCTACTCCATCTTGATTTCTATAATTTTACTGTAACCCTGTTATTGCCTTCCTTTTTTATCTTCCTGTCTTCACTTTTTCTTTCTACCCCTTACTGTATGGTTGTATGGTTTAGTGCCTGCTCCTCTGGTCTCTCCACATTCATTCCCTCAGAGCATGCATCCATTCTCTTGCTTTCAACATTCCTGCCAATGTGATGACAACCTATAATAATACAAGGTTGGTGATGGTCACAACTGACATCGACTGAGAGCTTACTTGTGGACCGTAACCATTCTACATGAATTACACCATTAAATACTCATAACTTTCAGAGGTACTATTACTAACCCCATTTTTTAAGAGATGAAGAAATTGAGTTTTTGCCAAATGTCACTTATAAAAGCAAACACAATCACCCTCTCATCCTTTTTTGTTTATGGTTCTTGTAATTTTTTCAACATGACCCAGATTGTTATGGTGTAAGAAAAAGGGAAGTAATGTGAAAATATTGGAAAAGATGTGATAAAAGTATGCAAGGATACTAACCTATCAGATTTTTTTGCTATGGTTCTGTTTTCTGAGTCAGTTCTGAGATGGGCCCATCCTGATTCTATGGTGCCACCAGGAACTATGCGTTTAATAATGTCTCCTAAGATTCTTGATGCCAACTGGTCTCCATGTTTTCTACATTATGTAAAGAGTTGTGGCTTGAGTAAGAGGGTTTTGCTATCACTTACACAACCCATCACATTGTTTTGTGCCAGTCTTAGTATATTGATACCCAGTATTGTTTTTGGACCCGCCATTGTGCTTCTTATTATGATTGCAAGATGCCCTTCAACAACAACAATGGGAAACTTTGAAAAAACAGAGTATAAGACCTGGAAATTACACAGCACAACTGGGGCCACACTGCGAGGTTGCATAGCACAGCAGGGGAGGGGATGGCGAGCACACAATTTTACATAGGCTGGGGGTTCTGCTTTTATTGGAGCCAGGGTGAGGGCCTACGGTTTTGTAGGCTCGCTTTTTTTTTTTTAAAGATTTTTTATTTATTTATTTCACAGAGGGAGAGAGATCATAAGGAGGCAGAGAGACAGGCAGAGAGAGAGGGGGAAGCAGGCTCCCCCGCCGAGCAGGGAGCCCGATGTGGGCCTGGATCCCAGGACGCTTAGATCATGACCTGAGCCGAAAGCAGAGGCTTTAACCTACTGAGCCACCCAGGCGCCCTGTAGGCTCACTCTTAGAGAATTTAAAAATCAGGAAGAGAAAAGACAAGTGGCCCAAATGGTCAGTTAGTGAAATCAACCAAGATCACACAGGAGCCTCAGTAGGGCAAGAGGTGGCCTGGCTCTTTATCTAGTCTTGTGGTTGGCAATGTGTTTATTTGATAACCATCTTTTGTCAGTTGCTTGTATTACAAAAAGAAAAGCCAAGGCTCAAGACTTCCACTACATATGTCAAGTGCTGCCGAATAAGCATCCTAGAGTACCGTTCTGTTCATCTCATCCCCTGAAGTTTATTCCCTCACAACTGGCTCCTCATTTCATGCAAATTTTTCAGCTACAAAATGACCCCACTTTGCCTTCTCAATCCTGGTTCCCACCACTGTATTGTATATGCCCTGTTCTCCAAACAACCGGGCCATTCACTACTCCTTTCACAGCCCAGCACTCATCTAGCTCCTTGCCTTTGTCCATACTGTTGCTACCGTCTTATCACCAAGCACACAGTGTCTTTGCAGAGATGGTTGATAAATAAAGAATGGATGTCCAGTGGCTTCCATGATATGCTACACACCTCCAATTTTCTTCCTCCGATTTTTCTACCACAACCCCTCCTATTTAATCAAGCCACACTTCTAAATGCTCCACTCTCTTTATTATCCCACAGCTACACCTCGGGCTTTAGAATCTTAACATGTTAACAGACATTTATGCAGGGTCTGCTTTGAGGCAGGTACTGCATGGGGTATGGGCAAAACAAAGATAAATAAGCTACTTATGTTTCTGCCCTGAAAAAAGCACACAATTAGCTAAAGAATGAGAAATGCAAGATGCTTGAGATGGTGTTTTGGAGTGTTATCCTGAAAAATAAAACTGTCAGTTATTTTATTAGCAAAAATGGGTTTATTAGGGAATAACACGATTGCAGTTTGGGACATGCAAGCTATGGCAAAACCACGGGCAAGTCTAACAAACAAAGAAGAGCAACGTTATTTTGCCCGGAAGGAGGAGGAAGCTGGGAGGGGTTATTCTGAAAAGTCCACTGGGGAAAAAATAGGAAGTCCAGGTGATGATGGTTTCTAATGGGCAGAGCTGCAGGGGTAGAAGATCTTGTAGTAATACCTTGTAGGAAATACAGTATACATCTTTCCCTTGCAGGGGCCAGGAATTGATGATTCTTTCATGCTGATTCTTCTTATTGGGGGTCTGTAATTGACAATTCTTCCTGTAAATTCAAGTTGAGTGGTAAGGCTTCAGCTCCTTCCTCTTCTGTCCTCCTTTCTCCATTTTAGTGATGTTTCCCTTTATTAATATTCACAGAAGCAAATGATGCCCCAGTTTGTCTTAAAGGTTGAAAAACCGTGCCAAGTGAAGAGCGTGGGAAAGAGGAAAGGGCAGCATTCCAGGCACCAGATGCAAACAGAGAGCATTCAAACATTTCCAACCACTTAGTGCTACTGGAAGAAAGGTGGCAGGGGTTAAGTGGTGGGAAAAGAGGCCAGACTGTCAATGGTTTATTAAGTGATGCCAGGATTTCCCTCCCCCCACTCCCAGAAAGTAATAGGTTGCCTTTAATAGATTTTAGATAGGGGAATAATCGGCTATTTCTCTAGAAAGATCAGTCGGGTAGCATTATCAGAGATGGTTTGGAAGCGGGAGAAAATGGAATCAGGAAAGTGAACTATGAAACTGTTGAAGAGATTGGAGCAGGCAGGAGAAATACTCAGTGACTGAGGCTGAAAGCCTCTGTAAAGACGCATCCTACACAGACTTCTCTGATTACATTAGTTTTCAACGTCAACCTCCCACCCCACCTCCACGCAAATTCCTACAGCGCTTGTGAAATCTGTGGCCCAAATTTATGCACTTAATTATATTTTCTTTTACTCCCTAGTTGTTTCCTGTACGTTACTCAAGTCTCTCTAGTTAATACAATAGGCGTTTATGGAATTGGAAGGGCTTGTAAATCGTCCGAGGCCCGGTAACACACTCGATCGCGCTGGATAATCAGGCCCAGCTCACAGCTAGTAGAACCGGAGGGCTGATTGAGTCATATCACCTTCTTGCTGATCAAACTGTCGCCCTTCTCTTGAGACCGAGCAGGACACCTCAAGAATGGCACCATTAAAAAAAAAAAAAAAAAAAAAAGGAAGAAAGGCTCCGTAGCTATTAGGCCCTCTACGTCCACCAGAGGGCGCGTCTCCCCAGGTTTCCTCGTTTAGGAAAGCTCGAACATTCGGTTCTCAAGAGCAAATGAACCCTGACGTATTCAGGCCCTCTGCAGTTGCCGTAGCCCCAGACAGCACACAGGAAGTAGAATTCGAGAGTCGGGTGAAAATAGCACTAGCGACTTAGAAGGGCAAGTCCTCTCCCGCCGTTGCGTACGGTTTCAGGGAATCTGCAGTGTTAATATTTGGGGGCCTTCCTCGCCAGTTCCTACTCCAGTGGAGGTATTTTGCCCTTAGCCAGCTCTCTCGCCTCTTTATACAGAGTGTCCCCAGAACTATGGCCGAATACTCTTACGTGAAGTCCACCAAACTCGTGCTCAAGGGAACCAAGGCTAAGAGGTAAGGCCGAAGTTTGTGCGGGAGACTCTGGCTCTTTTCTGACAGCACCCCGCCCTCGCCTCCCCTCCGCCGCAGAGAGTCTCACGGAAGCCTTAGAGAGCTGTTATTCAGGCTCCCCAACCCTTGGGCCTGGCCTCTGGTCCCAGATGGACTGATCCTGCGACTCAGTTCCGGGTACCTGTGCAGAGCTGGAGAGACAGAAGGCCGGAGATGTGCCCTGACTGCCGCGCCTTCAAAAGGGAGGAGACAGGAGAGCGAGACCAGTAGCCCAGGAGCCACAGGTTTGGGTCCCTTGATAAGGACCCCCTCCAGACCTCTCTGCATGATGCGGGGTCTGCTTTAGTCTGATGATGTAGGTCGTAACAATAACTTCCTTTATTAGGGATACTTATTTTCACCATTGTGTCTCTTCCCCCCTAAAAAAATTATAATTTTTTAATACAATATGCAGATGTGGGTTTTGATAGGGATATGGGTTCGAATGTGGATTCCCACCAGTTACTAATTTTGCAGTTTGTGCCAAGTTCGTTAATATTCTTGAGCTTCCACATATTCATTTATTAGGGGAGATTCATGGTACTATAAAAGAATTATTATGAGGATTAAATGAGGCAACATGTACAGTAAGTAGAGCCAGAGCAAGAAGGCTGTAGTGGTGATTTATGATTATTAGAGTTTTCGGAAAAGGTATCTGCTCACTCATCTCCACCTCTCTTTTAACTGGTAGATTTGCTCAGAGTTGATTATTCATACAAATGTTAAGCATTTCAGCCTGTCTCAGTGATAGTTTTTGGTATTTTTAGGTAAGATGAAAGGAAGTGGGGGCACCTGGGTGGCTCAGTGGGTTAAGCCTCTGCCTTCTGCTCAGGTCATGATCTCAGGGTCCTGGGATCGAGTCCTGCATCTGGCTCTCCGCCCAGCGGAGGGCCTGCTTCCCCTCTCTCTTTCTGCCTGCCTCTCTGCCTACTTGTGATCTCTTTCTATCAAATAAATAAATAAAAATCTTTAAAAAAAAAGATGAAAGGAAGTGTTAAGGAGCAACTCTGCCTGCAAGTCTGGAATCACAAAGAACCTATCCTGAATAAATATGAAACTTTTACTCTGAATTTACAGGAGAGAGGGGAGCATCATCTTCTGAAAGTTTACATTTTTTTTTTTTTAAAGATTTTATTTATTTATTTGACACAGAGAGAGAGAGATTACAAGTAGGCAGAGAGACGGGAGAGGAGGAAGCGGCTCCCCGCTGAGCAGAGAGCCCGATGCGGGCCTCGATCCCAGGACACTGAGATCATGACCTGAGCCGAAAGCAGAGGCTTTAACCCACTGAGCCACCCAGGCGCCCGAAAGTTTACATTTTGATGAAAATACAAACAAGTGTGTCTTCTTACAGTTATCACAACTATCAATCATTATTAACATGCATAGAGCACTTTCTTTGTGCCAAGAACTCTTCTAAGCACTTTTAATATATTTTTTTGGAACCATTCTGGTTTTTTTTCTTTTTTGTTACTAAGATATAATACGTATATCAAAAATTCACCCTATAAAGTACAATTTTGCGGGTTTTAGTATGTTGACAAAGTTCAGCACTATCAAGTTGACAAACGTTTTCATCATATTAGAAGGAAACCCCATAATCATTAGCAGCCACTCTCCATTCCACTATTCCCCTAGTCCATGGCAACCACTAATCTGATTTCTGTCTATATCAGTTTGCCTGTTCTGAATATTTCATATAAATGGAGTCATACAGTATGCAGTCTTTTGTACCTGGCTTCATCCATGTTGTAGCATGTATCAGTACTCTTATTTTTATAGCTGAATAATATTCCATTGTATAGATATAATACATTTTGATTTTCCATTCATCAGTTGATGGACATTTGGGTTGTTGCCACTTTTTGGTTATTATGAATAATGCTGCTTTGAATATTCAAATAAAATGTTTGGACGTGTGTTTTCATTTCTCTTGTTAGGTCATATGGTAACTCTGTGTTTAACTTTTTGAAGAACACAAACTATTTTATAAAGTGGCTATACCATATTACATTTTCACCAGTAACATATGAAGGTACAGGTCATCTCAATCCTCATAGTAACCTTAAGAGCTTAGTTAAATTATCTCATTTAATAGGTGAGAAACCAACAGAGATTAAGTAAATTTTCCAAAAGTCACAGAGCTAAGAAGTGACAATATCAAGATTAAAAAGGCAGTCTGGCTCCAGAACCTGTTCTCTTAACTATAACACAATACATACAGGATCAGAAGTGACTTCTCAATATTAGAAGAGTATATCAGTGTATATAACTGTAAATCAGTAATTCATATATCTATGTATAGCTTAAAAGATTCTTCTAAGATTGCATCTTGTGATACTTCACATCAGATCTATATAAATTATCTCCTGCAGTAAGAAGAAAAAGAGCAAAGAGAAGAAGAGAAAAAGAGAAGAAGATGAAGAAACTCAACTTGATATTGTTGGTAGGTTTTCTATACTTTATTCTGAGAAAAGTTAATATTGGTTGAGATGCCTTTAAAAATATTTTCCTACTTAGGGATAAGTTGTTCAAAAACAGTCAAAAGAACTTGTGACCTATACATAGTTTTCTTAAAGTTTTCAATATTACTTAAAGTTCTGGATTCCTTTTATTGTCTGGAACAGTAGATGTCACTGATGCCTTCTTTTCATCATCAGGACAAGACACGGAAAGAAGAAATACAGCTCTCTGATTTAACAGATACCACCATTAGACTACTTAATATCCCAGAGATTCTGAACATAATTTTAAAGGCCTGATACAGATAAATATTTTTTAATTAAATCTATTTCACAAACTATTTTCTTTGAACGTGTATACATTTTTTTTAAATATTTTATCTGAGAGAGAGAGAAGAGAGCATGAGTAGGGGAAAGGGCAGAAGGAGAAGCAGACTTATAGAGGGCTCGATTCCAGGACCTCAAGATCATGACCTGAGCAGAAGGCAGACACTTAACTGACTGAGCCACCCAGGCACCCCTGAACATTTATGCATTTTAATTGTAGAAACCAGTGATATGTATGTTCCTATAGGAACAGTAAAAATAACTCAGTAAAAATGATTCTTTTGTATACTATGAAATGAATGAAAATCTTAATTAAACAGAGCATCAAGATAGCCTGTAAATGGTACCAGAGATAAACTAACCCAAACACATTTAACCACCCTGCTTTCTGATCCTTTCCACATCTATACTTTAAAGCAATTTTTTTCTCTTTTAAAACTTGGCCAGTCATGTTTTGAAATTTCATAAGTTTTGGCTCCTTTACATTTTATATGAAATGGTATAAAGATAATATTCTAGAAAATCTCACTTTTTTTGAAATAGCAAACCAACAATTCTAAAATTAGTGTAACTCTTAGATAGATGTCTAGAAATGGGATTGCTGTGTCAAAGAATAGGTGGATACTTAGCTATATAAGTAACCACCAAGAATTTTCTAAGATGGTTGCAGCATTTTATACTCCCACCAAGAAGTAATACGGTTCTATTATTGGTCTTCCCTCCCAGTCTAGGGTTTGACTTTTAATTTGCTTGAATGGTATTTTTCTGAAAGATTTTTTTCAATTATAATAAAATTCACATACAACATAGTTTTAGGTGTATAACAATGATTTGATACAGGTATATAGAAGTTTTTAGTTTTTATAAAACCTTATTTATTTCTTTTTTTCTGTTATAGCTACCACATTTTATCTTCAGTCTGAGAAATTGTTGCTTAACCCCAAGGTCGTGAAGAAATTCTTCCACATTTTCTTTATGAGTCTTCAGTTTTAGTTTTTACATTAGATCCGTGATCTATCTGAAATTAATTTTTGGTCTGGAGTGAATTATGGGTCAGGGTTCTTTTTTCATTTTTTCATATTGATATCCAGTTGTTCCAGCACCTGTTGAATAGACTTTCCTTTCTTCATTAAACTGCCTTGATTAAAAAATCAATGGACTTTATATGGGTTGGTATAATTTTCGACTCTGTTCCATTGATTTGTCTGTTGTTCTGATACATCTGTCTTGATTACTGTCACTTCATAATGTTGTGAAATCAGTTGAGGTTTTCAGGGTTCATCCATGTTGTAGCGTGTGTCAGTTTCCTTCCTTTTAAGACTGAATAATACTCTATTGTGTGTATGTACTGTTTTTTGTGTAACCATTTATCTTTCAATGAATACAGGGGTTACTTCCACTTTTTGCCTATTGTGAATAATTCTGCTAGGAATATGGGTGTACAGATATCTCTTCAAGGCTTTGCTTTCAATTCTTTTGGGCATATACCTGGAAGTGGAATTGCTGGATCATATAGTAATTCCATTTTTAATTTTGTGAGCACTGTTTTCCATAGTCACTATACCATTTTACATTCCCACCAGCAGTGCATGAGGGTTTCAATTTCTCCATATCCTCACCAATATTTGTTATTTCTGGTTCTGTGATAGTAGCCATCCTAGTGGGTATGAAATGGTATCTCATTATGGTTTCAGTTTGCATTTCCTCAGTGATTGCAATATTGAGTAATTTTCATGTGCTCATTGACCATTTGTGTACCTTCTTTGGAGAAATACCTATTCAAGTCTTTTGCCCATTTTTTGAAATGGGTTGTTTTGTTGTTTTAAGAGTTCTTTATATATTCTGGATCTTATTCCCTTATCAGATATATAATATTACAAATATTTCCTGGTATTCTCTGTGTTGTCTTTTTATTCTCTTGATAGTGTTGTGTGATGCACAAAAGTTTTTCTTTCTTTTTTTTAGAGGGGGAGACAAAGCTCGGGGAGGGGCAAAGAGAGAGGAAGAGAGAGAATCTTTAGGAGACTCCAGGCCTAGTGCAGAGCCCAACTTGGGGCTCAGTCTTACAACACTGAGATCACTACCTGAGCTGCAATCAAAAGTCAGATTCATAACTGACTGAGGCACCCAGGTGCCCCAAAAGTTATTCATTTTGATGAGTCCAGTTTGTCTAATTTTTTTTTTGTTGTTTGTGCCTTTGGGGTCATATCCAAGAAATGATTGCCAAATCCAATAATGTGAGGCTTCTACCATATGTTTTTTCTAAGAATTTTATAGTTTTAGCTCTTAAATTTATGTTTTTGATCCATTTTGAGTTAATTTGTTTATATGAAATTAGGTCAAAGTCCAACTTCAGGTAAGTGAAATTTTGCTAATTTTTTATTGGGTATAAAAAGCCTTCCTTGTTTAGATGAATAGGAAATCTTATGCAGTGTGATAAACTCAATTTTTAAAAACTTTGTATTATGGAAGTTTTCAAATTAATACATAAGTAGAGAGGAGAATATAGTGAATTTCCCATGTGTCCATACCCCCAGCATTAGTAATGATCATTATTTTGCCAATCTTGTTTCACTTACATACTTGCTTACTCTTAGATAATACCCTATGCACAATTTTTTTCTGGAGAATTTTAAAATTTATTTTATTTTAGAGAGAGAGTGTACATGAGTGGGAAGAGGGACAGAGGGAGAGAATCTCACGCAGACTCCCTACTGAGTGTGGAGCCTACTGCAGGGCTCAATCCCAAGACCCTGAGATCATGACCTGAGCTGAAATCAAGAATTGGTTGCTCAATGGGCCGAGCTACCCAGGGGCTCCATTTTTTTTCTGAAGAATTTTAAAGTATAATACAGAATATTATGTCATTCTACCCATATATACATAAATGTACACTGCTGATAAAGTCATTTTCTCTCTTTCCTTCTGTTTTGCTTTTTTTTTTTTTTTAGATTTTATTTATTTATTTGATGGAGAGAGAAAGAGCACAAGCAGAGGGAGTGAGAAAGGGAGAAGTGGACTCAATCCCAGGACCCTTGGATCATGATCTGAGCTGAAGGCAGATGCTTAACCAACTGAGACACCCAGGCGCCCTGCCATCTCTTTTAATACATAAGCATATATCATTATCAGACCTAAAAAAATTAACAAGAATTCCTTAATGTCATCTAATATCTTAATGACTGACACATTTCTCCTTTAGCTAATGTACAATTTAGCTTCATAATCAACAGTGAAAAATCTGAAAGCTTTTCCTCTAAGATCAAGAATAAGACAAGGATACCTACTCTTGCCACTTTTATTCAACATAGTATTGGCAGCCCTAGCCAAAGCAGTTAGGCAAAAAAAAAAAAAAAGGAAGAAAAGGTATCCAAATCAGAGAGGAAGAAATAAAACTGTCACTATTGGTAGATGGCATGATCTTATATATAGAAAACCCTAAAAATTGCACCAAAAAACTGTTAGAATTAATGAATGAATTCAGTAAAGTTGCAGGATATAAAATCAACATACAGAAATCTGTTGCATTTCTATATATTAATATTGAATTACCAGAAAGAGAAATTAAGAAAAATAATCCCATTTGCAGTTGTACCAAAGACAATAAAATACCTAGGAATAAATTTAACCAAGGATGTGAAAGATCTGTACATTGAAAGTATGACATTGATAAAAGAATTTGAAGAGATACATATAAGTAGAAAGATATTCCATGTTCATGGATCAGAAGAATTTAATTGTTAAAATACTCATACTACCTCAAAGCAATCTACAGATTCAGTGCAATCTCTATTGAAATTCCAGTGGTATTTTTCACAGATAATGAACAAAAGTCCTAAAATTTGTAAGGAACCACAAAAGACCCCAGATAGCTAGCAGTCTTAAGAAAGAAGAACTAGGCTGGAAGTACCACACTTCTGTTTCCAAATGATATTACAAAAATATACTAATCAAAACAGTTTGGTATTATTATAATAACAATACATAGATCAACAGAACAGAACAAAAAGTCCAGGGGCACCTGGGTGGCTCAGTGGGTTAAAGCCTCTGCCTTCAGCTCAGGTCATGATCTCAGGGTCCTGGGATCGACCCCCACATCAGGCTCTCTGCTCAGTGGGGAGCCTGCTTCCCCCCCTCTCCCTCTGCCTGCCTCTCTGCCTACTTGTGATATCTCTCTCTCTCTCTCTCTGTGTCAAATAAATAAATAAATAAATAAATAAATAAATAAATCTTAAAAAAAAAAAAAGTCCAGCAATAAACTGATATAATAAACATAGGAGTGCATCTATCTTTTCAAATTAGTGTTTTTGTTTTTTATGGGTAAATACCCAGTAGTGGAATTTCTGGATCATGTAGTAATTCTATTTTTAATTTTGTGAGGAAACTCCATACTGTTTTCCACAGTGGTTGCACCAATTTGCATTCTCACCAACAGCGCACAAGGATTCCTTTTTCTCCACGTTTTCTCCAACACTTGTTATTTCTTGTCTTTTTTTTAATTTTAGCCATTCCAGCAGATGTAACGTAGTATCTCATTGTGGTTTTATTTTGCATTTCCCTGATGATTAATAATGTTAAGCATTTTCTATGTGTCTGTTGGCCATCTGTATGTCTTTTTTGGAAAAAATTTCTGTTCAGGTCTTTGACCAATTTTTTAATTGGGTTATTTGGTTTTTTTGGTGTTGGGTTGTAAAAGTTCTCTATATAGTTTGGATATATCATTTGTAACTAGCTTCTTCCATTCAGTAGGTTGTCTTTTGTCAATGGTTTCCTTCACTGCAAAAAAGCTTTTTGTTTTGGTGTAGTCTCAATAGTTAATTTTGCTTTTGTTTCCTTTGCCAGAGGAGACATATCTAAGAAAAATGTTTCTATGGCTGATATCAAAGAATTAGGAGGGATACTGCCTGTGTTTTCTCATAGAAATTTTATGGTTCAGGTCTCACATTTAGGCCTTTAATCTATTCTGAGTTTATTTTTGTGTATGATATAAGAAAGCGGTTCAGTTTTCCCAGCACCATTTGTTGAAGATCATCTTTCACCCATTCTGTATTCTTACCTTCTTAGTCATAAATTTACCGTACAAGTGTTGATTTATTTCTAGACACTCATTTCTGTTCCACTGATTTGTATGTCTGTATTTATGCCAGTACCGTAATGTTTTTATTACTACAGCTTTGTAGTATATCTTAAAATCTGGGATTGTGATACCTCCAGCTTTATCCTTTTTCAAGATTGCTTTGCCTATTTGGGATCTGTTGTGGTTCCATACAAATTTTATGATTATTCTGTGAAAAATGTGAAAAATGTTACTGGTATTTTGATAGAGATTGTAGTGAATGTGCAGCATGAGTAGGCAGATAGGTGAAATAGGTGAAGGGGAATTAAGAGTACACTTATCTTGATGAGCACTGAGAAATGTATAAAATTGCTGAGTCATATTGTACGTATGAAACTAATATAACACCATATGTTGTTAATTATATTTGAATTAAAAATGAATTGAAAAAGAAACCCATTTCTGTTCATGTACATAGAATACATAGTTTCTGCTCATATCATTTCTAATCTAAAATCATGGTTAAGAATACTGTGCTAGACCACAAAAAAGAATGAAATCTTGCCACTTGCAACATGACAGAGGTAGAGAGCATTATGCTAAGTGAAATCAGAGAAAAATAAATACCATATGATTTCACTCATATGTGGAATTCAGGAAACAAAACAGATGAACATAGGAAAAAAGAGAGAGAGAGAGAGAGAGAGAAACCAGAAAACAGACTCTTAATTATAGAAAACAAACTGAAGGTAGCTGGAGGGGAGGTGGGCTCAGAGATGGGTTAAATGGGTGAAGGGTATTGAGGACTGCACTTGTTGTGATGAACAGAGTGTTGTTAAGTGATGAATCTCTAAATTCTATACCTGTAACTAATATTACACTGTATGTTACCTAAGTGGAATTTAAATAAAAACTTGAAAAAAAATTGAAAAGAATACTGTGTTAGAAAATCTTCTTGGAGGAATATGTAAGGGACAGGTTATAATAGTCATTGCCTCTGGAAAGCAGTTATGGATGGCTGGGGAAGAAATGAAAGAGACTGTTATCCATCATTTTGTGCCTTCACATGCACTGCTTTTTTATATTTGGAAAAGAATGCAATCTTGATTTTGGGTGGTGGTCACCTAGATTTATACACATACATACAAACATACAAATGAGTGTATGTAAAACTAATGAAATCTGAATGAGGTTCATAGTTTGTATAAAGGTAGTTTCCTGGTTTTGACATTGTACTATAATTATGTAAGATATTACCACTGGGAGACGTGAGTAAAGGATATATGAGATCTCTCTGTATTATTTCTTAAAACTGCAAAATAAAAAGTTTAAAAAAAATAAGTTATAACAACAAGAACAACAAATAAAGAACCTTGTGTCAAATCTAAAATACAAATTTAAAATACTGATTTTATTTTTTAGGAATCTGGTGGACAGTAACAAACTTTGGTGAAATATCAGGAACCATAGCAATTGAAATGGATAAAGGAACCTACATACATGCACTTGACAATGGACTTTTTACACTGGGAGCTCCACATAAAGAAGGTTTGTGTCTAGTAGAAACAGTGGAAGGGAAAAGTCCATTTAAAGTATATATTTTAGGGATGCCTAGGTGGCTCAGTTAGTTAAGCGTCTGCCTTCAACTCAGGTCATGATCCCAGGCTCCTGGGATTGAATCCCTTATTGGGCTCCTTGCTCAGCAGAGAGCCTACTTTTCCCTCTGCCTTCTGCTTCCTCTGCTTGTTCTCTGTCTCTCTCTCTCAAATAAATAAAATCTTTTTAAAAATCAAAAAAGTATTTATTTTATGACAGTCATTCACTTAGGCCAAATTCTAACTAATCTCAAGTATAGTCCAAGGAATAAATCCATTGCATTTGACTCTTCCCCTTTTTTCCTTCCTTAATATTTACCAATTATTGGCAAATCCCTCTTTCCAGTATAAGCATGTGAATACATTCTTTATGGTTCTAGAGAAGTATCAATTGAAATCAAAAGCAACATAAATAATTGAAATTGAAAGAGAAACCTAGTTGAGTCAAAGATTTGATTCCTTTATTCTTTAGACCTTTTGCCAAAACTAAGCTGGAGCATTATTAACAATTTGAAGTTTTATTATTCCTTCTAGTCCATCAGAAGAAGCACTAATGAGACATAAAGGAATCACAAGATAAAAAAGCAGTATCTTTAAGAATGAATGACCATCCCTTGAATAAGTTACAGCACTTAGTTTTTTAAATATTAAACACTTGTTTATATACTGAGTACATTTTAAAACAAAAATAAAATGTAACTGATTAGGCATCATGCTAACTTACCTATTAAGTATGTAAAACTAACACTGTGTAAGAAGATAAAGTAGAACTTGATACTCTAAATAGTGTATTATGATTATATCAAAATATCACAATATTCTTAGATATAATTTTAAAAGAAAACTTTAAATCTGAAGAATATCTTTATGTGTATATTGGTAACAAATGTCAAATTTATTTCAAAATGTTTTTCTCCTATAGTTGATGAGGGCCCTAGTCCTCCAGAGCAGTTTACAGCTGTCAAATTGTCTGATTCCAGGTAAGTAAGTTGAACTATAATTAATTACCTTTTATTTTTTAATTTAATTTTATTTACTGAGAAATTTCTATATATAGCTAATTAATTAAGCTAACTTAATTGCACAGAACAATTTTGATGTAAAAAGCAAAACAACCTTTTTGAAAGTATATTTTGTGACATTTTAAAAATATAACATTTATATATGCTGTATTTAGGTATTATTAAATTTCATTTGTAGCAACTGTGTCTTTGAAAGAGAATGAAAGCTCCAAATAAAAACATACACTATGATTCCTACCAATATATAATACTAGGCTAGAAAAAAATGAGTATTAATAATTATCACAGGCGAAATAAGATATAGATTAGAAAGATCATGTAAAGAAAATGGACATAAGACAAAACCTGGTTTGATGTTACTGTGATACATAAACTCACTGGTCAGAAGTCAAGAGATAAACAAAAAAAAAGAAGAAAGGAATATTATTAAAATTATTAAAATCAGTAAAGAATGTTACATAGTCATGAAGACCAAAAAAATATTAATTGCTTTTACAATGATTTTATAAGCTGAGCTTTTTTATTCTCACAGTGCAAAAGTATAGAATGATACTTTGGGTAGTGCATACAGAAATTGAATTTCAGTATGCTAATAATTGGCTGCATCAACATGATAATGATTTGTATTATACGATCATTAACCTGTAGATGAATATAAAATCAATCCCTTGAATCACAAGGGATTGGTAAGCTAAAAGTTAGGAATCATATTTTTTTCTTTAAAAAAAATCACATGAAGATTATCATTCCTATACTGTATCTGAGTGGCCAGTAAGTATAGTGAAAGACTGTTTTGTTTTTTGGTCTTTTTTTAAGATTTTATTTATTTACTTCGGAGAGCGCAAGCAAGCACTGGGTTGGGGGGAAGGGAGAGGGAGAAGCAGACTCCCTGCTGAGTGTGGAGCACAGAGCTGACATGGGGTTTGTGGGGCTCCATCCTAGGACCACAAGATCATATGACTTGAGCTGAAGTCAGACACTTAACTGACTGAGCCAACCAAGTGCCCCTGAGAGACTTTTAAAGAATAAAAGCAGAAGACAAATCAATAAACACCAACTTCTTTACAGTTGAAAACAAAAAGTATAAAATGGGCAAATGAGGAAAATATTTGCAACAACGTTAACAGCAATGAGTTTTTATTTTTTGTATGTCAGGATTCATAACACTAAGGAAAACAGTAAGATACCAATAGAAAAATGGACAAAAAGATAAAACCTAAAAAGGAAAGGAAGTATAAATGTCATTTACAATGGTTAAAATATAAATTAAATAGGATACTATTTTTCCTGCATCTGATACTCTAATTTTTTCTAAAAAAGGCATAATGTTCATCCATGGTGAAATGATACCTCCTGATTTGAGGTGAGAATGTTAAGTTGATACGGATTTTTTCTGGAAAGCAATTTGATAGCATGTAATAGCTTTATAAGTACAGTATAAAATTATATAAATAGAACTACACTATACAATATGGTAGTCACTAGCCACCCATGGCTTTTGAAAATTTGGACTATGGCTAGCCTGGATTTTTATACACCCACCTTATTTTTATGTTCCATATTTAATTTTCTTACAGTTTTTAACATTTCCTTTTTGTTAATCTAAAGAATTGCCCTGAAATCTGGCTATGGAAAATACCTAGGTATTAATTCAGATGGACTTGTTGTGGGGCGTTCAGATGCTATTGGACCAAGAGAACAATGGGAACCAGTCTTTCAAGATGTAAGTGCTATTATTATTCATAAAAGCTTCTTGTCAATGTAAGATACAGTCTTTAACAGTTAATGAGAATATATATTCTAAAAAAAAAAAAAAAAACCAAAAACTAGAGTGCAGTAGTATAACCCACCAAATTGAAGAAAACCAATACAAACTCATAACCTTAAAAAGATCTTGAAAAACAGTGCAACACAGCAAACAAAATAATCAACAAAGTGAAAAGACAAACTATAGGATGAGAAAAAATATTTGCAAACTATATTTCTGATAAGGGGTTAGTATCCAAAGTATATAAAGAGCTGATACAACTCAATAGCAAAGAAACAACCCAATTAAAAAATGGGCAAAAGACCTTTTTCCCCAGAAAAGATATATGAAAGGCCAACAGGTACATGAAAAGATGCTTGACATCACTAGTCATTAGGAAAATGCAAATTGAAAGCACAGTAAGGTATCACTTCCTGCCTGTTAGAACGGCCATCTTCAAAAAGACAAGGTAAATGCTGGGAGGATGTGGAGATAAGGGAACCCTCATGCACTGCTGGTGGGAATGCAAACTGATGCAGCCAGTGTGGAAAACAGTATGGAGGTTCCTCAAAAAATTAAAAATAGAATTACCATAATATCCAACAGTCCCACTTGTGAAAATATATCCAAAGGAAACCAAAAAACTAACTTGAAAAGAAACCTGCACCCCCATGTTCATAGTGGTATTACTTATAAGAGTCAAGATACGGAAACAACCTAAATATCCATTAATAAATAAATGGATAAAGAAGTTGTGGTATGTACATATGCAATAGAATATTATTCAGCCAAAAAGATGAGTAAATCTTGCCATTTGCGTCAACATGGATGGACCTTGTTAAGTGAAATAGGTCAGAGAAAGACAACTGTATGATCTCACTTATATATGAAATCTTAAAAAACAAAACTCAGGAAAAGACATCAGACTTGTGGTTGGTTACCAGAGTAGCAGGTGTTGGGATTAGGAATTAGAGGAAGAAGCTGGTCAAAAGGTACAAACTTCCAATTACAAGATAAATAAGTGCCATGGGTATAATGAATAGCATGATTACTACAACTAACTGCTGTATGATATATAGGAACGTTGTTAAGAGAATAAATCATCACAAGGAAAAAAATTGTTTTCTTTTTATGCTTTCTTTCTATTATTAACTGCATGAGATGATGGATGCTAACTAAAACTTATTAAGATAATCATTTCACAATAAATGTTAAGCCAAGCCATTATGCTGTACACCTTAAACTTACACAGTGATTATGTCAGTTATATCTCAGTAAAACTGGGGAGGAAATAGTGCAACAAAAATAGCTGTGGTACCTCTGCCCACCATCATTTCTGTCCATATAAAACAGCCATCTGATATTGATTCTTAAAGTTCTGAGCAGTAAATTCAAAAACACCAAAAGCTAGCTCTTATAAATTTTTATATTTTCTAATAATAAAGAAAATTTTACTTAAAACACTATCATTCGAGCATATTACTATGCATTATATAATTTTTTTATTGTCTTTAGAAGCTAATTATTTTTCAAACATAAGTAAATCAGTTATATCCTCAGTAGATCTTTAAGGCCAAAGGAAACAATTCTATTTCATCTAGTTAGAATTTAGTCCTACTAATATACTAAAAATATTTATTGGGTTATTTTTGAGAAGTAAGATTATAGGTGATTTTGGTTTTCTTTTCTGTATTTTTTTTATTTTCTGTGTTTTCTCCAAATTCTCTTTACTGATTACAGTTGGGGCTAAAGGGCGGAATTAATTTCATTCTCAAGACTTAAGAATTCTTTTGCAGTAGTCTTGTAAATTTTTGTTATTATTTTGTTTTATATAGGGAAAAATGGCTTTATTGGCCTCAAATAGCTGCTTTATTAGATGCAATGAAGCAGGTGATATAGAAGCAAAGAATAAAACAGCAGGAGAAGAAGAAATGATAAAGGTAATCATGACTTTTTTCATTCTTTTTTATAAATTTTTTCTTAATTTTTCTATAGACTAATACATGTTATATATAAGATGTGACGATATCTCTTAATGATGTTCAGTAGTCATTTACTGTCACTTTGAAGATGTAATGCATAATTTTTATACTATGCTCCACAAAAGCTTTATTATAAAAAGCTTAATTATAAATCCTATAACTGATGGCTTATTTGCAACATTTGGTAAAGAAATTATTGTATTTTACCTCCATGTATTAGTACCTTTTTCTGAGTAGTTCCACATGCTTTTTAAGACTATTTTCTTTTTTTCTTCTTGCTTGCATTTTAAAATTTAATAGATATATTCACTTGGTTCAAAACTTTAAAAATACAAGCATGTAAAGAATGACTCCCATCCTTCTATAGCCTACCAGTTTCTTAATAAAAATATATCTTTATAATTTTCTACTTTTTTACAATAAAGTTAGGCTCCTACATATACACCTTTAGACCTTGGCTTTTTTTTCCTTGTTTTTATCTTGGAGATTTTCCCTTATCAATAACTATGTAGAAATTTTCTCTTTTTTAACAGCTACAAAATATTTCATTTTAGGGATATGCCATAATTTATTTAATCAGTTCCTCATAAATGCTAATTTAGGTTACTTCCAGCGTTTTGCTCTTAGAACCAATGCTGTAACACATAACTTTGGATATGCATCATTCTGTAGGTGTGCAGGTATATCTGAGGAAAAAGGCCTCAAAACAGAATTACAAGGTAGTTATGTAATTACATTAAAAACATACACACATACACACACACAAACACACAAACCAAAACAGAAGCCAGTAGCTACAGGTACTCTGCTGAATGCACTGTCTTCTTGAATCTTCATTAAGGTCCTGTGAGGTACCTATTATCTTAACTTTACTGATGAGGAGAGAGCCTTTGAGCCTCCTTAAATCCTCACCTGCTGTAGTCAGTCATGAAACTCATATAGCTAGGTATGATAGAGACAGGCTGTGTACCCAGGCCCATCTGACGGGAAACGACTCTAACACTCCACACCATACTGCTTCTCAGCAAACAGGTCATTAGAAAAATGCTGGTGGATTTCTCACTTACCCAAAAGTATGATTTTTGAAGACAATACAAATAAAGTACAGTATTTTGTACTTTTTTGGGAAAATAAATACTGTGCTGTATTTAATTACAACTGTTTTTATATGAAGTATCTGCCCTGGGTCTGTTTGGTTAGTCAAATACCTGGAAGCTCTGAAGAGTGATAATCCACTCTTCCTCTGTCTGGAAGAGTGATAATTCAACTCTTTCCACCTTGCGTTTTACTTCATAGGCTCTGCTAGTCTGTATCATCCATGCACCTTTATAGCCTATCAGGACACATTCTGTCTTGACAAAAGTAGTATTGTCACAGGCCCTAGCAGTAGTAATCTCCCCAGGTCTGCTAGGACCCTGCTACCCAAACTTGTCACACAGGTAGCACTGGCACATGCCTTATTAGTCAGCACTTTCTAAGCAGCCTTGGAATTGGACTCTGAGCCACAAAGATCACTTTGAAAATGTAAATCCTTGGAGATGTAAATTCTGTCCTTTGGGTTGCAAATTGCCAGTTCCTGGGGCCTGAATTCTGTCCACTTCTCTTCCCATTCAGTGGATCCTAATTATATATCAATTTATGGCATTGTGATAGTAATTATCTGTCACAACTTATGAGGATATAAGGAAGAATTAAAAGGAGTGGATTCCAATTAAGTGAAAGTAATCTGTGTCATATTAAAAGTTTAAATGGATTTTACCTATGCTATGGGAATAGCTATGCAAATTACAATAGCTATCTTAAACTTTCAGTGTTATAAAATAAAAATATGATAATTTGAATATTTGCTTTGAGGCCAAATTAAATTATTGCCTAATTGCTCAGCAGGACCTGATGTATAAAATGTTTTTCAAATATTGTCTTTTGTATCTGATGCAAAGGCTCTAGAGAAACATAACCTATTATTTATATAAATAATACATTTATAAATAAAAACATATCTAGAACCTGTCTTTTTCTGAATTTGAATATTAAATTGATTGTTTTCTTCATTTGCATAAGAAATCACCTAGAGGGTCCTTAGGAAATAAGTAAAGTGGGGAGAGGGAAGATACATGTATAATCTGTTGGGTTCTCATCTCCATTGTCCAGATTAGATCCTGTGCTGAAAGAGAAACTAAGAAAAAAGATGATATTCCAGAAGAAGACAAAGGAAATGTTAAACAGTGTGAAATCAATTACGTGTACGTATTCTTTTCCTTTTAGACCTTACAGATTTGGCAATGAAGTATTTCTCAAGACATGTAAAATAAAATACCTGAAGGACAAGTGGGACCATAAAATAGACTCTAGCACTAAGAACTAAGCTGAATGCTTTTCTTTTCTCAGTTTCGGTTTTCCTAACTACCCTGCTAGCTTTCAAAGCTAAAGTCACTTGGGTTAGTCTTTTCTCCCTATTTGTTCATAGAATGACTATAGGTTATCAATACATAATGCCAACCAAATGTTGTTCCATAACCAGGATTCAGGGATTCCAGCCAACATGCCTTAGTGGAAGTGGGGCTTTGTAGTGCTGCCCTCTTCATGGAGGAACACCAAGGTCATCTTTGCAGTTGAAAAGCTGTATATACAATTAGTTTTTTTTAAATAAGTGAAAAATTTTAAAAATATTTATAAATTAATGAGTAAACATGTATGATCAAAGTTGGAGATGATTTTCAAGAAAGGCATTTTCTTAACAGAAAGAAATTTCAGAGCTTCCAAGACCACAAACTTAAAGTAAGTAAAGAAGATAGTAAAATTCTCAAAAAGGCCCGGAAAGATGGATTTTTGCATGAAACACTTCTGGACAGGTAGGTATATTTTTACTTATTCCCAGCTATTTTCAGTATCCAATAGAAATGGCATATATATAACCAGTATTCTTTTTTAGTTATTAAATTTTTGTCTTCTAATTTATGAACATAGTAATATTACCTAAAAAGGACAGTGTAAGTCTGGGAAAAGATCTCTCAGGAAACAATATCTAAAAATAGCCAAATTCCAAAAACTTACATATTTTGTTATAAGACATTCAGGTTTGATTGAAACCCCTTCATAAATTTATTTAACATCATCTTTCTGTAACTATTAGAACAGGGCTAGAAAGAAGTAGTTTAATTTCAAAACTCAGTAGGTTCTAGTAGAATAGTACAGGTTCCTAAACATGAGATAAAAACAGATCAGTTATGAAATAAAATTGAAGCATTTTCATTAAGTTGAATCTAGCACTGTGCAGGATATTTATCATAGCGCATTATTAATATTTATCTAATACTGTTCTTATGTAGGTAAGTAATATCCTAGATTTATAACATAAAAAAGTGGGTAGAGAGGTTTAGCTGTAAGTTTATAACCATAAATAAGTGCCAGATTGAAAAAGAATTTGGTAATCTGCCACTCCTTCAAGTCCTATGTTGCAAAATTAGTCTTAAAACATTTCTTCACACTACTTGATAAAGATAATGCTTCATCATATATTTCTTAACTAGTTGATCAAGTTATTACCAGAAGTTAGTAAGTGATGTGAGAATTTTTCCTGCCGAACAAAGCATGTATTTAGTTTTAAGAAATCAAGAATAGGATGTAAAAAAAAGATCAGGATATGGACACAAAAGAAGTAAGATTTATGTCTTGTTAACTTTTATCACTCATGAAAATAGAACATTGCCACCCTTTTAAATAGAAGTTTAGGGCATGCTTAAATTCAGAGGCAATTAAAATTGCTATTGTGGATTGAAAAAGCTCTTAGGTAACATTTCTTAAAGATTATGAAAGACTTCCATAAGAATAGAATCCATTTAGTATGAAACAACATTGCAAAGTTATATTTTAATTAAAATATTTTAACGTAAGTAGTATGGCAATAACCAAAATTGAGAACACATTTCTGAGTGTGAGTATATATTTAGTAGTTGACTATATAGGCATGTTTTACATAATTTTTATCATTTGTCTTTGTCTAAACAGGAGAGCCAAATTGAAAGCTGATAGATACTGCAAATGACCAGAATTGTATTTCTTTCTTCTCCCATTTGTTTTTTTCTGAATAAAAATAATCAGTGGAAGTGTTTTTACAGAGCTCTTGGGCTGTTGTGGAATTACTGCTGAACTAGTAGCTAGTTTAAACAAGATTAATCAAGTTTAATCGAGAGTCCCCATAGGTGTACTTTTTAGTTAACTGCAGTGTTTCACATGGAGTTGAAACAGCATACACATTGAACATGCCATAGAATTTTTTCTCTTCTAGGTTTTCTGTCATAAAGTATGAGATGCTACTCTGTGAACCTTGTGTGTCTTGTGCAGCTTATGAAATCTCTTATTGCTTTACAGTCTTACTTTTTATATTACTTTATACCACTGATGCTTAATTGGGACCTTTAAAAGGAAGTTAGAAGCTCCCAATCCAATCAACAAGGCTTTGATTCTGCCTCCTAAATATTGTCCAAATCACACAAGCCAAACAGATACCAAACAAAGTGGGTGGGAAAAGAGAAAGAAATCAAGTATTAGGCAGTGGGATGGGAACAGGAAACAATATAAAAGAGAGTTGGGCTCTGAACAGAGAAGAAGAAGAAAATTGGGAAAATTGCCTACTTAGAGACAAGATAGGATGAGAACGGAGCTATTAAAAGAGGTTCAGATACTATATGTTGCTGAGGTCTGCTATGCTGAGACACCTTTATTCCTAGCCTGTGTGTCTCTGAATTTGTGAACACAGTATTCCAGATATCGTCTAACCCTGTGTGTGTTCCAGAATCCAGGTTGTGTATCAGATGCCTGGCTTCACCACTGGGACTTTTGCTTCAGAAGGACTGAGTCTGGTTGATGCATCTGTATGTTTTTATGATTCCCCATGGATGATGCACAGCCAGGACTGAGACCTGGCCTAAGGTACCAGACCTCTCTAGTTCTCAGCCTTTGTATTCACTGATCACTAGCTCTAGAGTTACATGACCCCTCTACAGCAAGGAAGCTAAGCTACCAGTATCAACCTTATAAAGGAGCTCTTGCTGTAAATCTAGTCCTAACTTGACATTCCAGTTCCAGTAGCTGAATATCCCCCCATCTTGTGTTCTTCTTCCTCTGATCCTTAGGCTAGGAACATCCTTACTACTCGGATATGCCAAAGCAGTGGTTCTCAAACAGGGACCAGTGTGCCTCTCAGGGGACATTGCACAATGTCTGGAGACAGTTTTGGTTGTCACAGCTGGGAGAGGGGGTACTACTGGCATCAACAGGGTTACAGACTGGGAATGCTGCTAAACATCCCACAAGGCACAGGACAGCAGCCCCCATAACAAAGAATTTTCCAGCCCAAGATGCTAACTGCCAAGTTTCTGACACCTGCCCTAGGACTTAGTCTGTTCCTTGCTTTTGCCAGCTCCCAGGCCCTAAAAATAAACAGTACTTCAAATTTATATATGTAAGAATCACCTGAGGTACCTGTAGATTTTCAAGAACCATCCATAAAGAGGCCAGCTTAGCAAGTCTAGGATTGTGTCCTAGAATTGACATTTTAACTAGCACTCCACATAATTCTGAAGCACGTGATCTGAACTATACTTTGAGAAACATTACCCTGAAGAGATTGAACTCTTGCTTCCAACACTAGCTTGGTACCCTGAGACCATCTGCCAGCTGACTGATTTCCCTGGAACAAACATTCTATCCGACTCAATTTATGAACATAGTACATTCCTGGATTCCCTGTCAACATGCTCACCCTCATGCTCCCCCAGGTCTTGTGCTGTTCCAGAGAGCAGAACTAATTACAGGTCCTGATAATTGGGAAGATGTAGATTAAAAATATGCACTGCCTGCCCTCATGGAGTTTATGCACTACTGAAGAAGGAGAGCAATATAAAATCCCAGGTAATAGATAAGTGCTCCTTCCCCATTTCTATCATTACACTTGACTCCAACCCCTATTAAAGCACTGAAGGCAGTCTGGCAGAGTGACAGGAGTCAAGAATAATATATCTAAATATTGTCTTCTGGTCCATAATGTTCTTGTACAAAAGGATGTCGTGAAACTTTGTTTAAAGCACTGTCAAAGTCAAGATGCATTCTGGTCAGGCATTCCTCTGATTTACTAGTCCAGTAGCTGTGTCAAAAAGGCTTTATATATAATAAAAACAATAACCAAAGAAAAAGCTCCCTATACCCAATTTTTTTTACTGCTCACATTTCAGACCATTTCAGTTGTTCTTCAAGTTTACTGACTCACTTTTTTACTGTCTCCAAATTGCTGTTACACACATCTGGTGATTTTTTTAATTTCAGACATTATTTTTCATTTCTAGAATATATTTGATCCTATTGTTGTTAATAGATTCTGCTAAAACTTCCTATCCATTTATTGCTTTCCTCTCCATTTCTTTCTTTCTTTTGGGGCAGAGTTAAAATAGCTTCTTAAAAATTCCTGTCTACTGATTCCAACATGGGTCACCTTAGGGTCTGTTTCCACTGATGGTCCTTTCAGTATGTTTCTTCATATATCTGATGAGATTATATCTTGGACATTGTGAATAATATAGAAACTGTGCATTCTGTGTTGTTATTCAGAAGAGTGATTTTTTATGTTTAGGAGGCAGTTAACTTGGTTGATCTGAAGCTCCAAATTCTGTCTCCCTTATGGTGGGCAGCAGCTGAAATATCTATTCAGTTCTTTTTGTTTTAGCTGGGCTTCTTGAAGTCAGCCCCAAGGATGTGGAGTTCAGAGGTCAGTGAGAGATTTAAGCAATGGTGGCTACTATCTTCTGTGGCTCTCTCCTCTTCAGGATTTCCTTCTTACTTTCCAGACTCTCTGGTCACTCTGAACACTGTACTCTGATTCCTCAACTAGTAATAACTTAAGCTTTCTATATGAGTTTTAATTACTCTTAGTGGCACTAGGTCTGCCTTAAGTTGAAAAGATGTTAAAAATACATTTCCCCTCTTACTAGTTCTTCTCAAGTTTCTGCATGTTTTTGGTCATTCTCCATTACCTTTAGATAATTTTTAACGTTTTATCCAAAGTTTAATTATGTGTGTGTGAGAGGGCTGGTCTAGCACAAGCTACTCCATCAGCCATGACCTGAGCAAATTCTCATGAGTTTCTTGCTCTCTCCTCCCCCAGTTAAGGACCTGCCTGGGCTTTCCTAGGTACAGACAAAAAACTCTTAATATTCTCTAGAAAGAAGTTAATCATTAAAGTAAATGAATATATTCATACCTCTTAAGATAGGCCTCAATTCCAAAAATGAACACATCATACCTGATGGCCCAGTACTATTCAAATACCATGCAATTCCTGGGTCAGTCCCAGTCTAGATGCCAATCAGTCCGTGGCTTCCAGCTCACTATTCTAGCAGGAATTATATTTTTTCAGTTATTCTAATCTCTTAAGACACAGAAGAACCTATTAAAACATTCTACCATATTTCATTAACCAAATTAGTAAGACAGGATAGCTTTTATAACTGTGACTTTCTCTTCATGATACTTTTTTAAATGGCATTGTCGTAATATTAGCCTAAGGGCCTTAATACACAGGTAACTTCCATTGTAATTTTTTCAGGCTCACTCCTATTGAAATCCATTACATTTAATGAAAAGATTAGAAACAAAATGTGAAAAAAAAATATTCCACAACTGCATTTCCTCTTTCCTCTTCAACCTATTAGCTTGCAGTTTATTTTAAAGTACGTATTTCATTAAGGGAACTTCATGGTTTTTGAGGCAGGTTTTGCTTTAGGACATTTCCCGTTTACTTCACCCCAGAAAATCTCTGACACTATTTGGTGTATTTCTGTTTAATGTTATGGCACCGGACTACTTCTCATAAATATTGCTGAGGCTTATTTTCTATGATGGAGAAACAATATGCCATCTTTCCATTTAGCTTTTTGTTTCAGTGCTGCACTGTATTTCATAAAGGATAAATTTTCAGAGAGCATAGCCAGGATTTACAAATTAAAATCTCCAGGTGTTTATTTTTCTTACCATGTTTTGCAAATCTAATGAGGTTTTGCAATCCTGTTCTGAGTGCTGCTAGTAGAGAAAAAGGGGTGTAGTGCTACTTGTGTTTATTTTTCCATCATGCAATTTCCTAATTCTGGTCCTTAGAAACTAAGTGGAACAGTAAGGAAGAGAACAAAGAAAAACAAAGCACACCTCATTATTCCTTTAAAAAGGTGAAAACCTAAATATAAGTAGATGCCAAGGTAAGGAATCAACTCATGACTTCTATTAGTTCCCTAACCACCACCTGACAAAATTAAGTTGTATAGCTAGTCAGCCACACAGGGGAAAAAAAAGGCGATGCTTTAAGCTTCTAATGTCTTATTTATTCTTTTTCTTTATTATTCCTCATGTTGGTGTAAGTATTAGTACCTATTTTTTTATTCTGCTAAATATATTCCACCAAGGCTTTTGTTCGTTTGTTTTGCTTTTTAACTGGTAGTAGAAAAACCCCAGGGATATACCTAGGTTTGAGAGAACTTAAAATTAAGATCATAGTTTAGCAGCCCACCAGCATTCATTCAGCTTGATATTATCTGTGTATATAAAATGACTTTCTCAAGTGTGGTGCTTACTTAGGAAAGACCAGTGGATTTCAGACCAACCTAGGCTATTCTACAGCACCTCAACCCTAAATCCTAGTTTAGATCAGCTTGCACAGCAGCAGGAATGTTTCAGTTTCCTATTGTTGTGTAGAAAAATTATTTCCCTATCTGTCTACGGAAACAGAACCTTCTGGCCGGTTCCTTGTTCGTCATTTTTAGTCCAAATATCCTATCTAGAAGGCCTTCTACATATCCCATCACTGCTGCTTCTGCCTCTCCACCTGTGACTACCAGCTTTGTTTCTTCATGTTCCTTTTACTACTCTAGCCTCATTCCAAACCAGTGTGCCCTTTCCATAATGTAGGAAAATGGACAAAGATTTAATCATTTAACAGAAGGGTAAACAAAAAATTCTAATAGATTTTCTCTTGACACTCTCATGAAAATGCCCCTTCTGTTTTTTTTCCACGCTGAATTCAGCTCTCACTTCAATGCACCCAGAGTAGAAGAATCATATACCATGGCCCCAAGTATCAGTTTTGAAATTTCTCTTTATCCCCACCCATCAGCTCAGGCTTTGAAGCACATACCATCCACCCCATTACCACTGCAGTTCTGCACTGCTCTTCATCAGTTTCCTGACCCATCTGAAATCTGGCTAGTAGTCCTGTCTTCATGGAGTCTCCCATCTCGGTTTCATTGGCTCAGCCGATCTTTTACTCCACTTTAAATTAACTACAGACTAGCTGGGTTAAACATGCTTTTTAACTGTCTTTTCCACTGTTTTTAGACTGTTTTTCCACTGTCTTCCAAGATTGGAAATCCTGATTTCTATCTCTGAAAGACCCTCCAAGAGCATCCCTTTACCCAGTACCCTTTTCATTAAAAATGTTTTGAAATATACTTTCTCAGTTCCAAGCCCTCTCTGTTATTAATAGATTTCGTTTTCTTGAAGTTAGTTTTATTTCTAAATCTAATAAATTATTCTTTTTAACACATTACTTACTAGTTACTCCATTCATAGAACATAAGTATAATTTCTCAATTCAATACTAACATTTTCCTATATGATAAATACATTAGCTTTAAGAAATTCCACATCTTGCCCAGTTCTAACAGTAAACAGGATCAAAGTTTTCTCTTTAATATTAGAAAATAACTGATCAATTTGCCATGTGATGTAAATAAGAAATGAAAGATGGAGAGTAATCTCACATGTCTAAGAACACATTCACTGTTCTTTCTTTCTCCTCCCACCACTGTTGCAGCTCCTACCCAGGAGTTGAGAGGAATGGTGCTGATATCCCAACCATTTAACTACATAGAATTAAAAACCAACAAGTACTAAATGTACTGATTTCTTTCTTCCTTTCTTTCTTTCTTTTTCCTGGGATTTTTTCACCTCATTTTAAACCCAAGGGAAGTGGGGGAGTTTGACCTTGATTTTATAGAACCAGGACTTCTACTTTCAGTAGAATGGTACTCCTTAATAAAACAACTAATGCACTGGATAAAATATTTGTAAATATCTTTTGAAACATCACTTATCCACATAAAGGAAAGTAATCTATAGATAACAAACGGAGGGAAAGCAGGGACGTCAGAGACCAGTGAGTACCAAGCTCAGTCTCATCTAAAAACTTCTGCCAAATCCCGGAGACTTTGAGCTCTGGCTTTGACAGGAGTGCAAGAAATGGGATGTAGGAGCCTGTGTTCACCCATGAGTGACTACAAAAGGCTATACTTTCAAGGATTGCAGTGAATGAGAAATAAATCTTATTGCACAAACAGATACTAAGAAATGTTTTCTTTTGTTTGGCACTAAGTAAAATGGAAGGAAAAAAATCTTCCCTTGAGATGTAACCATAAACTGGCTTCAGGTGGATTTGTGACTCAAAGTCACAATCTTATTTTAAAAGAAAAAAAAAATCTCAAGGAGATAATTCAATTTGAAATGGCCTCAGTTAGTTCTTTCTGACATTAAAATAAATGCTACCAAAAATTTTTTTCACAGAAGATAAGCAGCTCACAGTTGAAATTAAAAATACACAGAGAAACAAAATACTATTAGAACAAAGAGAAAAAAGCAGAAAAAATTTTTAAAAATACCAAATATAGGATACTAACTATACTTGACATGTTTAAAGAATAAAACCCCAGAATATAAGCAGGAAATATGACATAATAAAAAGAATAAGCAGATATGAAAGAAAAACATAAGAACTTCAAAAAATAAAAAACAACTATAAATTCAGGGGGTGCATTAAACCAAACAAAGCCAAGAATTAATAAAGTAGAATATATCTGAATAAGTGGCCTCAAGTACAGCTTACAGAGACAAGGAGATGGACTATATGATGAAATAAAGGTCGAGAGAGACAAAACATGATGAAAATGTGTAATATATGTCCAATTGAAGTGTAAGAAGAAAGTAACAGAATGGGAAAGAGGTAATAAAGATAATGACTGAGAATTTTTGAGACATCAGATCTTGGAATCCCAGTGACTCCCAAGCAGAATAAATATAGACACTTCAATACATTGTAGTGAAACTCCAGAACAACATAGAAAAATGTTTCATAGGTGCCTGGGTGGCTCAGTGGGTTAAGCCTCTGCCTTCGGCTCAGGTCATGATCTCAGGATCCTGGGATTGAGGCCCGAATCGGGCTCCCTGCTCAGCGGGGAGCCTGCTTCCTCCTCTCTCTGCCTGCCCCTCTGCCTACTTGCGATCTCTCTCTCTCTGTGTCAAACAAATAAAATCTTAAAAAAAAAAAAAAAGTTTCATCCTAAAAACAGCTAGAAAATAAAGAGTAATCACCCAAAAGTATGTCAATACAGCAGATTGCTGGCTTCTCACCAGCAGATATGAAGCCAAAAGACAGCAAAAGAGTATCTTCCATGAGCTGAGACAAATAATTGTCAACCTAGAAATTTTCTTCCAGTAGTAAGACAAAAACAGCAACAATAACAAAAAACAAAACAAAAACAAAAAAAATCACTAAAGCAAAATAAAGATATTTTTGAGAAAAAAATTGAGAGAATTTTCACCAATAGATCATTATTAAATTAAAGCAGAGAAAGTCTAGGCAGAAGGAAAATTATCCCAAAAGGAAGGTCAGAGATGTGAAAGGAAATGTCAAAGATATCAAAGGTAATAGTAGACTAAGCGGAACTATTTAAAAAATAATAATTTGTAAAAGGGATGTTAAAACTAAGTATTAGGCAAAAATAGAATGCTGTTGACAGTGAGAGGGAGATTGGACAAACTATTATAAAGTCTTAGATTTGTTCAAAAGGAGAGAGAAAAATGTTAACTTTGTTTTGTTTTGTTTTGTTTTTTTTTGACAGAGAGAGAGAGAGAGAGAGATCACAAGTAGGCAGAGGCAGGCAGAGAGAGAGGAGGAAGCAGGCTCCTCGCTGAGCAGGGAGCCTGATGTGGGCCTAGATCCCAGGATGCTGAGATCATGACCTGAGCCAAAGGCAGAGGCCTTAACCCACCGAGCCACCCAGGCACCCTGTACTCTCTTAAATAGGCAAATTAAAATACTTAGGGTAACCAGTGAAAGAAGAGACAAAGACCATATATTCTCCAACAAAAACAGGAAAAAATTAATCCAAAAGAAATTTAAAAAGGAAACGAAAGGGATGCCTGGGTGGCTCAGTTGGTTAAGTGTCTGCTTTTGGCCCAGGGTCCCAGGATCAAGCCCTGAATATTGGGCTCATTGCTTGGCAGGGAGCCTGCTTCTCCCCACTACTTGTGCGCTCTCTTGCTCTCTCTCTCTCTCTCCTGACAAATAAAATCTTTAAAAAAAAATTAAAAAGGAAAAGAAAAATACATGGAAAGCACATAGTATCAAAATCAATGTAAAAATATTAGTTATCAAAATGTAAATTTTCCAAGCACTCCAAAATTTTTCAATCATGTTTTTTATTTTATTTCACCTTATTAAATATTTATTTAAGTAATTGAAAGAGAGTGTATGCATCTGCACATGTGAGTGGGGGGAGGGGCAGAGGGAGAGAATCTTAAAGCAGAATCCTTGCTGAGTGCCGAGCCCAATTCAGGGACCCAATGTCATAACCCATGAGATCATAACCTGAACTGAAACTGAGAGTCAGGCGCTTAACTGACTAAGCTACCCTGACACCCCCTCAATTATATTTTTAAATGTCAAGCAAAAATTGTTTAAAAACGAGCCTCTGCCTTCGGCTCAGGTCATGATCCCAGGGTCCCGGGATCGAGGCCCGCATCGGGCTCTCTGCTCAGCAGGGAGCCTGCTTCCTCCTCTCTCTCTGCCTGCCTCTCTGCCTACTTGTAATCTCTCTCTCTCTCTCATATAAATAAATAAAATCTTAAAAAAAATAAAATAAAAAAATAAAAACACGTAAGAATTCAGAAAAATCAATGAATGGAGAAAATATATTTTAACAAAAATTACAGCTATGTTAATTACAAATTCAAAAGAAGTTACTATATAAATAAATCAAGTTGCTATACAATGATAAAGTCCTTTCACTTTCAAGATAAAACATTTCTAAACTTGTGCACATCTAATAACATCAAAATATACAAGCAAAAATTGAGAACTACGTAGAGAAACTGGAAAATCTACCATAGCATATAGCTCTAAGTATTTATGAAATTGAGCAGACAAAACTCAGAACTGAATGGCGTAATCATAAAATGTGACCTACCAGATATGTGGATAATACTTTACATAAGAGGACTGATACTCTTTCAGGCATTTGGAACATGCAAAAATTGGACTTCTATTTAGCCATAAAGTTAGTGTCCGAAAACTAAAAAGAGGGAACAACAAAGACCTTATATTCTGCAAAATGGAGTGAATTATTTAGAAACCCGAAAAAAAGATAACTTATAGAGCTAACTGATACTTAGTGAGTGATGCCTCTTACCTATGTAGAGTTGCCTCCCTTGGAGTTTATAAAAGACTACTTATTTCTTTATCATCTTCCAATATACTCACCATAAAAGATATATATACCATATAGAGAAAAACATCAAAAATGCGGAAACTACTTCCTCTCGGAATATTATAAAAATTAACACACAGATAAGGAAGATAGAAAGTTGAAGCACAATGAAGTGTTTTTAAAAGATAAATCTAAAATCTTACACATTTGGAAAATGTGAGACAGTCCTTAGAAGACAATTGGTAACTTTAATCTAACATATATATCTTGAACTTGCTAAATGGGTAGACGTGGGCAGCATTAACTTATTGTTTCTTATTTTACCACAGATGCATAGGAACTCCTGATGATGCGATACTAGTGCATGGGTCAGTGTCGGGGAATTTCCAGCCTAGTACTCTTTTGAGGACCGGCTACAAATGGAGGAGAATGAGATTAGCAACAGGATTTAAGGGAGACTTTATTCTTAACATAGAGGAGATGTGAGTACTTTTAACTGCTAATGTCCCGAAGTCATGAGAGAAGAAGAGGTTAGACATACAAAAGAGAAGACATAAGTTATAGCATGGTATTCCTGAAACAGAAGTAGAGGTGAGAACCTAGAAAACAAGTGAGGAGATTGGACTTAAAATAGAAAGGATAGACTCTCCATTGTGCAAAAGTAGAAAGGTTAGGGATAGGTACATATCTGTATGTAGACCTGGTGGCAGAGAATTGAGGTCATTCCCCTCTGAAATTATCTCCATGAAGAAGATAAGGTAATCTAAGAGTAATGCAAGAAATAGTAGATGACCATGGGAAGAAGGTTTGAAAGAGTTGTTAAGGGACAGGTAAAGTTCATGAGAATCTTAGATTTGCTACATAGTATTAAGGACCAAGAAGATTTTTATACTGATTTTATAATGGTACTTAATCAGTTGAGCAGAACTCAGCAGTTTATATGTGTATACAGAAAATAGTTGTATTCATCCAGGGTTGGGGTTTTACAAGACAGGTAATAAAAGGACAAAAAACAAAAACCGTCTCATATATTGGCAAGTGAGTGGTGAAATGATGGAACATGGAATCAAACCTGGGGAGGGGAGGATAGCAAGGAAAAAGTGAGGCTGATAGATGGGAAGAAAACAGATAGGCTGATCAAAGCAAAGACCATCAGGGAATAGGGGTAACTGATCCAGGCTCTAGATACAACTGTTTGTGTATAAGATAGGTGTCTTCCATTATAGTTCTTTTTTATAGAATATGTCAGAACTATGGACTTACATATGGTTTTGCGATCTGGCCAATTTAGTGAAGTGGTTAGGTGTACCTGAAATCAGAAAACCTAAGCATAGTAACATACCCTAAATCTCAGATTTCTCAACCATAAATGAGAATAATAAGAGCATTTCCTTCATATTTGCATGGAAAATGCATATTGACTTCCACACACCCAACTTAAAAACTTCTGGAAAGAATCCATTTGTAATTTGGTGATTTCTTACATTATTTTAGACACCACTTGACAGATGATGTTAATGCAGTTCCTTTAGTTTATTCAACAAATATTTATTTGTTATTGAGTGCTGTGATGTGTTAGACAGTGTTCTAGGTGCTCAGACTAAGCAGTAAACAAAAGAAAATCCCTGCCCTCAGGAGACAGATGCTAAACAAAAAGTAAACCGGTATAAGCAGGTGGTGTTGATGTTTGGAGTCAGGGTAAGTGGGAAAAAGGATAAGGAATACCTGTGGAGTCTTATGTATGATGCTCTAGGAAGGCTCCCTAATAAAGGACTGTCTGAGCATTTGCATGAAACACATGGGTATCTGTGAAAGAACATTCTACACAGAGGAACCAGTTAGTACGAAGTTTTTCAAGTGAAGCCTACTTGACATGTTTGAAGTCTGTAAAGAAGACGAATTTGGCTTAGAGCATCATGAAAAAGGCCAAAGCTGGAAGGATACAAGATCAGAGAAGCAGCAGATGTGCCAGATCCTAAGTGGCCTTGTAAGCAATGGTAAGAATACTAGCTTTCATTCTGAGTGAGATAGGAAGTCACTGGATAATTTTAAGGAGAGGAGTGACATAATCTGATTTATGTGGAGATTTGATGATTGGGAAAAGCAGGGATACCAATTACAAGGCTATTACTATAATCCAGATGAGAATAACTTGGACCAAGGCAGAAGTGGAACTGGTACGAAGTGATCAGATTCTCCATATATTTTGAAGATAGAACCAAAAGGATTTGCTGGTGTACAGGGTATGTGGTAGGAAAGAGAAAAGCCAAAGGTAACTTACTAACTATAAGATCTTTGGTCTAAGCAAACTAGAAAATGAAATTGCCATTTAGTAAGATAGGGACAGTGTAGATTGGAAAAGAGAAAATAAAGAGTTCATTTTTAGGCATAAACTTTTAGGCATAGCTTAAGATGCCTATTACATATCCCAAGTAGATGATGTTGAGAAGACAAATAGGAGTCTGAGTTTAGGGGACAGGTCTGAGCTGGTGACATGAATTTGAGTCATCAAACTAGAGAAGGCATTAACATGATATTGGTTGAGAGCACATAAGGAGTGAGCACAGGAAAAGAAGAAAAGACATCTGAAGACAGGGCCTGGGCCACCCCACATATAGAGGTCAGTTGATGAGAAGAAACCAACAAAGAATATTCAAGATGTGCCAGTGAGGAAGAATCAAAGGACAGTGGTAATTTTAAGCAAAATGAAGTAAAATTTCCAATGTCTAAGATATGAATGTGGAATTGGGTATTTGAGGTAAAATAGATGCCAAGGACATTGCAAGAGAAGAAGTCAAGAAACCAGAGTATTACAAGGATTATTTTTTGTGAATATTGCGATCACCAAGAATATTGAGAACCACATTAGAAAGAGTACCGCCAGGTGTGAAAAATCTCTAAGGAGTGAGGAGAAGCAAGAGTCAGTAGAGGCCTATAGATATCTGCAGTGTGACAGCACCAGCTTCCAGTTCAAATCAAATAATTGTGAATATGTTGGGTGTTGGTAATAATAGGTTGGCCATATGAAAGTATTGATGTTTGATTACTTTTTAAGCTACAAAAATGGTGATTTCATATGATTCAGTCTAATAACTGAACATATATAAAATATATCTGAATTGTGATTGGCTTCATAAGTTGATACATATTTATGTTAGTGCTATTTTCTTTTTCAATTGGAGACTCCCTGAGATCAGGAATTTGTATTTTACCACATGTGTTTCTTTCATAGAACTTAGGAGTTGCTTGGTACTTTCGGTTGGTCATGTAGTACTTTTTATACATAGATTATTACTATAATTGCTAGTGCTGACTTATGTTGTCATTTCAGGGTGATAATTATTCTCCTCACCTTCCGAGGTGAAAACAACTGAGAAATATACACAGGGATTAGATGGGGATCGATATCAGCTTTACTGCTGAGTAAATTGGAATAGAGAAAACACTTAGACCTGAGGCTGAGATGGGATTCCAAGTCTTTCTCCTCTAGAATGTGTTCATGCATTCAATCCCTTGACAAATGCAAACTGCATCCCAGGGGCACAGCCAGCTTCTAACATGGGGGCAGTGAAGAGAGGAAGGTGAGGCTGGGCTGGGAGTAGCAGGTGCAAGTACTTACAAAAGGCTCCAGTCCTTGACTGCCTTCTCTCCACATCTCCCGGAGCCAGTCCTTCATGATGCTTTCTTCGGAGTCTTCATAGCCTTTTTAAGAACACAATGTTTTTAAACTTTGTTGGACAAGTGCCAGGTTTGAAAGATGTGGTCCAAGGCAGCAACTACTTCCCCTTCCACTCTTGTCACCTAGGGCTTGCTGCAATGAGCTTACCACCGTGAGCAAGCACATCTCAATGAGAGAGCCAGAGAGGCCAAGCCACATGTGTGCAGTGACCCTTCCAGCTATTTACCAATTAGGTAAGGCACTCCTTTCCTAGGGACATGTGGATTGAAGGAATTAGAAAGGTGGATGTTTTCTCCCCAGAACATCTGATGGTAGATGCAGGTTTTGTGAAGCCTGAAGCCTACACAATTTGGATAATCCTCTTTAAAGAAAAGAATGTAAAATTACAAGTGTGAAATTAGGTAGAAAGTTTCGAAGAGGCCTGAGCAAGTGAAGATCTTGAAACTTAAGCATTATAGCTTTATAGTAAATCCTCCTGTGTTTTTAAGAAGGTAGCAATGCCTGTTTTAATGCATGCATCAATTAGGATGCTCTCAGACACAAACTTGGCAAGCAAAGCATCTTGAAGTAGCTTAAATAATAAAGAAGAGTAGTGGCTCCCATTAATGAAGAGTCCAGCTGTTAGTGCCACCGTTGATCTAGCAGCTTAACAATGTCATAATAACCCAGTTTCTTTCCATCTCTCCTCTCTGCTGTCCAAAGTATCTATTCCTCCTTAGGCAGGTCCCTTCAGGTTCACAGCATGAATGCCAGTAGCAATGAGGACTGCTAGCTAACCTTTTCCTGTTAGAAGATAAAGGACAACTTCAATCATAGAGCAAAACCTTGAACTTCAGAAAATGGCCTCTTGATTTCAAAAGTCTAAATGATTAGGTCCAGAGCCAGGCACTGTGGCAAGAAGGACAGGGCAACTTTAATGTCAGGCCAACCAGGTCCCATGTCCAGAGATAGGGATAAGGATTATGGCTTATCCAAATCATGTGGCTGCTGCATACTGGAGGAGTGGAACTGAGGTTGGTGAAATATCTACAATATTAAACCAGAGGTGAGAGTATGGAATAGTAATCTAAATGTACTGAAAGCTTTCAAGATACTCATCTGATTTACATTTTCCCTTCCATCATCATTTTTCTTTACCACAAGACTAAAAGCCCCAGGAAGGTAGGGGCCATTTGTTTACTAGTTACCCAGCACCTAGTGTAAGTGCGCAAAATATATTATGAGAATACCTGAATTTACCACAAACTTATGAGAAACAACTGGCAGGAACATTAAATAGGTGTCTATAAGAGTTTATGTAAAAGAGAACTATATAAGAATATTAAATAAGAACAAGAACAAAAAATTAAGAGATTATTGGATTTGAGCTCAAGTAAATAATTTTCAGGTCAGAATCTTGTCTTATCAAAGAAAATGGAAATAGGACAAAAGAATTTTTTTAAGTAGCTCTTCAAACTAACATGCCTGAGGTGTCAGAGATTTAGTAAAACATCAAAAATATTTCACAAAGAAACAAAGATAAGTGCAAAGTGAAGGATAATTAAGATAATTATTTTGACATATAAGAAAAGACAATTAAATTCAATGTGAGCACTAAATTTGTAGTTGTGTAACAGAATGCCTTGAGCTGAATGTAATGATTTAACATGTTTTTCTATACACGAGTAAAACATAAAGCAAGTAAAATCTTTTTTAGTGTGATAAAGTTACTGGAGGAAAAGTATTGTGTAACAATTTTACATGATCTCTGATTTCCCATTTTTCACATCTTTTATTCTCTCTAGTCTTACCTGAAAAGATGGACAATAGTCTAAGTCTGGAAACTCAGATTATATTTTAAGTATAGTAAGCCCTTTTTAAAATTAAACAACTTACTGGTAAATACTTCTGGTAAAAGGTTTATTTTTTGAACTCAAACATTATATTTCTTAAATTTTTGAATATTCAGTTTTATTAAAGCAAGCCATACCTGTTCTGAGTAATGTGGTGTTATGTGCAGTAGAGTTCATTTAGGGTGGAGTGGTAAGATTGCAATGATTTTAAATCAAGGCTCCACCTCAGAAACCTAGGAATGTTAGTAGGAGATTTAAAAAGGTCCACAGCTTGCCAAGAACTTCAGCTATTCTGATAAACAGTTTGATTACTGATGCTTAGTCTTACATACTAAACAGGTTATCCAAGTCTTAAACTTGATGCTTGTTGTGAAGGTAGTATTTGAATCACCCTTCCCACCAACATAGTCATTTATTTGTACATTTAAATGTCATTTTCTGTGAATATGTCAGTATACCACAAAGCATGGCAAAGTTTCCTGTGACCACATGTCTCACCTTGACTTTCTGCACATTTCTAGTACTTAAGAATGGAGTAGGAAAAATTATATATATATAAGAAGAAATGCATAAAATGGTATATTTTGGAAAAGTAGATTTAAATTTTTTAATTTGAAAACAACAGTATATAAAAGGCCTTTGAAAGTTGAATGCAAAATTATGTGAAAATTGTGCCTAAGAATATGTGAATTGACATAATTTTTTTTCTACATAAAGAATCTGATTTTGCTAGACCACTTAACCACCAATAGACATCCTCTCATAGGGAAAAAAATATGTTTGGTGACATGTTTAAAGTGCCCTCAGTAGTATTTAAAGTGAATGATCTTCAAACCAAATAGCTATTTGTATACTAAAAGATGGGAATCCTCGATGTCTGCACACTGATTTTAAGGTCCAAGATAATTCAATATATACACAGAGTGAAGCCCTTTACAATGGCTAGTAATGGCCTATGTAATCTGCCTTACTCCCCTTTCCATTCAGACTTCATCTACTTCTTTTCCCTCTCTTACTTCTCTACTTACACTGACTTCCTTGCTATAGCCAAACATGCCAGGCACTCTCTTTTTTAAGCCTTTGTCCCAGCTGCTCCCTCTGCCTTGAACACTTCCTTAGACATCTGCTAGGAGAAATCCCTCACCTCCTTCAAATCTCTGCTCAGACTTCATTTTCTCAGTAATGCCTATCCTGTACATCTTATTTAACACTGTGACTCTCCTCGCTATTCATGCCCCTTACACTGCTTTTTCTCAACATTTTTCATCTTGTAACATTCTGTATAAATTTTTTCTTTTTTTTAAAGATTATATTTATTTATTTGACACAGAGAGAGAGATCAGATCACAAGTAGGCAGAGAGGCAGGCAGAGAGAGGAGGAAGCAGGCTCCCCACTGAGCAGGGAGCCCATCCGGCCTGGATCCCAGGACCCTGAGATCATGACCTGAGCCGAAGGCAGAGGCTTTAACCCACTGAGCCACCCAGGCACCCTGTATAAATTTTCTTATATATTGTGTTTATTGTCCCATTTCTCATCTAAATGTAAACCTCATGAGAGAAGGACTTTCTTTTTTGTTGCCTGCTTAACCTCAGTGTCTGAAGAAATGCTTCTATATTGTAGGCGGACAGTAAATATTTCTTAAGTTAACGAACATTTCTGTGATCTGCTTGATTACTGTTGAATCAGGAGCCACTTTAATCATGTGAGATGTTTCGAAATCAAACTTCCTCAAAGAAAGTGTGAAAATGAGCAAAGGAAATCTCATTTAAAATGGTGTTAAGAAGCCCTGAAGGGGGGACTTCTCACACACCACTACTTCCCACCTTTTATGGTCCCCAATAGGAAAAAGCGTACCTGTACCTTCCACAATAGGAAGAAGCTTACTTTACTACCCCAGTAATAAAAAGGAAGATTTCCTACTGTCTCAACAACTCAAGCCAATGAGAAGCTGCCACACAGAAACTCTTGCTCTCCTTCAAAGGTCTCCAATCCAAAGAGCTTCCAACTTTCTCCTTTCCTCTATAAAAACAAGCCCCTCTTTGTTCTCCCAACTTGCCTATGTTTTGGCACAGTTTTAAGGTCCCAGACTTCAATTACTGTACTATTCTAAACAAACTTATTTTGCTGGCAAATTAATTGGCTATATTAAGGTCGATAAGATTGTTACCTACCCCCACAATAAAATGTTCATTTCCCAGTCTCCAGCAAAAAGATTGATTTTTCTAAGGAAGTAACAGAAATGGGTAAAATTACAATTTCAAACACATAAGAAAACAGAATGAAGATTTTGGTGATAGTTCGCTAAGTTCCATTAAGCATTAAAACAGTGCTGGTTGGGATGTCCTAGAGACTCAACCAGAAAGCGCAATCTGGCCCAGGGTCTTCCTGTTGGACTTTTAAGTAACATCCAACAGGACGATCACGTCTATGGAAGGCATGAATGACAAGCAATTAAATCTATTTGTTTTCCAGGTGCAGGCTAAACAACACTGAATACAAACCCTCCTCCAGGGTTTTAGCTCAGTTCTGCCAACCCAAAGGTTCATGAGTTAGATGAAATAACACAACTGCCCAATGGCTGAATACCTCAGTGAAGGAAAGTTTGCAGTTCTACCTAGTCATTCCACCTGTATCTAACCCCAAGTAACTGAAATCTGAATTCTGTAACTTGTCACCTCTAAGGTGAAAACATAAATGGGTAATTCGGAGCTTGGAGTGTCCCTGGGTTTTATTTATTTATTTTTTTTTTTTTTAAAGATTTTATTTATTTATTTGACACACACACAGAGAGAGAGAGAGAGATCACAAGTAGGCAGAGAGTCAGGCAGAGAGAGAGGAGGAAGCAGGCTCCCTGCCGAGCAGAGAGCCCGATGCGGGCCTCGATCCCAGGACGCTGAGATCATGACCTGAGCCGAAAGCAGAGGCTTTAACCCACTGAGCCACCCAGGCGCCCTGTCCCTGGGTTTTAGATTCCGCCAACCCCCTCCCTGCCCGTAACGCCTGAGCCTGGCCAGTGACTCCATGGTCTGGACGAACAAGCTCACTCACTTCAGGTCTGCTCTCCTCAGAGGGCAAAGATGGGTCGGGGTCGCGTGTTATGCCGCGGTGATTTGAGACTCTTGAGTTGGGTCCGTTTCTTGGACATTTGACACGGGGTGGCCTGAGTGCACACCTCGCCCTGGGCCGTTTGGGGACGTTGCAGAGGTGGTACCAAGCCCAGAATGGAGCGGGACCTCCCGCCCCCGCGTCGCCCGCGGACTGGAGTGGAGGAGGTTCTGGGTGGGCGCGGACGTCCGAAGGGCACGACCCGGGGAAAACTTCTTGAGCCCCGCCCACCGGGGTGGGGCTCCGGCTCGGCCCAACCACTGCCCAGGGAAGGGGGGCGCCGTACCAATATCGCAGTCCTAACGCGAGCGCCGACTCCTATCCTGGGGGTTCCCCACTCCTTCCTGGAAGGCTGTCTCTTCCTGCCATACTTGCCGCAACACCGAAAAGCCCCGTCCTATCCTTCCGACTCCGTCTCCTGCGCGCGCCCCCCCTCCCGTCTCGCTTGGTGCGCTCCCGTGTCGCTGGTCACGCGGCGACGGGGCGCGGCCTCCCCCCAGCCCAGGTGGTGTTTCTCACAGCCTTTGCCCCGGTCCTTTGGAGCGGCCTTGCGGCTGGGAAGATGCCGGGCTGGAGTCGCGTAACTTTAGTCCTCCTAACCTCGGCTGTTACCTGTGCCTTGGCGCAGCAGGCGCCGCCGGTGAGTGAGCTCTAGGGAAGGGCGCAGAGGCGCAGAGGGGGCGCAGGTGCGGGTGGGGCGTGAGGAACAGCGGGTGCCCGGCAGCATTTTTCCGGGGGTCTGTGGTATACTCTGTGGGGCTGTGGGTGCAGAGCGGACTGGTGAACCCTGTCTCGGGCTGATTCCGTACAAGCTGGGACAAGAAAGCCTTTAAGGGATAGCTTAATCTCTGTACAATGCTGGTTGTGATTTTCACACCCCCAATTTGAGTGATTGCGCTTGTTCTACCAGTTCCAGGCTCACGCATCCTGAACTGCTAAGAGAAAAAGTTCCAGTCGTCTTGTGTACATAACTCAGTTAAGCGACGGACTGCATGGTGACTTTGGTTTTCTCTGCCAGTGCAGGTGACGAGGTGCTGAAGGAGAAGTTGCAGCCTAGGCCTCTCAGGTCCCCGGGAAAGGCTCATTTGTTCCCAGTCAGGGCAGTGGGAGCAGCCCAGACAGTCCCTGGTGTGGCTGCTGTGGCCTTACAACCCCCCCCCACCCCCCCGCCTCCAGTCATGGGACGGCCTGTCCCGTGGCTCTATCCCCAAAAGGAAGTCACAGGAACCCAGACTTGGTAACTGCAAGAGACAGTGAGGGACCAGCCAGAGAAGGAAGTACATTGAGTGGGAAAATGTCTAGCCAGAGGTTACACTATTGTTTACTGAAGCATACGTAAACTCAGGCCTCTTGACACCTAGTCTGGTGCTCTTTAATACTTCTCTTCTTTAAAAACAGTAAGATTCAATTTTTTCTTTGCCAACAGATCAGGTAGAGTAATTTGGGTGCATCTGACTTAAGGTTAGATGAGGGTGGTCTTGGATAGATTAGGTAAGGTATAGATAGTGGGAGCAAGATTTGCATTCTCTTACTCTTTTATTTTTCTAAGGTGGAATGATCTAAGAATGGAATCATGATGGGATATTACTAATTCATTAAAATTGATGGAATATTAAGCAAATAAGAGCAGAATAAAATAGCATGTACAGTGATTTCAGTAACAAAAATACACAGTATATACATGTAGACAAGGATTGGAAGGGTATAAGACATAAAATTAGTTTGCTTTAACAATTATCATATGATCTCTCTGATATGAGGAATTTGAGGGACAGGGCATGGGGCTGTGGGGAGTAGGGAGAGAAAAATATGAAACAAGATGGGATCGGGAAGGAGCCAAACCATTAGGGACTCTTAATCTCACGAAACAAACTGAGGGTTACTGGGAGGTGGGAGGGTAGGGATAGGGTGGATGGGTTATGAACATTGTGGAGAGTTTGTGCATGGTGAGTGCCGTGAAAGGTATAAGCCTGATGATTCACAGACCTGTACCCCTGGGGCAAATAATAAAAAAAAGTTAGTTTCCTTTAGTGTGTGTAGGGAATTAATATGCTGTAAAGTGGTCGAGATTATGAGAATTTTAAAAGAATTTAATTCTTTGATACTGTAAGTGCCCTTCAGCCAAAGGCCACCAGGAAACACATCTGTAGTTTAACAAATTGGGTTTATTACTCTTTGCAGTGAGAAAGAACATACAGCATGGGCAATCGTGGGGTCTCTCAATAAAAGGACATTTGACGAAACCCATTTAATAATTTGGACTTTTGTTGTGTGATTTGTGGCAAGGTCCAAGGAATAGGGGGTGTGCTCTACATTGTATATTTTCAGAAGGTGGAGCAATTCTATGATTGGGTAAAGAAGAAACATTCATTTAGCAAGAGAAGGGATATTTGGCATTTTGTGGGTTGCACAATACCCCTGTTTTGGTCTGTGCTTAAACAGAATCATGAAGTAGCCTTGCTTTGTTTCATTTTGTCATGTCTCAGAGTAACCTTAACTAAGATAGGTATTCTGTGAGATTGATAATAATCAACATGAGAACAGAAGTGGCCTGGATGTGAGTGTCATACCAGTTAATAATAATATTGGGGTCTAATTGTGAACCTCTGAGCAGTTTCAGTTTTTAGGGGATGCTTTTTTTTTCCTCCTCAATACTTTATTTTTTCAAGCAAGAGTTTTTAAAAAGCTATCTTTAAAACAACAAGATAATACTTTTTATCTAGAATAGTGGTTGTCAAAAATGTGGTATAGCCACTGGTGTCAGTTTGGGAAGCTGTTTTCACAAGTCTTTAATGAAATGAGAAAAATGAGGGCAGAAAACCAAAATTTTTAATTTAGAATATTATCTGTTATTCTGATTTGATGACTTTTCAATTTTAGGTTGTTAAAGTGTTCTTTTATGTATGTGGGGTTTTGTTTGATTTTTAACTTCTCCACATGGGAGAATAAAACTTTGGATTCCCTTGTGCTGGTCTTCTCTTAATATTAACCTGGAAAATGCTGGTTGAAAAGAACCTTTAGAACCTCACGGAAGTATAGTGACCCCATTCTCTGACAAGAATATGCACTTTTTCACTTTGAATCATATGATAAACCATGTGTATCCACATAATAACAAAAGATATTTCAAAACTACTTTTGATAAATGTGAACAGTGAGGACTGGCTTTAAATTACAAACAAAAAGCATTTGATTTGGAATGCCTGTAGGTTTTGTGTTTGAGGCTTTTCAGAGTGTATCATATTTGAAGGTCTTCCTGAGTCATTCTTTTTTTTTTAAGGTTTTTTTGTTGTTGTTGTTGTTGTTTATTTATTTAACAGAGAGAGAGAGAGAGGAGGAAGCAGGCTCCCTGCTGTTCCTGAGTCATTCTTAGTTACTGATTTTATTAAAAGGCCTACTAAAAGATGGTGGTGGTGGGAGTGGCACAAGAAATATCTGAAGAGGAAGATGAAGACAGTGTCATCCAGGGCTCTGTGGACCTTGTTAAGGGTTTTCACTTTTAAAAGATCAGTCTGGATTGGAAGGGAGCAAGGGTGGATCTGAGGAGACTAGTCTGGGGGAGAAAACAAGGTGCAGGGTGTTGGACAAGAGGGTGGTGTAGTGGAAAGGGAGAGAAGTGGATGGTTCTAAACAAAGTAGGAAGTAGAATGAGCAGAAGGAAGGATTGGGTGAGGATGAGGAACAGGGACATTTCTCAAGTGCTCAGTTGGCTGAATGGCGGTATCACTGCCAGGGAACACAAGAAGGGAAAAGTTGCAGGGTAGAAGAATGAAGATTATTTTTATTCTGGTTATGTTGAATTTCCATGGCACCAGGATATCCAAGAGGCCTTTGGAACTGGAGCTCAGAAGAGGGAGAAGGAAGTTGCAGGCATACTACTTGAAGCCATTGGAGCAAGTGAACATTGAGCAGTTAGATGACATAGAAAGAGAAGAAGAGGACAAGGCAAAGGTTGGGGCACCCACACAAGTATGTGTCAGGTAGAGAAGAAATAGCAAAGTTTAAAGCAACAGCCTGAGTGGGAGAGTGAGTGTTGCAGAAGCAAAGAGGAGAGAGTGGGACAGGTTCTCCCTGTGTTGGGTGTCTTTGAGATGTCAGGTGTCTGTTATACTTGGTATTGGAGGTTACTGTTCACCTTGGCCTGACCAGTGTTGGGAGCAGAAAATAAGTTGCTGTAGGCAGAGAAGCAATGAGAAGGAAAGGAAGCTGAGTGGGTGAGATGACTGCTGTCAGTAATAAATCTGAGCAGATTCTGAAAATGTGTGAAAATGAAACATAATGGCTCAGTAATTAATTGCCGAATCAAACTTATTTTTATGCATCAGCTTCTCATATGAATGATAATATCGTTGATATTATAGCTAGTAGATCAGCTTTTAGCAATGATTTTTACGAAGTTTCCTAAAACCACATACACCCCTTCTGGCCTGGCCAATATTATTGTACTCCATCTACTTTCCCCCAGTACTCCAAAGGAAGGAGCACACAGATATAATCTGTTCACTTAGTCAACAGATATTGCAGGCCTACTGTGTGCCACATTATGTTCCAGATGTGCTGGTAATGAGTTAGTGATAGATATAAAGGTCCCAGCCTTCATGGAAGATTTATTCCCATTTCTTTCACCTAAATATTCCTAGTTTAATAGAGTGCCATCTCATCAAAGGTCAGAAAATAAACTTTGCTTTCCCATTTGAGTTTGTTATATATGCAAGAAACATGCCTCACTCAATAGGTATGTGTTTGCTCTGTTGTACACAGAGAACATTTTAAGAAATCTTATTTTAAAAATAATGGTTGGTGAACTAAAGAATTAAAATTGCCTTGCTAGAATTGTTTGACTTCTTTTCTCATGGTATGAATACTGCTGTGAGCTATATAATTTCTTTGAATTACCTTTGATTGCCTTTTTCTGACTAGGTGAATAGGCTTTCTGAACTTTTTTAAAGTCTTAGAACCATACATTTCATAGAAGTTCTCACTAATTGCAGGATGCAATATTTCAAGGAGTTGGATAAGTTATGTCATTTCTTTTAGGCATGGAGTATTTTAATTGCTAAGAGAAGAATTTGCACTTTCTATGTTATTTTCCTAAATAAAGTGTGTCCAGTAGCTCTGTAATTTTTCTTAATGAATGGGGAGGAAATAAGACTGCTTAATTTCTCAGAGGTTTAAATTCCTATCAAATGATGAGAGTAATGAGAGAATTCATTGACCCAGAAAATGTTTACAAAACATTTCACAGAGATTTTTACCACTTCTTCTGGTCCTAGGAAGCAAAAAGGAGAGAGAGAGCAAGTGAGAGAGAGATTGAGAGTCTAAGTTGGTTGTGCTTTTCCCCCCTGTGATAGAGCAGCACAATATGCCAAGCCAACTATATAAAGCTCTATGCATCACCTATTTATAATCTTTACCTATCATCTATTTAAATTTTACCTGTCTTGATATGGTTGTCTTATTGTGTATAGTTAAATTTGGAGATAGTAAGAAACTTTAAATGACAAATGAGCTTGTTGTTATTCCATTTCAAGTCCCTACATAGATTTTGAAGCCGTCTTTCCTTGTAGAAGAGTCCCTTGAAGGTGAGAATGCAGCTGTCTCCACTCTACCCCCAAATCTGTCCCCTCTGTTTAAAATGATTTTGCTGTTAATACCTTCTGAGTACCTGAAATACCCTTGTCTTACACTGCTGCCTTTAAATATTTCAATCACATTTACGCTTTCCTCTTCCAGCCAAATTCTATGTAGATGTCATGTCTGTACGTGGTGTTTATTGCTGCCAGGATTATCAGAGCACAATCTTACTGGCCTCAGACTCCCATGTACATGATGGCGAGGCTCCTCTCCTTCTGGGGCATGTTGAATGCTCTCCTAAGACTTAACAGATGGGCGCCTGGGTGGCTCAGTGGGTTAATGCCTCTGCTTTCGGCTCAGGTCATGATCTCAGGGTCCTGGGATCGAGGCCCGCATCGGGCTCCCTGCTCAGCGGGGAGCCTGCTTCCCCCTCTCTCTCTGCCTGCCTCTCTGCCTGCCTCTCTGCCTCCTTAAGATCTCTCTCCCTCTGTGAAATAAATAAATAAAATCTTTAAAAAAAAAAAAAAGACTTAACAGAGCACTTTTAACGTCTCTCACATTGTCTCATAAGAAATATGCCTTGTCATTTGATTTTTATATTAGTTTTTGCACCTAGGCCATGCGGATATAATTATTAGGGACAAATGAGCATTATTGCATTGCAGTACTTGCTGAATTGCTTTTAGGGATCCTCAAAAGCCCTGAAGGAGATGCGGATTGTTCCCTATTAGGAGTTAAATTGAGACATTGCTTTTATTGCTCTCTCTGTGGGAAACCATGTGAGAAAGAGCAGGGGAAGGAAGCTGGACTGGGGCTTCGGAGGCTGGTTCCGTCACCAGGTATGTAACCTGCAATCAGTTATGGAGGTGGGCCTTGCATCCTAAACATGAACCTAAAGTTCCTGATAACTTGAAATTCAGTAAAAGAACGTCAGCTGAAACCAAGAGTCAGGCACTTAACTGAGTGAGCCACCCAGGCACCCCTTGTTGTTTTTAATTCCAGCTACTTAACATACCGTGTAATATTAATTTCAGCTGTACAATATAGTGATTCAGCACTTCCATACATCACCTGTGCTCATCAGGACACGTGCAGTCCTTAATCCACGCCCTCCCCTCTGATAATCATCAATTTGGTCTCTATAATTAACAGTCTGTTTCTTTTTTTTTTTTAAGATTTTTATTTATTTATTTGACAGAGAGAGAGATTACAAGCAGGCAGAGAGGCAGGCAGAGAGAGAAGAGGAAGCAGGCTCCCCGCCGAGCAGGGAGCCCATGCGGGCCTGGATCCCAGGACCCTGAGATCATGACCTGAGCCGAAAGCAGAGGCTTTAACTTACTGAGCCACCCAGGCACCCTCCATACAAATTTTAGAACTCTGTTTTAGATCTATGAAAAATGCTGTTGGTATTTTGATAGGGATTGCATTAAATGTATAGATTGCTTTGGGTAGTATAATCATTTTAACAGTATTTCTTCTTACAATCCATGAAGATGGAATGTCTTTCCATTTCTTTGTGTCATCTTCAGTTTCTTTTCTCAGTGTTTTGTAGGTTTCAGAGTACAGGCCTTTTTCCTCTTTGGTTAAGTGTATTTCTAGGTATCTTTTTATTTTGGGTGCAGTGTAAATGGGATTTGCAATTTATCTTTCTGCTGCTTTGTTATTGGTGTATACATATGCAACAGATTTCTGCAGGTTGATTTTATATCCTGCAACTTTACTGAATTCATTGATCAGTTCTAGCAGTTTTTTGGTGGAGTCTTTTGGGTTTCTTATGTATAGTATTATATCATCTGAAAGTTTTTCTTTTCCTTACCAGTTTGGCTGCCTTTTATTTTTACTTTTTGCTGTCTGACATTTATGGCAAGAACTTCCAGTTCTATGTTGAATAAACATGGTGAGAGTGGACATCCTTGTCTCATTCCTGACCTTAGGAGAAAAACTCAGTTTTTGCCATTTAAGGATGATGCTAGCTGTGGATTTTTGATAGAAGATGGACTTTATTATGCTAAGGTGTGTTCTCTCTGAACCTACTTTGTTGAGGGTTTTTATCATGAATAAATGTTATACTTTGTTATAGGCTTTTTTTGGTGTCTATTGAAAAGATCATATGGGTCTTATCTTTCTCTTATTGATGTGATATATCATGTTGATTGATTTGTGAATATTGAACCACCCCTGAAACTCCAGAATAAATCCTACTTAATCATGGTGAGTGATTATTTTTAATGAACTGTTGGATCTAGTATTTTGTTGAAGATTTTTGGCATCTGTATTCATTGTAAATATTGTCCTGGAGTTCTCTTTTTTGTAGTTGTTTATCTGGTTTTTATATCAGGGTAATGCTGGCCTCATAGAATGAATTTGGAAGTTTTCCTTCCTCTTCTACTTTTTAGAATAGTTTGAGAATAGGTAGTAAGACTTCTTTTAATGTTTGGAAGAATTCCCTGTGAAGTCATCTGGTGCTGGATTTTTATTTGTTGGAAGTTTTTTGATTACTGACTCAATTTCTTTGCTGATTATCATCAGTCTGTTCAAATTTTGTATTTCCTCCTGCTTCAGTTTTGGTAGTTTATATGTTTCTAGAATGTATCCATTTCTTCTAGGTTATCCAATTTGTTGACATATAGTTTTTCATAATATTCATCTATAATTGTTTGTATTTCTGTGGTGTTGGTTGTTATTTCTCCTATCTCATTTGTGATTTTATTTGAGTTCTTTCTCTTTTTTTCTTGATAAGTCTGGTTAAAGGTTTATTAATTTTATTGATTTTTTTTAAAGAACCAGCTCCTGACTTTATTGATACATTGTTTTTGTTTGTTTTTAGTTTTTATATTATTTATGCCCTAATCTTTATTATTTCCTTCCTTCTGCTCGTTTTAGGTTTTGTTTGTTCTTTTTCTATCTCCTTCGGGTGTAAGGTTAGGTTGTTAGGTTATTTATTTGATAAGTTTCTTGCTTCATGAGGTAGGCCTGTATTGCTAAAAACTACCCTCTTGGAACTTCTTTTCCTGCATTCCAAAGGTTTTGGACTATTTTGTTTTCATTTTCATTTGTTTCCATTTACTTTGTTATCTTCTCTTTTATTCTGTGGTTGACTTATTTATTTTTTAGTAGCATATTTAACCCCCATCAGAAAATCTGCAGATTTTTCTTGTAATTGATTACTAGTTCCATAGCGTTGTGGTCAGAAAAGATGCATGGTATGACTTTGATCTTCTTGAATTTGTTGAGGCTTGTTTTATAAGCTAATATGTGATCTTTTCTGGAAAATGTTCCATGTGCACTTAAAAATGTGTATTCTGCTGTTTTAGGATGGAATGTTTTGAATATATCTGTTAAATCCATCTGTTCCAGCATGTCATTCAAAGTTATTGTTTACTTGTTTATTTTCTGTTTAGATGATTTGTCCGTTGAAGTAAGTGGGGTGTTAAAGTCCCCTACCATTATTATAGTATTATATTAGTTCCTTTGTGTTTGTTATTAGCTGTTTTATGTATATAAATATATACAGTTTTTAAATCTTCTTATTGGATTGTCCCCTTTATGATTATATAATGTCCTTCTTTGTCTCTTGATACAGTCTTTGTTTTAAACTCTAGTTTGAGATGAGTATTACTACTCTGGCTTTCTTTTGACATCCATTTGCCTGGTAGATATTTGTCCATTCCCTGACTTTCAATCTGCAGGTATCTTTATGTCTAAAATGAGTCTCTTATAGGCAGTATACAGATGGGTCTTTTTCTTTTTCTTTCCTTTTTTTTTTTTTTTAAGATTTATTTATTTATTTATTTGACAGAGAGAAAGAGATCACAAGTAGGCAGAGAGGCAAGCAGAGGGAGAGGGGGAAGCAGATTCCCTGCTGAACAGAGAGCCTGATGTGGGGCTCGATCCCAGGACCCTGAGATCATGACCTGAGTTGAAGGCAGAGGCTTAACCCACTGAGCCACCCAGACGCTCTACAGATGGGTCTTATTTTTTGGTTTGTTTGTTTGTTTTTGTTGTTGTTCTGTCACTCTATGCCTTTTGATTGAAATATTTAATCTATTTACATTCAAAAAATTATGGATATATATTGTCATCTTATTACTTGTTTTATATTTGTTTCTCAGGTTTTTCTCTGATCCTTTCTCATATTTTTCGCTTTCATAGTTTGCTGATTTTCTTCAGTGATATATTTGAATTTCCTTCTCTTTATTCTTTGCATGTTTATTAGTGGCTTTTGATATATAATTCCCATTATATTTATATATAATCTCCTCTGCATATGGCAGTCTATATTAAATGGATCATTCTTTATGTTGGAATCCATTCATTACTCCTCCCCATGTTGTAGGTATATGTTGTTAAATCTTACATCCTTTTATTTTGTGAATTCCTTGACTGATTTTTTACAGAAATACTCATTTTTATTGCTTTTGTGTTTCCTACCTTTATACTGTCACTTTTGGTCTCTCTTTTCTATTCTTCTAAGAGTCCCCCTCTAATATTTCTGGCAGAGCTGATTTAACGGTCATGATCTCCTTTAGTTTTTGTTTGACTGGGAAATTCTTTATCTCTCCTTCTATTCTGAATGATATGCTTGCTGGAGACAGTATTCTTGGCTGCAGATTTTTCCCATTCAGCACTTTGAATAAATCATGCCACTTTCTTCTGGCTTGGAAAGTTTCTGAGATAAAATATCCTGCTAGCCTTATGGATTTTCCCTTGTAAGTTACTGTCTTTCATCTTCATGTTTTTAAAATTCTTCCCTTATTTTCCCTTATTTTGCCAATTTAATTACAGTATTTCCTGATGTGGGTCTACTTTTCTTGACTTTGATGGGAGTCTCTGTGCCTTCTGGATCTGGATATCTTTTCTTCCCCAGATTAGGGAAGTTTTCAGCTATTATTTCTTCAAATAAATTTTCTATCCCTTTTCTCTCTCTTCTTCTTTTGGGAGTCCTTTAATATAAATGTTATTACACTTGATGGAGTCACTGAGTTCCCTAAATCTTTTCTCTTATTGCATAATTATTTTGTCTCTCTTTTGTTTATCTTGGTTATTTTCCATTATTCTGTCTTCTAGATCACTAATTCATTCCTCTGCTTCTTCCATCTTGATGTTCATTTCATCAATGTGTTTTTCATTTCATTTATTGTAAAATTTATCTCTGATATGTTATTCCTTATGTGTGTGTTAAGGGTCTCATTCAAGTCTTCCACTCCTTTCTCAATTCCAGTGGGTAACCTTATGATCGTTACTTTAAATTCTCAATCAAGCATGTTACTTAAATGTGTTCAGCTTAGATCTCTGGCTGTGGCCTTGTCCTTTTCTTTCATTTGGGATAGGTTTCTCTGTCTTCTCATTTTGTTCAAGTCTCTGTGCCTGCTTCTGTGTGTTGGGAAAGTCAGCATCTCCTGTTCTTAAGGAAAACAGTCTTATGAAGAAGAGGTCCTGTAGTGCCCTGCCATACAGTGTCCCTTGTTCCCCAGGGCCTGGCACTTCTGGGAGTGTCTCCAGTGTATGTTGCCTGTGCTCTACTGTTGTGTCCTGGCCACTTTATCTTTCAGGCCTGTCTGCAGAATCTGTCTTTGCCTGTTGTGGGCATGGTTTGGTTCCTGGACTAATTGTGTTGCATTTTAACTAGGTGTACTCTGGTCTGTTTGTGAAATGAGACTATTGTCACTGCAGCTGGACAGAAGCTCTGCAAAACTCCCATATTGGAAGATGCAGTGTGACTAGGGGTTTGAGCTGGTCTTCTGGGGGAAGGGAACCACTGTGCTAGGATTGAGGCAAGTGTGACTTAGGGTGTGGGTGGGTGTTCCACTGGTGTGCAGGGTTGGGGCTTGGTCTAAGCATATTAAGTAGTGAGTGTGGGTACCACACTGGTTCTTGCAGGTGGCCCTGTGCTTATGCGATGGGCATGGGAGAGAAATGGCCAGCCAGTTCCTTTGTTCCTGCAGTGGTCTCTTCGTGAATGCTGTCTCTCTGGGATGTGCTCAGAGATGAGCAAATAACCCCCCTACCGTGGCCCTAGGTGCTCTTCAGATCGCTATTTCCACACATTCTGTGGATTGTTTTCCTGCCTTCTCTCCAAGAGCTACACAATGCTCTTTAGGCTCTATCCCAGCCAAGCCCCTCTGATCTTAAAAACTCCAAGCATTAAGCCCCACTAGTTTCCAGAAATTATGCAGTTTGGCCCCTCTCACTTCCCAAGGCAATTGCTCGGGGGGGGGGGGGGGGGGGGGGGGGTTCATTTTCCCTTGTACTCCCTGTGTGCTAATCTGTATCTTGCCCTTCTCTGAGACCCCGCCTCCCTTCCCACTGCAGTAGTCATGATCTGTTTCCCTCCCATACCGCATCTCCACACTTCCTATCTTCATTGTGGCCTCTTCTCTACCTTTAGTTGTGGGGTTTGTTCTACTAGAATTGTATTCATGGCATAAGAGGAGCCTAAGGTCCTCCTACTCTGCCACCATCTGTCCTTGTACTTTATGTTGTTATTTTAAAATTTTAGATAATGACAGTTTCAGACACTTAAAAATGTCAGAGAATCATTACTTGAAAGTCTCTCACATAATGTAAATGAAATTATACAATTTTTAAATTTAATGTTTCAAAGTTTGTATCGAAGTATACATAATTAAAGAAAATCAAATGATATAGATAGGCTTATGATGAAAATTAAGTTTCCTGCTTCATTCTTTCTACCCCCATTACCCTTCCCTAGAAGCAAACACTTTGAACTGTTAGTACTCGGGTGATATTTGGCCAGAACCTGTGTTTACTATCGTACTAGCTGTTTGCAGCTCAGTCTATTTTAATTAATTGGTACTCCTGCCATATCGAGTGCTAAAAGTTTTAAATCTCTCCTGGTTATTTTTATGATTATTATTTTTATATGTTTATGCTTAATTTGTCTCAATCAACTTTAGGCATTATCTATTCTAATACTGCAATGACGGATAAAAATTTAACTTACCTTCGACTATCTTTCCTCTATCTTTTTTTAAAACAGTTTTGAGATATAACTGATAAACAATTTGCCCCCTAAACTAGATAGTTTAACAGTTTCATTATATTCACAGAGTTGTGCAGTCATTTCTCTACTCAATTTTAGAACATGTTCATCATCCCCAAAAGAAACCTCTTATCCCTTAGCTGTCACCCTGAAACCTACCCCTCAGCCCTCAGTAACCACTTATATACTTTGTGTCACTATGGATTTGTCCTTTCTGGACTTTTTATATAAAGGAGATCAGAAAGTATGTGGTTCTTTCTGATTGGCTCCTTTCACTTAGCATAATGTTTTCAAGGTTCATCCACACTGTAGCATGTAGCAATACTTCATTTTCCAGTGTACAAGTTCTTACACTTTGGTTAAATTTATTACTAAATATGATATTCTCTTTGATGCTATTTTTAGTAGTACTGTTTTCTTAATTTCATTTTCAGTTTGCTCATTGCTACTATATAGAATTGATTTTGTACATTGATCATGTATCCTGCAAACTTGCTAAATTCATTTATTATTTTTTAAGAGTTTTTAGTGTGTTCATTAGGGCTTTTTTTTTTTAATAGATTATATCATCTGAAAATGAGACAATTTTACTTCTTTTCCAGTTTATATCCTTTTTGTTTTCTTGCCTAATTGTTGTGGCTAGATACTCTAGCACAATATTGAAGTGGTGCATGTGGACATCTTTGATCCCTCCCACTTTTTTCTCCCTTCTCTCTTCATTTCTGTACACTTATATTTTTGCATAGTCAATATCAGTAACATAACTGTAATTGAGTCATTAATGCTTTGTATATCTCCTTTTAAAAAATGGAAACAGTAAGCAATGTTTAAAAAAGTATGACTTACAAGTATTGGCTATTGTTCAGTGTGCTGTGACTATATTTCCTTTTCTATAATTCTAAAGCCTCAATTCTAATGACACTGAAAGAATATTCAAATATATTTTCTACCACATATTCATATTTATGACACATTTTAGTTTGCTTCATGTTTATATCATGGCATTCTTGTACAGACTTTTTTCCTTGGAATTTTTAATTGCTTTCATTTTTTGTAATTATTAGAAAAAACTAAATGTATGCCATCCTGACTGTATTCTTTTTTTGAGAGAGAGAGAGAGGGAGGGAGAGAGGCCATGTGAATGGGATGAAGAGAGGGAGAGGGAGAGAGAGAATCTTAAGCAGACTCCCCACTGAGTGTAGAGCCCAACACAGTGCTCGATCTCATGAACCTGAATCATGACCTGAGCTGAAATCAAGAGTTAGGTGCTTAACCACCTGAGCCACCAAGGTGCCCCCATTCTGCTTATCTTCTGTAAATTATTCAACCACTGATTTATTCTGTCAGTATTTGTTGTGTCCATTCTTTTTTTTTTTTTTAAGATTTTATTTATTTATCTGACATAGAGAGAGATCACAAGTAGGCAGAGAGGCAGGCAGAGAGAGAGGAGGAAGCAGGCTCCCTGCTGAGCAGAGGGCCTGATGCGGGGTTTGATCCCAGGACCCTGAGATCATGAACCGAGCTGAAGGCAGAGGCTTTAACCCACTGAGCCACCCAGGCACCCCGTGTTGTGTCCATTCTTAAAACCTGTTGAATTCCTAATCTATTTAGGACCAGTTTGTTTTTATTTCTACCGTATTTTTCTGATACTGCAGTTTCTTCCTGTAGTTTCTAGTTGTTTTTCTTTTGTTCATAAAGTCTTGCTTCTCTTGTAGTCTCAAATTCTTCCAGCCCTTCAACCATACAGTTTATTCTATGAAGTCCACCTTTTTAGGACACCTGTTTCATGGTGTCTGATGGGAGTGTAATTTGTAAGTTTTCTTTACCATGTATGTTGGAGCCATTCTTTTGGGATCCTGTTCTTTTACTTAGTTTATTCCTTTGTTTTGCTAGAATATATCTTGAAGTAACTTGTTAAGAAATAATGTGTGGGAGGTGCACTTTCTGTGTGCTTGTAGTGACTTAAAATTGAAGACTTAATTTAAATCCCAAAATTGATCAATGGCTTGACCAGTTATAAAGTTCTAGTTTGAAATTAATTCCCTGCCAAGGAAATGATGATCTCTCTCTCTCTTTTAACATTCATGTAGCTGTTGAGAAGTCTGACGGAAGTGTAATTCTTATTCTTTTGTAGGATACCCTCCTCCATCCAGTGCTAGAAGCTTTTGTGTTTTTTTGTCTTTATTCTTTATGTCTGAAATAGCACAGTAACGTGCCTCACTGAAGGCTCTTTTTTTCAGTCTTTTTTTTTTTTTGAGTTGTCAGTAGGCCTTTCCATTTTAAAACACATTTCCATTCAGCTCTAACAAAATTTATTATATTATTTCTTTCATAATTTCTTCCCCTTTATTTTCTGTGCTTTCTCTTTCTGGAAATCCTATTAATTAGATGTTGGACCCCACCTATTGATTTCATAAACCTTTCTATTTTTTTCTCCTGTGGTTTATTATTTTATTTTTCCTGTTTCTTTTTTTTTCTTTATTTAAATTCAATTTAGTTAACATATATTATTTTCAAATGAGGATTTAGTGATTCATCATTTACATATAACACCCATGTTCATTACATCAAGTGCCCTCCTTAATGCCCATCATCCAGTTACCCCTTCCCCTGACACACCCCCCTTCCAGCGACCTTCAGTTTGTTTCCTAGAGTTCGGCATCTTTTATGATTTGCCTCCGTCTCAATTTTCATCTTATTTTTCTCTCCCTTCCCCTATGTTCATCTGTTTTGTTTTTTAAATTCCACATATGAGAGAAATCATATGGTATTTGTCCTTTTCTTTTTTTTTTTTAAAGATTTTATTTATTCATTTGACACAGAGAGAGCGATTACAAGTAGGCAAAGAGGCAGGTAGAGAGAGAGGAGGAAGCAGGCTCCCTGCTGAGCAGAGAGCCCGATGCGGGCCTTGATCCCAGGACCCTGGGATCATGACCTGAGCCGAAGGCAGAGGCTTTAACCTACTGAGCCACCCAGGCACCCTGTCCTTTTCTGACTGACTTATTTCATTTAGCATAATACACTGTAGTTCCATCCGTGTCATTGCAAATGGCAAGATTTCATTCTTTTGAATGGCTGAGTAATATTTCATAGTACACACACATAGACAGACACACACACACACACACACACATACACACATCTTTATCCATTCACCTATCAATGGGCGTCTGGGCTCTTTTCATATTTTGGCTATTGTGGACATTGCTGCTATAAACATTGGGATGCAGGTGCCCCTTCAAATCACTATGTTTATGTCCTTTGGATAAACACCTTTCTTGTGTATTCTATATAATTTTTTTTTATTCTAAGACAGATTTTCTCACCTTTACTTTCCTATCTTTTTATTTCAGCAGTTATGTCTTTAATCATTTGGTTTACCTTTTTTTTCATATCTTGTTTTTATTTTATAGATACAACATACTGAATTTTTCTTGAGGTTACTAGTAATCAGGAGTGTTGAAACTGATCATTATTTTACATTATTTTTTCTGTTCCATTGAATATTTTTCAGGTTCTTTTTCATTCGTTTTCATTGTGCCTAAATATTAGACTAAGGGGCCTTTTTTGTACATGGCTAGATAGTATATCTTTTAGGTACTGTGGGTTAAGAGGCAAATAAAGGATATTATGTAGGTACTTATATAGATTATATATTTCCACAGATTTTTTATTGATGAAAATATAACAAATTAATATATTTTTTGTAATTTAGGTCTACTAATGAGAAAAATTGATTTCTTACGAAGTAGGCATTTTGCTTATTGAGATTCAGGATTAGTGTTCTAAATTGATAGCAAATGTTTATATGTTATTCCTGATCTGCAATGAGATTTTACATATTTCATCCTCAGCAGTGTCTTTTTGTATGGATACTGTGGTAGGGTGAGTAATAGCTTCCCAAAGATGCCCATTTCCTAATCCTGAGAGGCTGTGAATTTGTTCTTTTTGTGGCAAAAAGGAGTTTGGAGATACAATTTAGTAAAGGAGCTTGAGATTGGAGACATTATATTGAATTAACCAGAGGAGCCCAGTATAATCACAGAGATCCATGTAAGAGAAAGGCAGAAGGCTAGAGAAGAGAAAAGATGATGCTGTGCTTCTGGCTTTGAGTCTGGAAGAAAGGGCCACAAGCCAAAGAATGTAGGTGACCTCCAGAAGCTGGAAAACTCGGGAACAGATTCTGCCTTAGAGCCCCAGAGGGAACACAGTCCTACAGACCCACTTTATTTTTGTGGGGAGGGGGGGGATTTTTTTTTTTACTTTATTTTTTGTGATCCAAGATTCATTATTTATGCACCACACCCAGTGCTCCATGGAATACATGCCCTCCTTAATACCCACCAAGCTCACCTGTCACCCCTCCCTCATCCCCTCCATAACCCTCAGTTTGTTTCTCAGAGTCTACAGTCTCTCATGGTTCATCTCCCCCTCCGATTTACCCCAATTCACTTTTCCTTTCCTTCTCCTAAAGTTCTCCATTTTATTCCTTATGTTCCATAAGTAAGTGAAACCATATGATAATTGACTTTCTTTGCTTGACTTATTTCACTCAGCATAATCTCTTCCAGTCCCATCCATGTTGTTACAAAAGTTGAGTATTCATCCTTTCTGATGGCTTCATAATATTCCATTGTATATATGGATCACATCTTTATCCATTCGTCTGTTGAAGGGTATCTCAGCTCTTTCCACAGTTTGGTGATTGTGGACATTGCTGCTATGAACATTGGGGTACATATGGCCTTTCTTTTCACTAGAAAAAAAGATACATCTGTATCTTTGGGGTAAATACCCAGTAGTGCAATTGCAGTGTCATAGGGCAGGTGTATTTTTAATTTTTTGAGGAATCTCTCACTTTTTTCCAAAGTGGCTGCACCAACTTGCATTCCCACCAACAGTGTAGGAGGGTTCCCCTTTCTCCACATCCTCTCCAACACTTGTTGTTTCCTGTCCTCTTGATTTTGGCCATTCTGACTGGTGTAAGGTGATATCTCAGTGTGGTTTTGGTTTGAGTTTCCCTGATGGCTAGTAATGATAAACATTTTTTCATGTGTTTGTTAGCCATTTGTATGTCTTCTTTGGAGAAGTGTCTGTTCATGTCTTCTGCCCATTTTTTGACATGATTATCTGTTTTTTGGGCGTTGAGCTTGAGAAGTTCTTTATAGATCTTGGTTATCAGCTCTTTGTTTATAGTGTAATTTCCGAGTATCTTCTCCCATTCCATGAGTTGCCGCTTTGTTTTGTTGACTGTTTCCTTTGCTGTGCAGAAGCTTTTTATCTTGATGAAGTCCAAAAGTTCATTTTCGTTTTTGTTTCCTTTGCCTATAGAGACATGTCTTGAAAGAAGTTGCTGTGGCCGATGTCGAAGAGGTTACTGCCTATGTTCTTCTATAGGATGGTGATAGATTCCTGCCTCATGTTGAGGCCTTTCATCCATTTCGAGTTTATCTTTGTGTATGATGTGAGAAAATGGTTGAGTTTCATTCTTCTATACATAGCTGTCCAATTGTCTTAGCACCATTTATTGAAGAGACTGTCTTTTTTCCACTGGATATTTTTTCCTACTTTGTTGAAGATTATTTGACCATAGAGTTGAGGGTCCATATCTGGACCCTCAACTCTGTTCCATTGGTCTATGTGTCTGTTTTTGTGCCGGTACCATGCTGTCTTGATGATCACAGCTTTGTAATAAATCTTGAAATCAGGCAACGTGATGCCCCCAGCTTTGTTTTTCTTTTTCAACATTTCCTTAGCGATTCAGGGTCTTTTCTGTTTCCTTTTTTTTTTTTTTTAAAGATTTTATTTATTTATTTGACACAGAACGAGAGAGAGAGATTACAAGTAGGCAGAGAGGCAGGCAGAGAGAGAGGAGGAAGCAGGCTCCCCGCTGAGCAGGGAGCCCGATGCGGGCCTCGATCCCAGTACACTGAGATCATGACCTGAGCCGAAAGCAGAGGCTTTAACCTACTGAGCCACCCAGGCGCCCTCTTTTCTGTTTCCACACTAATTTTAAGATTGTTTGTTCCAGCACCTTGAAAAATGCCGGTAGGATTTTGGTCAGGATGGCATTGTAAGTAGAGGTTGCTATGGGCAGCACAGACATTTTAACAATGGTTATTCTTCTGATGCATGAGCATGGAATGCTTTTCTGTCTTTTTGTATCTTCTTCAATTTTTTTCATGAATGTTCTGTAGTTCCTTGAGTACAGATCCTTTATCTCTTTGGTTAGGTTTATTTCAAGGTATCTTATGGTTCCTGGTGCTATAGTAAATGGAATCGATTCTCTAATTTCCCTTTCTATATTTTCTTTGCTGGTGAATAAGAAAGCACCTGATTTCTGTGCATTGATTTTGTATCCTGCCACATTACTGAATTGTTGTATGAGTTCTAGTAGTTTGGGGGTGGAGTCTTTTGGGTTTTCCATATAAAATATCATGTCATCTGTGAAGAGAGAGTTTGACTTCTTCTTTGCCAATTTGAATACCTTTTATTTCTTTTTGTTGTCTGATTGCTGTTTGGTAGGACTTCTAGTACTATGTTGAACCACGGTGGTGAGAGTGGGCATCTTTGTCGTGTTCCTGATCTCAGTGGAAAGGCTGTCAGTTTATCATTCCATTGAGAATGATATTCTTTGTGGGTTTTTCATAGATTTTATGCAGTTGAGGAATGTTCCCTCTATCCCTATACTTTGAAGAGTTTTAATCAGGAATGGATACTGTATTTTGTCCAGTGCTTTTTCTGCATCAATTGAGAGGACCATGTGGTTCTCCTCTCTTATTGATTTGTTCTATCACATTGATTTGCGGATGTTAAACCACCCTTGCATCCCAGGGATAAATCCCACCTGGTCATGGTGGGCAATCTTTTTAATATACTGTTGGATCCTATTAGCTAGGATCTTGAGAATCTTGGCATCCATATTCATCAGGGATATTGGTCTGAAATTCTCCTTTTTGATGGGGTCTTTGCCTGGTTTGGGGATCAAGGTAATGCTGGCTTCATAGAAGGAGCTGCAGACCCACTTTAGATTCTAAAGTGATTCCAGATTCCAGAGCTATAGCATAATAAACTTGTATTGTTTCAAGCCATTACAGTTGTGGTAATTTGTTACAGCCGCCATCGGAAACTAACATAACCAGGTACTGCCAAATACTATTTAAGTCCATGAGCATATGATTTTTTTTTTAAGATTTTATTTATTCATTTGAGAGAGACAGCCCAAGCAGGGAGAGAGGCAGAGGCAGAGGGAGAAGCAGACTCCCACTGAGCAGGGAGCCCCACATGGGGCTCGATCCCATCACCCTGAGATCATGACCTGAGCCAAAGGCAGATGCTTAATGGATGGAGCTACCCAGGTGCCCTGAGCATATGATGTTAAATGATTCTAGGTCTGAGGCACTTTTAGTTAATTTTTGATAGTTAGGTAATAGATGTAGGAGTGTTGGCTGATAAGACAAGGTAGAAGCAGCTATTATGAGGAAAAGAGCTCCCTGACAGGTTCTTGGCTCAGAGTGGCAATTATTCTCGAGGGTATTATAAGGACATTAAATGAGGATGAAAGGAAAGTTAAATTGTTGGGTCAGTAAACAGAAAATAATGCTATCCTGACCTCTCTGCATGCAAAACTGCATTTGGCGTTATCACTAGGCAGAAAACTAAACACACACAATCTCTTTCTCTTTCTGTTTTACACACACACCACCTTCAAGAGTTCCCTCTACAGAAACTGAAAAAGTCATCTGGGAAGAACACAGACAGCTTGTACGGGTGTTCATGCTTTCCAGCAGTGGCTGGCACACCTGTCAGCAAGCCCAGTACAGCCTGCCACCTGTTTTTGTAAGACCTGCGAGTGAAGAATGGCGTTGACATATTTTAAAAGTTGGGAGGGAAAAATCAAAAGAAGATTAATGTTTTGTGACATGTAAAAATTACATGGAATTCACATGTCAGTATCCATCCACAGAGTTGTATTGGAACATAGCCACCCTTGTGTATTTGCTTACTGTCTGTGGCTGCCATTCGTTACAGCAGTTGTCAAGCAGAACCTGTGTGCAGGGCCTTGTGGCTTTCCACTGCCACTTGGCACACTTCAGGCGATAGTTATGCAATTTTAACTCACTTGCATTTTAAGTACCACATGTATCAACATACCATGTTATTTTAATCTTTAAAAAAACTTATCAGTGCAGACCTGTCATGTCAAAACACAAAAAAGTGAATTTCACATGTGCTCTCGAGGCAAAGTGGAGTGTGGATTATCTTGGCAGTTAATTAGATGACAGCACATCTAGCATCGTGTTGAAGGAATGCAGTACGTGTCAACATTGCAGGATTAAGCAGTCATCACAGTATTCCCAATCATAGGAAAAAATGATCAGAAAAATAAGACAACTTAAAACAGTATCTCATCAGAGAATTTATTTACAAATTTTAAAAAGCAAAATGAGGTTGCAACTGAAATAAGTTTTCAAGGAGCTCATCTGTTAGCAAAGCAAGGAAAGCCATTGAGCCATAGTGAATTAATGAAATCGCATTAGATGGCAGCAGTAAAAGAAATGTGTCCTGGGAAAATTTGTTGTGCACTGTTAGCCTTTATATGAGAATAGCTACCCTGGACTTCGGTAGACACATCCGTATCAACTGAAGAGCAAGGCAAACTGATGCCCAATTATTGGTACTGAAGTTATTGATTACTGATCAGTTATTGCTATTTACTAAAGCATCAGTGCCAAGTTGAGACTGAAGAATTAGTCTCTGTGAATAGTCTGGTGGGACAACTACAGGCAAGGATGTTTTCAAAGAACTTGAGAACTGAGTAATTCAGTGAGTCCTGAAATGGAATCAGCTATTTTGTGTAACTGACAGTGGTAAGAATATGTGTGGAGCAGACAAAAGCTTAGTTGGGCAAATATGTACAAAGCCTGTGGAAATGCAAGCTGTTTCAAGCCTGTGGTTATTAATCATAGTACTGATTGGCAGGTACTTTGTGGAAAATATTTGAATTTATCATGTGTTAATGAACCAGTAATATCAAGCATGAACTTCTTTACCTCTTGTAAATGTAACCATTTTCGTTTCTTTGAATTTTTATAAGAGAGAGATGCTAGATATCCAGTCTTCTATATTTCATAGTAGTGAGGTTAGCAGCGGTCAAGTTTTACTATGATTTTTAAGCTCGGGGGCTGAAATTTTTCCAAACAAGAACCACCCTCAGCCACTGTTATTGAATATTGAATGACTATGGAGATTAGCCTTTGCTATCTTGATATTGAATTATAAAATTGTTACTGTATATTATGTAATATATTATATTCTAATATTTTTAGAAATAGAGTTTAAATTCTAATGATTGAATTAGCTTCTGATAATTTTTGGTGCTGTTTCTTAGTGAAGTCAGTCTAAAATTACAAGGCAAAACAGCACTTACATGAGAAACATACTGTAGTAAAGTTATTTAGATAATGTTTGGATCACAAGTAAGGTCATGCTACATTATAGACTTCTTTACTATAGAAAGTTAATACATTATGGAATGAATAAGTCACAGGGATGAAAATTACCGCATAGGGAGCATAGGTAGTGGTATTATAAAGGCATTGTATGGGGACAGATGATAGCTTTTGGTGAGCACAGCATGACAGAGTTGGTGGAATCACTATGTTGTACATCTGAAACTAATGTAACATTGTGTGTCACCTGCACTTCAATTAAAAAAAAAGTTAAGATGTTAGATCTCCATTCTCACACATATTTGCTGCAGAAATATTTTCTGAGCTCGTACTATAGTTCTAGTAGTTTCCTTCCTTATTCCACCTCTTATTGTGGATTTTTAGTTCTTTTTAAAAAATTATTTTACTTTTTACAATATTGGGTCTACAGAAGGAAGGAGATAAACATGCTTGCTATCTTGAACTAGTAATAAAAATATCATAAGTCCATGAGCTGATTTTATTTTGCTGCTGAGTTTCAACATCTCTCCCTAAAACGGTCTCATTCATTCATTCACTGAGTGGCCTCAGTGTTGGGAGCCATTCACCTCCTGAAGCACAGGAGGTGAATAGAGAGAGAAATAATTACAGTACAGGGTCATAACTATGGTAATAGAGATGTGTACAGGTGCTGTGGGGAAGATGGAGGACAGTATGACTGTTTTCATATGGGAAGTAGAGGAAGATTTCACAAAAGACAGTCTGGGTCTTAGAAATTAAAGTCCAAAGTTCATTAGGTGGAGAAATGGCATTTTAGGCTGCTGGAATAGCATAGGCACAGGCAGAGAAAGGTCAGAGATCAGAGGACTTGTTTGCATGTGGCCATGCATGAGAATAGGAGTGGCAGGAAAGGAGGCTGGGAAGGTAAAGTATCCCCAGATTATTTGCACAGTGTGTCCTGAAAATCTGGTTTGGGATACAAATCTCTGTTGCAATGGAGTTGGCTCATGAATTCAAGTGACTTCATATTCTATCAAGATTTAGTTTACTGTTAGTGATAAATCAGCCTATCTGACATAAACATTTCTATCTACTTTCTTAACATTTCCTCTTTATTCAATATGTTTGCAATATAGAATCCAAATTACAGCACTAGTGCAAATTGAATTAAGGCTGAAAATGCCCGTAAGTTTGAGATTTTAGAAGTTTTCATGGGAGGAAAAGACTTTTAAGAGGTATTAAAATGATCTAAAAGGGCAAATCATGCTTGATTTTGTTTATACAGTCTTTAACTGTTTTTGCAAATTGCCTGTTCAGTTTATTATTTTGTGAAGTTTAATTTTCTTTGTTTTTTTTTAGTGGACAGAAAACTGTAGGAAATCAACCTATCCTCCTTCTGGACCAACGTGAGTAAACATCAGATGTTCAAAACTGACTTTGGCCTTTGTGGAGACTTTTCCATGTAATTATTTGTAATGTAATTATTTTATAAAAATGACAATAATGAAGAAAAATTTAAATCCTGTCTTCTATCCTGAAACAAAATTTTTTTTCTTCTGAGACATTTTTTTCTTCAGATTTGTGTATTATGTATTTGGGTAAAAGCCTGGACAAATATTGAAATACCCCATAACTAAAATGCCCATTTCTAGTCTATCAAAATCAGAGAGAAAAAGAATTTCCGTTCTTCAACAAATTCTATCGACTGCCAAGCATTTTTTCATACTGACAAATGCAGAACTGAACCATGACTTCCTGTGGTGCCTGAATATAAACCACCAGATTATATTGGGAGAAAGTGTAGGGTCTTATATGTGAAATATTCAAGAAATAAGCCACTAGTGTGATAATCAAAATTGTCGAGGACAAAACAGGATTAAAAAACATAAGGGAAGGGCCAGTGTCACATTTTAGTGCATTTATGGTCATATTTTTAAAATAGGTGTATGGCCTTTTCAAATCTTTAATGGCTCAATGGGTTTATGAGAAAAGTATAAGAATAGCCCACGAGCCCAGAGGGTACAGAATGTGGGAAAGAAGAGAAAGGTATAAGGAAGGGTAATCTTTTTTGCCCTGCTTTCTTTCTCTCTGCAAGTAGCCTGGGGCAGGCAGGGGAAAGGAGAGTACAGCTTTAACCTGTTAACCTTAGAAATAAAACTGCCAGTTATTTTCCCAGGAAACATGGGTTTACTTAGGAAGAGCAGAGAATTGCAATGCAGGACAAGCAAGCTACAGCAAAACCATAGGGAAGCCTGCAGAACAAGAGGAGAACACTCCTTCAAAGAAGAAAAGGGGAAGTTGGGAAGGCTGTTCAAACCATAAAGTCCATTGGAGTAAATGGCATTTGAAGCATAGTGGCTTTTCTTGGGCTGAGTTATGGCAGTATCTTATTATCTGGGGTGTTGCCAGGAGAGGAAGAAAGCCTTTCTTCTTCCTGCAGGAGTAGTAAAGTAGTATCTAAAGTACTATCAATTTGCAAAGCTCCTTTCTTCAGGGTTGTAAGTTCAAGCTCCATGTTGGGGGTGGAGCTTTCTTAAAAAAAATCTTCAAAAAAAATAAATTTAAAATCTTTCTTTGAAAGCATCAGTGATTGGGGTGCCTGGGTGGCTCAGTGGGTTAAAGCCTCTGCCTTCAGCTCAGGTCATGATCTCAGGGTCCTGGGCTCAAGCCCTATATCAGGCTCCCTGCTTGGCGGGCAGCCTGCTTCCTCCTCTCTCTGCCTGCCTCTCTGCCTACTTGTGATCTCTCTCTCGCTCTCTGTCAAATAAATATATAAAATCTTAAAAAAAAATAAAAAAGAAAAGAAAGCATCAGTGATCAAGAGTCAGGTTTTCCTTATTTCTGTGTAGGGAAGAAGGTGCACAGCAGTTGGAAACCACTTAAATCCATGTTTGAGTTAACAAGGTTAGGAGAGAACACTCGGGCACTTCCCATCTAAAGTCTTTATCTTCTTAAAGATAAAGTTTTATCTTTATTTTTATCTTTCTCATAAGTGTTGGAGATTTTCTCAGAGCACTGAACCAGCATCATCTTATTTTGGGTACATTGTTTTTTTAAAAAGTTTGATAAAGAACAAAATACAAAACTTAAAATAACTATACAGAAATGGAAGAAGTAACAGAACTCCAAATTGTATGATGGCTCTAAACTAAGACTCTAGGTCTGAAAGTAGCCAACTGAAATATTTATTGCCACTGATTCCAATTTAGGAGAGAGGTTTTCCCTGTGAAGGCAAACATAGAATCGTATATGCCTCCTGGGAGTCTCTGCTTCAAGAGATGGTGGAAGCAGAATAGTGAAAACAGTCAAGAGCACACAGAGTACATTTGTAAACCTACAGTACAGGTCCATGCTAACACTTTGTTAGTAGACCAGTGGTTTAATGCATGTAAGTAGAGGGAGTTTTAGAATTTCTGGTAGGGGGCGCCTGGGTGGCTCAGTGGGTTAAAGCCTCTGCCTTCAGCTCAGGTCATGATCTCAGGGTCCTGGGATGGAGGCCCGCATCAGGCTCTCTGCTCAGCAGGGAGCCTGCTTCCTCCTCTCTCTCTGCCTGCCTCTCTGCCTACTTGTAATCTCTCTCTGTCAAATCAATAAATAAAATGTTAAGGAAAAAAAAAAAAGAATTTCTCGTAGGGCTAGACTGTTATTTGGTCCAAACCAGAGTCTCTTTTTATCAAGCCAACAATTATTAGATTTTCAATATCATTTCTCCCTCTCTAGAGTCAGTTGTTGGGTATCTCTTGTTAATTTTTCTAAATAATCATCTGGGAGAACATCCCTTTGGACTGTGACAGAGGTTTGTCTATTAGTCTCCTTGAGAGCAGCATTTTTGGTAGAAATACCAGTAAGGTGGTTTTGTTTGGCCTCCAGGGAGTGAGTCAAGTCTGGTACACCCAAGAACCTTATTTAATAGAGCAGCTGGCAAAAGTATGACATCTAGTACATTTTGGACATAAGAGCCATTTTTAATCTTCTCCTCATTGAGGGTAAGGACATCTCATTGTTTCCATAATATTCCAAAGTGATGAACTGCCCCAAATCCATACTGACTGTTGGTATAAATGTTTGTCCCTTGGATAAGGAACAAGTTTGAGCAAGGGCATATATTTCAGCCTGTTGGGTAGAAATAGCCAGAGGTAAAGGTGCTGCCTCAGTGATGTCAAAAAGGAGTTGTAATAGCATACCCCACACAGTATTTATCATTTACATCCTTTAAATAAGAACTCTCAGGAAGTCATGAAAAAGATTGCCTTGGTTAGAAGAGTTTCTTACAAGTTGTCGTGAGGGGTCAACAGTCATAAAAGGTATTATCTGGATCTGAATGTAGTTCTTGTTTGGAGATCAGGTGCCCTAAGTATCAAACTTGAATTTGAGCAAACTCCTTCCCCTCCCCCCAACTTTGGAGACTTTATTTCCCTTTAAGGCTACAAATTTTAATAGGTGGATGTTATCTCCTGTGAAGAATTTTGAGAAGAGGGGATAGAGAAGCAAGTCATCTACATATTTTAACAAAGTAGAGCCTTCCCAAAACTTTGTCACCCAAATCAGCTTTTAAGGTTTGTGAAAAGTAAGGGGGACTCTGTGAAACCCTAGGGATAAATCTTACCATCCAGCTGTATTGCTGTTCTTTCCAAGTGAAGGCAGAAAGATATTGGTTGTTCTCATCAGTGAGAATACTAAAAATGTACGGCATAGTTAAATTATGAAAAATTTGCTTTCAGTCGGAATGGATATCAGTAGCATATAAAGGTTGGGAACAACAGGATGCCAAGGGAAAACAATGGTATTTATTGTTCTTAGGTCCCGCACAGACCTCCATTTGGCCATTAGGTTTTCTTACAGATAAAATAGAGGTATTACAGGAACTAATACAGGGGATAATGAAGCCCTGAGTCTTAAAATCTTTTCTTATGGGCTTGATGCCTCAAGGGCCTTCTTTATTTACAGGGTATTGATTAATTCTGTGGAGAGGTTTTGAGGGATCTATTTGAATCTTTGTGGGAGGTGCACTTTGGATTCTGCCAATATCAGTTGAGGATTTTGCCTATTGAGGTGGTAATTGATCCAGTAGGAGCAAATAATCAGTGTCCCTAGATGCAGTTATAGTCTGAGGTGGAGCCAATGAAAGATGTGGAAGAGTCATTTAATCCCCCTGGTTGGCTCTTTTGATTACTGTTATCAAATTCTAGAATTATTTCCCCTTTGGAGAGAAGGAAATTCTGGCATGATAGTTCTGTGAGAAATCTTGTCCCAGTAAATGAATAGAGACGGAGGAACTAAGGGGGAAAAAAGGATGCGTATCTCTCAATAGGCCTAGATAAAAGGGAATAGTTTCAGTGATGGGAACCTGTTGAGGTTTATCAGAGATGACCCCCCACTCCCCAGCTATTTGAGCTGTTGTAGTGTCTGAGGTGGAGGCTGCTTTAAAGCAGTGGGGTTAAGCATGGAGAGTGTAGCTCTGGTGTTAATACGGGCAGAGATTTTTCCTAGTCTGCAAAGTGATTTTCTGCAGGTCACTGAAGAGGGAGGATTGGGATGAGCACCTGTAGCTCCTCGGGGCCTTGTATTTGGGAATTAGGAGGAGTTTAGACAGCACCTGGAGCACCTATTTGTCCCAGCTTTTTAGTAATGCCCTGGCTCTTTGCAATAATAGCAGAAGCTGGAAGGTTTTGGGGTTTTTTTAGGGACTTTGTTTGCCCAAGTCAAAACTTGAGAATTTTAGCAGTCCTTCTTTAGGTGACCCATCTAGAACACAAGTGAGCTGGTTTGCCAGATTCAATCTGGAGTGAGGATGGTTTTCCATTTCATCCTGGTTCTTTTAAAAGACTCAAGGAGAGGGGCCCCTGGGTGACTCAGTCAGGCAGTTAAGCATCTGCCTCAGGTCATGATCCCAGGGTACTGGGATTGAGTGAGGAATCGAATCCAGCTCCCTGCTCAGCAGGGAGTCTGCCTCTGCTTCTTCCTCTGCCCTTGCCTCTGTTGGTGCTCACTCTTCCTCCTTCCTTCCCTCTCCCCTCCCCCAAATAAATAAAATCTTAAAAGAAAAAAAAAAAGGCTCAAGGAGAAATATCCCATTTCAGGTCATTGATGAATACAGAGTTAAATGCTACCTGGGTGGATTCAGCATTTAAAAGAAAATTAGAACCTTCTTTAAAAATAATTTGGAGTTGATTTTAGTAGTCATGAAGAGGTTCATCAGGCTTTTGTGCACAAGCCTGAATTTTTGTTCCCATCGACAGGCTTAGGAAAAGCTACTGTAACTGCCCAGTGGATATTCCTTGGGAGTATTCTAGTGTCTTGCCAAAAGTTAGGAGTCTGTTTCTCTACATGTCCTTCAGGATGTTCCTATCCGACTAATTTCATCCAGTCTTTGGCCCTCACAAGTAAGCATGTGGACTAATGGATATAAATGTGAGAAACTAGATTGGTAAGTGTGAATAACAAGGGTAAATTCTATAGCAAGCCTGTGGGGTTGAGAGGGGAGGTCACCAGTTACTTTAGAAAACTCTTTACGACTTGCACAGTTCCCTTAGTACAGAGAGCATAAGAAACTTGGCATCTTTATAGATCTTCAGAAGACTTAACTTTAAAGAGGCAGGTTTTAGCAGGTTCAGGAGAAGGGTCAGGGAGTACTTCAGAGGAAAAAGGAAGTTCAGCATTGAAAATAAAGTGGCATCTGCCAGGTGTCTGGAAACAAAGAAGGTGGAGGGGAAAAAAAGGTCTCCAAAGCCATTTTGACTTCTTTCACTTGTAGTGTCATTTAATTTAGAAATAGTATCTTACAAAGAGGCAAACTCAAAATCCTGAAGGGATTCAGAAGCCTCAAGGTACCATCTAAAACAGGCATCCCATTTAGGTTTTTTTTGTTTGTTTTTTAGTAGCTGTGCTTTCTAATTTACTTTTGGCTAAGCCAAGTTTGGGGAGATCCGAAGTTCCCCATAACAGCCATTGAAGTTCTAAGTTACTTTTGGTTAACTCAGTCTATTTAGTTATAAATGCATATGCAGAGGGACAGTAGTTTTTAAACATAGACCAGCTGGAGTCCCAGTAGGGGCCTGGTACCCTCAAAGCATTTTGATGACCGGGATCCCATTTCTTAGACATTTTTCTCTAGGGTAAAGAGAAAAGTTGCTAAGTAGCACAGTTTCAACAGGAACAGCCTGTATCCAGAAAGGCGTCAGACCAAGGGCCAATATGATTCCAGTAGGAACAATCCAGTTCCAAATTGAAGTCCTACCAAAAGCTAGAGCTAGTGTATATCATGCGGGCACAGTCCGATCCCAAAATGAGTCAGTTCACACTGGCACAGGAATAGTCAGATTCTAAACAGGAGTCGTTACAATTACAACAGGAATGGTCTGATTCTGTAAAGGAGTCAGCAAATACTCTCAGATTAAAAAAAAACAAACACACACAAAAACAAGCTCTTAAGACAGATCCAGAATAAAGCCTGGAGAGCTGGAGCACAAAAAGAGGGCGGAGCTTGAATCCCAGGGAAAAGTTACCCTCCAGCTCAAGGATTGTCAAGAAAGCAGTGAGCCCAGGTGGCTCTGTGGTTAATAGGCACCTACCTGTTTGCTCACCAGCCTTGCAGTTGTTGGGAGTTTTCTCTGGATTCCACTTCTGATCACCAAGTAATGTTAACCTTAAACATAAATCTGCCAATTATTTTACCACCAAATATGGGTTTATTCAGAAATAGCAGAGAATTATAGTGAGGGACAAGCAACCTGGGGTGAAACCATAGGCAAGTCTGCAGAACAAAGGAGAGGAATGCTGTTTTCTAGAGGAAAAAGGGAAGTTGAGAAAGCTAAAATAAGTCCACTGGAGTAAACTGGGAGTTGGAAGAATAGTGGCTTCTCATTGGCTGGGCTGTTGCCCAGGCAACCTTTCTTCCCTTGCTGGGATAGTAAAGTAGTAGTTAAGGGTAGTAACAACCTGAAAGGCAGCTTTTTTCCTGTTGAAAACGCAATTGGGCACGACAGCTATCCTGCCTGCCCCCGACTCCAGTCTAAGTAACGTTTTCTTTTATTAATTTTCAGAAAACAGCAATATCAAGATGACATTCTTGATTTTTATAGCATTCTAATTATATATATTGTACTGCACTTGCCTAAATTATGTACTCTAAATAGCCTCTGCCCCAGATACAATGCAACTGTAATACATGGAATTCTTTTGATTTACTCACTTTTCTGTGGAAAAAGGCAAATATTTGACAGGAAGAAATTTAGAAGTAATCAGTTTCTATGTTATTGTAAAGTCAGTGTGTTTTCCAGCCCTCTCTCTAAATGGCTTGCTCTCTGGAGGTCTTCCTTTGTGTAAACACTGGCAGCATCTTGGTCTTCAGTGCCTTATCGATTACATGCACCTCTTGACTGGTGTCACTGCCCCAATTCATTTAACACATAATGAACATCCTCCATGTTTAAGACTTTTTTCCCTACTCCCTTTCATGTGCACCTTATGTGTGTCTATGAATTGATTACCCTGCAAACCTTCCCTGCTTGGGCTTTTAACTGGTTCCAGGCTACTGAGTGTATGTTTTTGTATACACATACAAAGATGTGAACAAAACCCACATGTACAGATAAACACATTTTTCTCATATTTATCTATCTATATAATATAAATATTTTTGTCCTGGTATTTCTCCTGGACTCCTTCCTACCACTCTAGCCTGTTCTCTGCAGAAAAATCTTCCATTCTGCTCGGATCCTTTCCTCTGAACTATAACTGTGTCTTGGGATGTGAGAGGGGAGTGTGGTATTCATATACATTTGAATGACAACAAAACCCTCCTCTACATTATTGTTGATTGAGTGCATCGATTTTGGAGGTATGCACGGGCATCTGTGAGGGAGGAGAGAAACACCTGTTTATCCAGCCTGACCAGTCACATCAGGGCTGGAGATCAAGGGACTGACAGCTGGAGCACCCCTGAATCCATCCAGGTCCTATTAGCATTTATTTTCTACTGCTCCCTGGCGCATAGCATCTGCCTTCTTATTTGCGTGTGCGTGTGTTGTGTCACTTGGACTAGTTTCTGAGCCACCTGTGGAGCCAGGTGGGTTCAGTCAGTTCTTAATAGTGACTGTGATTACCTGGGCACAGCAGATGCTAAGTCTCAAACTAACGATGTTTATTGTTTGCAGTAAAGTAGGAAAATATTCTGTAGTCATGACTATTGATTGAATACCAATACTGCTGAGTATTTTTTGTGTATTTCATGTAATCTTCACTACCCTCAATAAGGTAGATACTATTTATTTTTCTAGAAAATTGAGGTACAGATGTTAAATATGGAGATATTTTAGAAAAATGTTTAATGAGAAGTAAAATATGGGATCATGGCTAAGCTTTAGTTATTAAAATGATTTTTTAATCAGTTTCACAGTTCTTTTAAAGGTGGAGGAGTTATTATAGAGAGGTTTTGGGGGCGCCTGGGTGGCTCAGTGGGTTAGAGAGGTTTGGGGGCCTCCCCATGCCCACTTAATCTAATCATCTGCTGTACTAAGTTTATCTCCTCTCCATTTCTTCTTTGGAATCCTCGAGTCTACCTAAAGAAGAATCAGGAGACTAGGATGGATATAGGTTTGGGTTTTGTTGGATATTCTAAGGGGAGAAGCAGCTGATTGGAGTTCAGAAAATCTGTCTTAGGGCAGTACCACCAATGTGTACAGCTCCAGTGGCCACTGCTTTACCGTCGCTCCCAGACATGGCAATCTGAGTGTGTGCTGGCAGGGAGGGGAGGCTATTAGTAGCACCTGCCTGTAATAGGATGAACAAGAATTTTTTTTTTGAATTGTGGGACTGAATTTTGCATATGAAATTATGATCAGTCAGAAACTGAATTAATTTGTTTTTATGTTAAGCTTTTTTCTAGGAATTGTCAAAGTCTTTAATATAAATATCAGCTACTGTAGCTTACACCAGCATGTACTTTATGTTTTTCTGGAGCAGAGAAATAATGGCATAAATGCTGGCTGTTTTTAGGCTTACTTCTAAGCTGATAAATCACTGAATGGCATATCCTTAGAGGCTTAGTAACAAGAACCGGAAGATAAAGTTTCTGTAGCTAGGGAGAACAGTGGTAGCTTTCATCCACCAGAAACAGGGCCCAGATCCAATGATAAAGGAGTGGACATTGCTATACCTTCGTAGTAGAAATTGCTGTTAGTCAGTTGAAGAGTAGGAAATTGGGGAATGTGTATGATTGGAATAGTGCTTGGGTTTGTACTTACTACAGAAGAATGCAGAGAGAGCATGGCAGGAAGTCTCATGACTGAGTGAGTAGAGAAGGTTCTTGAAGCCAGTCGTGGGAAGCTAATACATGCTGCCACTTCCAGAGGCTTAAAAGGCGACCATACTGAAGCCAATGGTAAGACAATGATTTGGCAGTAGTGCGACTGTCTAAGAGGGAATTCTGAGACTGGGAAACCAATCAGAGAAGTGCCCAGAGCCTAGACTGAGTCTTTGTAGAGATTTAGGAGGGCAAACAAGGCAAATATTTTCTAGCACTGAGATTCAGATGACATGAGGCTCTTGAGCAAAAATTCTTTCACTTATCACCAGTTCATCTTAACCTTCCAGAATGTGTAACTCCGTTCTAAGATTTTCTGAACTTGTGTGTGATTGTGTATACAACATAGGGCAGAAACACTAGCCGGGAAAATGAGCTTTTCTGCAAACCTTGGTTTGAGTACCAACTTCTATGTTATTTTTTTTTTTGAAGATTTTATTTATTTATTTGACACAGAGAGATCACAAGTAGGCAGAGAGGCAGGCAGAAAAAGAGGAGAAAGCAGGTTTCCTGCTGAGCAGAGAGCCCGTTGCAGGCCTCCATCCCAGGACCCTGAGATCATGACCTGAGCTGAAGGCAGAGGCTTTAACCCACTGAGCCTCAGGCGCCCTTCTATGTTATTTTTAAGAATATGCCTCTAACATGTCCATCTCGATGTAACTGTCTGACTCCCATCAAAAAAAACTGCTTTTTACATTTCATGATGCTATACCTCTCATTACAGCTATAGGGGTCCAGTTCCATGGTACACCATAAATCTTGACTTACCGCCCTACAAAAGATGGCATGAATTGATGGCTGACAAGGCACCAGCGGTATGCTGATTGTTAAATCTTCTATTTCTGACATTACTGAATATAATTGCATTTTTAAAAGAGCATTTCATGAAATTACACACTAAGTATTTTAAGGATATAATTTTGATATCTTTCTTCTGTTAACAATAATAGAAGAAATGATGCCATTTTTCTATAGCTTCCCAATCCTTTTACTCGCCTTTGCCTTTGTTCCTATCATCTGCCTTTTTCTAATTAATTAATAAAATGGCCTGTTAAAGATGTGTGTATATATTAGATGAAAATATTTCCAAATAGTTCTCTATCTAACTGTGTATGGATAAATCAAAGGTCTTTGTCTGTTTTCATTTTACCAATATTAATCTTAAATAGTCAACATTTTTATGTCTCTTGTTAATTAAACTATTTATTTATTTTTCAGCTAAGGATTATAGTGAATTCCCTGAAAGATCTAGTAAATGCATTTGTGCCAAGTGGAAAAGTTATGCAGATAGTGGATCAAAAGTTGGTAAGAAATATTATTTACCACAATAAATTTTAAACATACACACTTCCACATATACACACAGAGTTCAGAAAAGGCTATGGTATTTATTTAAAGACATAAATTGATGACTTCTTCTAAGGAGCTTGGATAAGTTTTCATTTATTCTAGACCACTATCAAAACTTTAGAGGGACTTAAAATTCTGGGGTTTGGTAACGTATGAGTAATAGGACACAAAATAGCATGGCAAATTTTGGCAATTAACTGCCCCTTAATTTTAAGTATGGACTATTTATAGAACAGTGGGCACTTATGTATTTATCTGGGAGCATGGTATGTCCTTTCCCTTACACATACAGTTGACCCTTGAACAGCACAGATTTAAACTGGGAAGGTCCACCAATACATGGATTTCTTTTTATAAATACAGCAAAATATTGTAAATGTATTTTCATTAACTTATGATTTTTTTTAACATTTTCTTTTCCCTTTTCTTTTTAAATTGTAAGAATACAGTTTGAAATACATATAACATAGAAAATTGTGTTAATTGTTCATATTATCGGTAAGGTTTCTGGTCAACAGTAATCTATTAGTGATTTTGGGAGGGTCAAACATTACACAGGGACTTTCAACTATACAAGAGGTGGGCACTCCTAACCCCATTCATTGTTCAAGGGTCAACTGTACTTATATTTGCAAGTTCACTATTGAAAATGTGGGTTGTGTGTGGTTTTTTGGGGTTTTGGGGGGGGTTTGTTTTATTTAAGTACTTTGCCTCTGTATCTCGGGACACCCAGAGATTTTTTTACATATGACCAAATGACATATTCAGCCCCACTCTGCCCTTTATGGAGTTCCTCAGTAGCTATGATCATTGAAACTCACTTGGGTTGAGTGTTTCTTGTAACAGTGTACTTGCCAAATCAGTTCATTTTCCTTTTGGTCATGCAGGAAGACTCCATTTCTTCAGCTCCTTTTTAATTTAGGTGGAACCAATGGAAAATCTAGGGCCTGGCCCTTAGAGCTCCCAAGAGATCCTCATCACCCTGATTTGGTGGGTGCCTGGGACCCTCTATGTTCTGCAGGGTACAAAGGATTGGGGAGAACACCAAAGGCCTAGGGTAAATGTTTCAGCACTTAGAACATTTGGGATTGGATAATATTTTGTTGTGGGGTCTGTCTGTGCATTGTTGGGTATTTAGCAGCATCCCTGGCCTCTACCCACTGGGTGTACCCCTTCATTTTTAAAAACCAAAAATGCCTCTATATATCACCAAATCTCCCCTGGGGGATAAAACCACCCCTAGTTAAGCATCACTGAGTCCTAGAGACTGGATGCTCTAGGCATATCATCCCTGTGACACTTGCACCTGCCAGCCACCAACTCTGTTCTCCTTCCTATCTGTGCTTTCAAAGTCTTTGATTAAGGGTCTCCTTCATGTTTATACTAACCAGACCTCCCCCACATACAAAGGTTGGCAGCAACAGCAGACAGGAGACCCCTCCTGTCCCTCTACTCTGCATGCCAGCAGGGATGGTACATATCCAGGATTGCATTCAGACAACATAGAGTTTTTTTCCCTTAAACATTGGATTTTAAGGTTGGATCAGTCCCATAATAACTATATCATTTGACACATTTCTTAAGCTGTTTCTCATCAGGGAGAATACACTAATAATACATATTTTATATGGTCATTGTGAGGATTAAGTGAAATACTGTATATAAAGCACAGTGCCTGAATATGATTAAGTGGTTAATACATGTTCAGTAACTCATCTTTGTTAAATTGGCAGGAATATTCCACTTGTGTAATGCTTTGAATTTCTAAGGGGTAAAAGTAAATATCCTTAGGTCACACGACATAAACATCAAATCGGTGACAAATGAGACTTGCAAATTTTAAGCACATTATTTTATTATCGAGAGGCTGTGAGCTTAAATTGTAATCTCACTTTTAGTGGAAAGTTGCATTTGAGAATAAAAGTGTATGTCCACCAGGATTTTGCTCCTGTGTCCTTTGTTTGCTAACTGACTATGATAATGCATCTAGCCTGGGAAGCCCATTAACCAAGACAGAAGGTTTTATGAATGAATAGAAGACAGATTTGCCTTTGTGTGTGTGGATAGGAAGTAGTAATGAGGGTGCAGTGCCAGGGTGAGAGGGTGACTTTGGGTGGAGATAAGGGATACTTGTGGGCCATGTTAGGTTATCCAAAGGCAGTTATTCCAGTTCCCTCTTTTTGTTTTTGGAGAACAGGGTGAAATATAAGGCAGGAAAAAACAGTCATAGATAGGTCTGGGCGTAATACCTGAGAACATAATACCTGAGTTTAAGGAAATAAAAGCAAGAGTTACAGAATGGGGAGCCCAATATTGAGTCCTAGATAGAGTCTCTTAGAAATACAGGATGTAAAAGTGCTTTATAATGACTTTTATCACTTCCAGTGGAAGGAGCCTCTAGAACATACTATATGTAAAAGAACCAAATCTGAAAGCAACCCTTTAGGTCAAATGGTTGATAATTTATTTGTTTTCCAGCCTGGCCTACTTGGCAACTTTCCTGGTCCTTTTGAGGAGGAAATGAAGGGGATCGCAGCTGTTACTGAGATACCTTTAGGTAAAATTCACTTGCAGCTTTTATAAGATTTAATAAAGCACTTTAAAATTTTTCTGTTGAGGTATGATCTATATACAGTAAAGTGTATAGATCTTAAGTATATAGTTCAGTAGAGTTTTTAAAATGCACGAATTCATGTAATCACAACGCAGATCAAGAGAAGGAAATTCCAGCAATCCAGAATGTTCCATCACATCATCTCACAAATAGTACTGCATCCCCAAGTTAACCGCTTATTCTGACTTCACCATGTATGAGTTCAGTCTTCTTCTACCTCAGCACACAATGTGAACTGTTGTGACAGATTTCTTGTACTTACCTAGAGTACTGAAATCTATCTATCTAGAGTACCTATCTAGAGGTTGTATGCTACTGTATGAATAGGATGTTTGGGTGGTTTCTAGACTTTGGATATCAAGAATAAAGCAGTTATGAATATTCTTGTATCTGTCTTTGGTGGACATGTTCACTCATTTCTGTTGGATATAAATTGGGTTATAGGGTAGCTATGTTTGAGCCTTGTCAATTCTGCCAAGCAGTTTTCCAAAGTAATTGCATCCACTGACAGCATAGTACAAGAGTTTTACTTTCCTCTGCTTAATACTTCTCTACCTGGTAGCATCAGTGTTTTTCATTTGACCTGTTTGGTTGAGTGTGTAGAATCCCATTATTGTGTCAGTTGATTTTTCTTGATGACTATACGATTGTACAGTTACTGACCTTTTCTTTCATTGGTTTTGATTGTTTTTGCTTCTTTAAAAGAATGATTAAAAAAGATAGTCTGTCTCTCTTTCCATCCTTCCTCCTAAAGGTGAAATGTTTGTTATAGTCTTTCACCCATTTTTCATGGGTTTTAAAACATTCTTTTTTTTTCAAGTCTTTTAGTTCCACTTAGTTAATGTAGTTTTGTATAGTTTCAGGTGTATGATATGGTGATTCAGCAGTTCCATACATCACCTGGTGTTCATCACAACCAGTGCACTCCTTAATTCACCCACCTCCCCTTTGGTAACTATCAGTTTGTTTGTTAAGAGTCTTTTTTTTTTTTATCTGTCCCTCTCTCTGTTTTCCCCTTTGCTCATTTGTTTTGTTTCCTTAAATTCTACATGAGTGAAATCATATAGGTATTTGTCTGTCTTTGACTGACTTATTTCACGTAGCATAATACACTCTAGCTCTGTCCATGTTGTTGCAAATGGCAAAATTTCATTCTTTTTTATGGCTGATTAATGTTCCATTGTGTATGTGTGTGCGTATAGATATAGATAAACACACACACACACCCCATATCCATCCATCATTCATTTATCCATTATCATCATCATTTATCCATTCAGTGGATATGGATAAAGTGGATGTCCATTCAATGGACACTTCGGTTTCTTCCATAATTTGGTTATTGTAAATAATGCTGCTATAAACCATAGGAGTGCATGTATCCCTTTGATTCCATGTTTTTGTATTCTTTGGCTAAATGCCCAGTAATGTGACCTTAGGAAACAAACTGAGGGTTGCTAGAGGGGAGGGGATTGCTAGATTGTAGGGTAGTTTTCTTTTTAACTTTGTGAGGAACCTCCATACTGTTTTCCACAGTGGCCATACTAGTTTGCATTCCCACCAACGGTGCACTTTTTCTCCACATCTTTACCAACACCTGTTGTTTCTTGTGTTGTTGATTTTAGCCATTCACAGGCATGAGGTGATATCTCATTGTAGTTTTGATTTGCATTTCCCTGACGGTAAGTGATGATAACCTCTTTTCATGTCTCTGCTGGCCATCTATATTTCTTCTTTGGAGAAATGTCTGTTTATGTCTTCTGCCCATTTTGTAATTGGATTGTTTGGTTTTTGGGTGTAGAGTTATGTAAGTTCTTTATATATTCTGGATACTAACAGTTTATTGGTTATGGCATTTGCAGAATCTTCTCCCATTCTGTAAGTTGCCTTTTAGTATTGTTGATTGTTTACTTTGATGTGCAGAAGCTTTTTATCTTGATGAAGTCCCAATAGTTTATTTTTGCTTTGGTTTCCCTTGCCTCAGGAGACGTATGTAGGAAAATGTTCCTGTGGCCAATGTCAGAAATTACTGCCTGTGCTCTCTTCTAGGGTTTTTATGGTTTCATGTCTCACGTTTAGATATTTAATCCATTTTGAATTTTTTTGTGTGTGTTTTGTAAGGAAGTGGTCCAGTTTCATTCTTTTCAGTCTGACGCTCTCCCAACTGAGCTATCTTGGCCGCTCCAGTTTCATTCTTTTGCATGTTGCTATCCAGTTTTCCCAGCACTGTTTGTTGAAGAGATTGTCTTGTTCCCATTGAATATTCTTTCCTGTTTTGTCGAAGATTAATCAACCATATAATTGTGAGTTTATTTGTGGGCTTTCTGTTCTCTTCCATTGATCTATGTGTCTGTTTTTGTTCTAGTACTATACCGTTTTTTTAATTTGTTTTTTATTTAAATTCATTAATATATGATGTATTATTTGCTTCAGAGGTAGAGTTCATTGATTCATCAGTCTCCTATAACACCCAGTGCTCATTACATCATGTGCCCTCCTCAATGTCCATCACCCAATTACCCCATCCCTACAACCCCCTCCCCTCTAGCAACCCTCAGTTTGTTTCCTAAGGTCAAGAGTCTCTTATGGTTTGTCTCCCTCTCTGGTTTCATCTTGTTTCATTTTTTTCCTCTCTTGCTGTTTTGATCACTCCAGCTTCGTATTATGACTTGAAGTCCAGAATGGTGATGCCTCCAGCTTTGTTTTTCTTTTTCAAGATTGCTTTGGCTATTTGGGGTGTTTCATGGTTCTATACAAATTTTAAGATTGTTTGTTCTGGTTCTCTGAAAAATGCTATTGGTATTTTGACGGAGATTGCATTGAATGTGTAGATTGCTTCAGGTAGTGTAGATGATTTTAAGGAATTCTTTATATATTCTGGCTACAAGTCTTTTGTCAAATATATGCATTCTGAATATCTTCTCTGTGGCTTCAGGTCTGTGGCTTGCATTTTTACTCCCTTACTGGTGTCTTTTAGTGAGCAGAAATTCTTAATTTTAGTGAAATCCAATTTAATTTAATGAAAAAGACTTTTCCTGCCACCCCCTTTATTTTTGAGGTACCAAAGTGATAGAGTTGTTATTTTAAGTAGCCAGTAGTACCTTGTTTTTTGTTTTTGTTTTTTTAATTTTTTTAATTTTTTAATTTTTTAATTTTTTTAAAGATTTTATTTATTTATATGACAGAGAGAGAGAGATTACAAGTAGGCAGAGAGGCAGGCAGAGAGAGAGGAGGAAGCAGGCTCCCTGCTGAGCAGAGAGCCCGATGTGGGCCTCGATCCCAGGACCCTGGGATCATGACCTGAGCCGAAGGCAGAGGCTTTAACCCATTGAGCTGAGCCACCCAGGCGCCCAGTTTTTGTTTTTTTTTAAACAAAAGAGATGATTCAGAATTTCTGAAAATCAATAGTAGTTATCAACAAAGGTGGCGAGGTTTTTTAAAATTGTTTTTTGCTCCTTTAAAAAAATTACATAGGGGCGCCTGGGTAACTCAGTCAGTTAAGCATATGACTTTGGCTTGAGTCATGATCTCAGGGTCCTGGGATCAAACTCTGTGTTGGGCTCCCTGCTCAGCAGAAAATCTGGTTGTCTCTCTCCCTCTGCCCCTTCTCACATTCATGCTCCATCTCTCAAATAAATAAATAACATCTTTTAAAACTGATGTAAAAAGATGATCAACATACTGGGAATATATTCTTGCAGCCTATATGAAAAACAAGTCTTTAATTTCTTTATTATGTAAAAAAACCAACAAATAAAAACCACATAGAAATAGCTCAAGAGAAAAACATGTGATTTGTAATAAAGTAAGAGCAGAATCTTACCAAAATGGAAATAAAATAAACATTAATTAGATTGGAAAAAAAATGTTAAGCTAAACATGTTAACATGAATGTGATAGAGATTAAGTGTGCTGTATATCTTTATTTATTAAAATAAACGTTTTTTGTTTGCATATAGTTGATACACAGAGTTAAGTTTTGGGTATATAACATGGTGTTTAAGCACATCACTGTGTATTGTACTATGCTCACCACAAGGGTAGAACACTATTACAGTGCCAGTGACTGTATTCCCTATATGCTGTGCCTTTTATTCCCATGATGTATGCCTATTAATTCAATGTTTAATTACACAGTTTTGGAAAAATACTCAAAAATTAAAACGTTTTAAAATGGATTTTCTTGGTAGCTCTGCACTAATTGTCTTAATAGTTCTTGGATCTCCCTTTTCACCTCAGAAATATTTGTCACCTCTAAAAATGTGAACAAAATACATGTTCAGTATATAAATGACAGCCAGATGTATTAAGTTATCATATTTTAGGGGCACCTGCGTGGCTCAGTCCAGTTAAGTGTCACTCATGGTTTTGGTTCAGGTCATGATCTCATGGGTCATCTCAGGTGGTGATCTCATGGGATCAAGCCCTGCCTGAGGCTCCATCCTTGTCAGGGAGTCTGCTTGAGATTCTCTCCCTATAAGCCCCCCACACTCGTACGCATGATCTCTCTCTCAAATATTTTTTAAAAAAATTGTCATGTTAGCATCCCCAAACCAAATTAAAATGAAGCACATTAATGAGCTGTGCTCAGACTGGTCTGCAGACTTGTGTGCTATAGAAAAACACACATGCTGAGTGTTAAACCTTTTCTTAAAAAAGAATGTTCTAACAATGTCATAGTTCTGTATATTGACCAAGAAATGTCCTTTCTTTTCTCATAGGAGAGATTATTTCATTCAATGTGTTCTATGAATTTTTTACCATTTGTACTTCAATAATAACAGAAGACAAAGAAGGTAAATGTGTGCTGAAGGGGGGTGGGCAGTGCAAAGTACAAAGTAAAAGAAAAATGTAAATAAGTAGAATTAGAACTTGTAATATCCAGGCTTAATCTTCAGATTCTCTGTATGTACCATATAGTTTAAAGATCTTAGCACATTTTTAAAAGTGAATTTAAAACTATCCTTTTTTTGAGACCACCATAATGTCTATTAAAGTTTAATTCAGGGATGCAAAAAACTTGGAAGAAGTGTTTCAGGACTATAAACATTCTTATCCTTCCAGCTAGTCTGCCTTTTACTGTTCTTCATGATTTAGTATAAATACTCACAGGGGTACTTGATTATCTTTATATGCATAATGATCCTAGCCTTTCCTTAAAGCCCAGGACAAATCTTGCACCATTGTTTCCCAGCCAAGGGACCCTGTGTAGACCAGCCTCACTTTCCGATGTTTTTTTTCTGGCAAGTCCCCAGAATGCAAGGCACAGGATGATGTACCCTGATAATTTTGACCTCTCCTCTTAGGAGAAAGTCTGCCTGTACCTGACCCTTTGATTGTTGAGCTGTAGGTAACAATTCCTGAAGAGATGTGTGTTGGCAAGTCACATTAGGTGAGGCTACGATAGCTATGTCCAGGTAGCTGTCAGTGGATCAAGGAAGGACCACTGATTCTTTTCCTGTATTATAATTTTACCTGGAACCCTGTGCTCTCAGATCATTGTAAGGGGATCTGGCCAATGTGACAGGCACAACAGTTTGATCTCATTAAGGCTTATGATTTAAGATGCTACTTAATTCTTATTTTTGGATTGAACAATTGTGAGTATCAGTAAACCAGAACTAAGTGTCCAGCTTTGAGTTAGAATCTATTATGCTATCATATGCATCCATTATGCCTCATGTCTCTCCTTACTTCAAATTAGGTCACCTACTACATGGGCGAAACATGGACTTTGGAGTGTTTCTTGGGTAAGTAAAGAACATGGTATCAGTTCTGAGGAAGAGTATGGTGTATTACGTTGATGAAAAGTAAATCCCACATTATGCCCAAAATATGACCAGAAGTGAAGATACTAGATTCCTAGTTTTGAGACAAGATGGGCACACTATTTGGGAGCCTGTAACTGAGTTGAACCTAGTAAACAGCAGTCTGGAGCATGACTGAAGGCCCCAGATGCATGTCAGGCTTATTGCTTAGAAAGGAAGAACAGCATTTTATTTTACATCTTCTTAACATTCCTGGAAAAATATAATAGGGCTTTGTAATTAGAGACCTACATTTGAATCTTGGGTTTGCTCTTTAGTAGGCTGTGTTGTATTGAGTTATTTAGCTTCTCTGGGCCTCTAGTTTTATCGTATGGAAAATAGAGGATAAAACCACTCATGTTGCAAAGTTCTTGTGAGGCTTGATCATTAAATGGATTAGGGAGATAAAGCACCTGATATAATGCCTGGCCATGATCATTATATTTTCATCATTATCATCATTATTTTTAAATGTCACTGAAATTTGTCTTTTGTAGGTGGAATATAAACAATAATACCTGGGTCATAACTGAGCAACTCAAACCTTTGACAGTGAACTTGGACTTTCAAAGAAACAATAAAACTGTCTTCAAGGCTTCAAGCTTTGCTGGCTATGTGGGCATGTTAACAGGATTCAAACCAGTAAGGAGTCTACTGTTACATAATTTTACAGGTAGCTCTGTGTCCTGCTTTTACTGCCTGGGAAAGATGGGGTCTAAGGACCTAAAAAGAATATGAAGCCCCAGTTCATCCCTTTGCACTTCTTGTCACCGTCATAGGTGTGAGCTCACGTGGTAAAGAAGAGTAGAAAAGGAACAGAGGTTTGTTTCTGAACCTCTTCTGAGGAAAAAGCATGTGGTTGGATGTGGAGGGCTGGGAATATAATATAAACCTGGCATCTGGTCTTTAGTCTGCCACTCAGACGAGTTAGGCATTTATTCTCTGCATTTTCCTTCTCAGAAAAGTGTGGCCAATAACATTCCACCTGCTCATTTCACACACTATACATGAAGATGCTTTGAACTTCTGAAAGCTATTAATAGAATGTGATAGTATAGTTTTGACTCAGCTTTGAATCCCTCACCTCCTCCCTCCCTGCATTCCAGGATTTGGCATACCAGCATAAATACGAGAGGGCCTTAAACAGTAAACGGAATGGTTGAAGTTTCTGACTTCATTGCTCTGTCTTGTTTTCAGGGACTGCTTAGTCTTACATTAAATGAACGTTTCAGTATAAATGGCGGTTATATGGGTGAGTAGAGTTTTTACATGGGAATTTCATAGATGTTTTAAGAGGAAGGCCAGACTGTATCTTCTGGTTCATAGTCTAACCTGATTGTAGGCCTGTGACACTGTGTGTGTTTGATTTCTTCCAGGTGTCATAGAATGGATTTTGGGAAAGAAAGATGCTATGTGGATAGGGTTTATCACTAGATCAGTTCTGGAAAATAGCACAAGGTAATCTGTTTGCTTTATTATCCAATTTAATATTTATTCATTTTAAAATTATTTTTTGTTGGAGATAAAAGTGACATAAACCATTATCTTAGTTTAAGGTATACACCAAAATGTTTTGGGATTTATATATATTGTGAAATGATCACCACAGTAAATCTAGCTAACATCCATCACCACATAGTTACAGAAACTGTTTACTTTGTGTTGAGAACTTTTAAGATTCACTCTCTTAGCAACGGTCAAATATACAGTATAGTACTGTTAACTGTTGTTACCTAGCTGTACATTTTATCTCCAGGAATTACTTATTTTAGAACTTATTTTGATCCCCTTCACCCATTTCTCCCAGCCCCTATTCCCCACCTCTAGAAACCACCACTCTGTTCTCTGTATTTTAGTTTTCTTAGATTCTGCATGTAAGTGATATCGTAAGGTATTTGTCTTTCTCTGACTTATCTTACTGAGCATAATTCCCTTATGGTCCATCTGTGTTGTTACAAATGGCAAGATTTCCTTTTTTTACAGCTGAGTAATATGCCATTGTGTGTGTGTGTGTCTACGAACATATACCACATCTTCTTTATCCATTCATCTATCAGTTGTCACTTGGGTTGTTTCCGTATCTTGGTGGTTGTTACTAAGGCTGCAGTCAACATGGGACTGCAGGTATCTTTTAAAGTTAGTGTTTTTGTTTCCTTTGGATATATTACCAGAAGTAGAATTGCTGGATCATATGGTACTTTTTTTATTTTTTGAGGCACCTCCATACTGTTTTCCATAGAGGCTGCACCAGTTTACATTCCCACCAAGAGTGTACAAGTGTTCCTTTCTCCAGATCCTCACCAACACTTCTTATCTTTTTGATAATTTAGCTATTCCAACAGATATGAGGTGATAACTCATTGTGGTTTTGATTTGCATTCCCCTGGTGATTAGTGATGCTGAGCACATTTTCATGTACTTGTTGGCCATCTGAATATCATCTTAGGAAAAATGCCTAGTCAGATCCTCTACCCATTTTTATAACAGTTTTGTGTGTTTTTTGCTAGTGAGTTGTCTGAATGTGATATTATAATTTATTTTTTACAATATATATTTGGTTTTTGTTTCCCAAAAACCTTATAATTTCCTAAGTGCTGAGAATGATAAAGATTCTTTTGTTATGGTAATGAGGCCAATTATTTAATCAGTCATGCTGATGTATTGAAGCTTCCATAAAACCCAAAAAGGAAAGGGTTTGAAGAGCTGGGAGTTGAACACATAGAAATCTGGGGAGAGTGGCATGCTCTGAGCACATGGAAGCTCTGTGTCCTCACATACCTTGCCCTATGCATCTCTTTATATGGCTGTTGCTTTATATCCTCTATCATATTCTTTAATAAACTGGTAAACATGTTTCCTTGAGTACTATGAGCCACTTTAGGAAATTCGTTGAAGCTAAAGAGGAGCTTGTTGGAGCCTCTAGTCTCAACCAGTCAGCTAGAAGCACAAGTAATGCTTAGAACTGGCATAATGGGGCTTAGGACTGGCCTCTGAAGTGGGGAATGAGATGCAGTCTTGTAAGTCTGAATCCTTAACTCCTTAACCGGTGGAATCCCATGCTATTTCAGGGTAGATGGTGTCAGAATTAAGTTGTTCTTGCAGAGTTGGATATGGGAAGCCCTCTCCCACCCCCCAGGGTTGGGTCCAGGAATCATAAAAGAACTAGTTCTTATATATTTGGTATATTAATTCTTTATCAGATATATGATTTGTGTGTACTTTGTTCCTTTCACTGGGTTGTTTTCATTTTGTTGATGGTTTTCTTGCTGTGCAGAAGCTTTTTAGTTTGATATAGTTCCATTTGTTTTTGTTGCCTTTGTTTTTGGTGTCAAATCCAAAAACTCATAACCAAGACTAAAGTCAAGGACTTTATACCTTATATTTTCTTCTAGGGGTTTTATGGCTTTAGGTCTTATGTTCAAATCTTTAAGTTATTTTTAGTTGAATTTTGTGTATTGTGTAAGATAGTGGGTTGGTTCCATTCTTTTGCATGTTACTGCCCTTTCCCAATTGTATCTTCTTGGCTCTGTTGTTGTAAATTGGTTAACCATATAAAAATGGGTTTGTTTCTGGGCTGTCTAATCATGTGTCTGGTTTTGCTTGTTTAAAGATTTTATTTATTTATTTATTTATTATTTATTTGACAGAGAATGAGAGAGAGAGAGAGAGAGAGAGAGAGAGAGAGAGAGGTATCACAAGTAGTCAGATAGGCAGGCAGAGAGAGGGGAGGAAGCAGGCTCCCCACTGAGCAGAGCCTGATGCGGGGCTCAATTCCAGGACCCTGAGACCATGACCTGAGCAGAGGCTTAACACACTGAGCCACCCAGGCGCCCCTGTGTGTCTGTTATTATGCCAATATCATACTGTCTTGATTACTAACTATTGCTTTGTAATATAGTGTGAAATCAGGGAGTATAATGCCTCCAGCTTTTTTGTTCTTTCTCAAGATTGCTTTGGCTATTTGGGAACTTTTGTGGTTCCATTCAAATTTTAGGATTGTTTGTTCTATTTCTGTGAAAAATGCTGCTGGAATTTGCACTGAATCTGTAGATTGCTTTGGGTTGTATGGACATTTTAACAATATTAATTCTTCCAGTCCATGATCACATTTATTTGTGTCTTCTTCCATTTCTCTTATCAATGTCTTATAGTTTTTGGTGTACACGTCTTTCACCTTCTTGGTTAAATTTATTCCTAGGTATTTTCTTTCTAATGTAGTTGTAAATGGGATTGTATTCTTAATTTCTCCTTCTGGTAGTTCATTATTAGTGTGTAGACATGCAGCTGAATTTTGTATATAGATTTGTGTCCTGAAACTTTACTGCATTCATTTATTCTCACAGTTTTTCAGTAGTCTTTAGGGTTTTCTATATAGAGTATCATGTCATCTGCTAATAGTGACAGTTTTTTACTTCTTCCTTTCTGATTCTGATGCCTTCTATTTCTTTTTCTTGCCTAATTGCTCTGGCTTATATTGAATAAAAATGGTGAGAGTAGACATCTTCATCTTGTTCCTAATACTAGAGGAAAAGCTTTCAGCTTTTCACCATTCATTGACTATGATGTTAGTTGTGGGCTTGTCATATGTGGCCTTTATTATGTTATGTTCCTTCTTTACCCACTTTGTTGAGTTTTTATCATGAAAGGATGTTGAATTCTGTCAAACGCTTTTTCTGAATCTGTTGAGATGATCATATGCTTTTTATTCTTCCTTTCGTTAATGTGGTGTATTACATTGACTTGTGGATGTTAATCCATTCTTGCACCCCTGGAGTAAATACCACTTGATTATGGTGAATGATCCTTTTAATGTATTATAGTCTATTTTAAATTACTCATATTAAAATAGAAAAATGTTTCCTAGTTAATCTTCCATTGAAGAATTCTTTCAGAGTTTCTTAGATTAACCTTTGACATTCATATGGAATTCATGTTTTGTGTGTGTGTGTTTAAATCAAAGAAATAAACTGATTTATTTAAAAAGTGCTAGGGATAGTGCCAGTATGAAGGGTACCTATTAGTTTTTCTTGATGTACAAAAAAACCACCCATACACAGAAGAAAATTTGTACAATAAAATCTTCATTTAAACTGTTAATACCTGTTTGTTTGTTTTTTTTAAGATTTTATTTGAGAGAGAGAATGAGAAAAAGCATGAGAGGGGAGAGGCCAGAGAGAGAAGCAGACCCCCCCACCGAGCAGGGGGCCAGATGTGGGACTTGATTCTGGGACTCCAGGATCATGACCCAAGCTGAAAGCAATCGCTTAACCAACTGAGCCACCAGGGCGACCCCCTTAAAACCTGTTAACCTAGAAGTTATATATATTCTGTGCTGGTGCAGAAATCTTGTAATAGCCAGCACTACATCCAAGTGACCTAGAATAAATGGGAATCATTCCTATTTTTAATGAGTTTGAGGGAGTAAGATTTAGTGGCCTTTCTGAAAATTCAATTTCTAATAGCCCCAATTTTCCAAGGTTACTTTCTATTCCCTAAGTCCTAGAAACAGTAATTAAGATCATTTCTTCTTGATCTATTATTGATTAAAAGGCTTAGACAACTAGGGTGGAAGATAATCTCTTGAGACCATTTGGTTTGTCCTTCAGATTAGAGGGAATATTTCAGATCTTAGTGCTTCACCACATGGTGTTGTGGATTGTTCCTCCCTGAGCCATTGTTCACCATCTTTTTTTTAAAAGAACGTTTCTCAGATACTTGTGTTCCCTTAGTTTCCACAACTAAAAATTTTTCATTCCAAGTTATCTAAAAATGTTTATTTTTTTAAATGTTTCTATGTAGTTATGAGGAAGCCAAGAATATATTGACCAAAACCAAGATATTGGCCCCAGCATACTTTATCCTGGGAGGCAACAAGACTGGGGAGGGTTGTGTGATCACACGAGACAGAAAACAATCTTTGGATGTGTATGAGTAAGTACACTTGTTCACACAAAATAAATAGAAACTAAAGCCTACACGGACGTATTTACGGGTTTAAGGCAGGAAGCCTAAGCAGAATTTCTCCTTTTGTATCTAGACTCAACCCCAAGCAGGACAGATGGTATGTGGTACAAACAAATTATGACCGTTGGAAGAGCCCTTTCTTTCTTGATGATCGCAGAACACCTGCAAAGATGTGTCTAAACCAGACAACCCAAGAGGTACATTCATAATGTCATATGTAGAAAGAAATTGTGACCTTTAAAGAGTATCTTAGTTGTGGCATTTTTCTTTATAAACTTTCTGGTGAGTATCTCTGGACATTTTGTACTGAGTTTTTGTTTTGAATCAAAAGATCAAAATTGTACTGTATTTGCCTTTTTGACTGTAATGCTGGATACCACTTTGTAAAACTGAATGACAAACAGGCGAGAATTAAGGGGGCAGGAAGAGAGAGAAAAAGTGATATATTAATACCTTTAACTCTAACAGTGACTCCAAGGGAAATTATTTTAGGGGGATTGTGGGGAGGCTGACTGAAGAATGTCTTTGTTTCTAATGACCCATTTGTATGGATAAGGTTGCTGATATCTGCATTTAACTTAATAACTAAATTATTTTTGTGTTTTAGAATATCTCATTTGCAACCATATATGATGTCCTGTCAACAAAACCTGTCCTCAACAAGGTATTTAAAAAAAATTCACACACACACACAATTTTGGGGGGAGTAATTTGGTCCTGTTTTTATCTTTCCCTGTTAGATCAGTCAGAGCTAGGACCTCAAGTCATGTTCCACTTAAGGTTGATTTTTAAAAATGTTTTTATGTGACTAAACTAACTCTTGGGATATGACAAACTGATTAGTATGGTTTGATGTCCAAATTGGTAAAAGTACTCTTTCCAATTTTACTTCCATGATATTTGAATTAAATGTAGCCTTTTACTTTTGACTTCCCCTGTCAGAAATTTCATGCTGTACACTACAACTAACACCTAAAACTCAATGAAGTCTGAAGTCTGTTTATAGATGGAGCTTTGTGCCTGCATAGTTTCCCCCTCTGTGTCAGAAACGTAGTAAGGATAAGGACAGCTGAGCTGGTTATAGTCCACAGTCTACACTGTTAGGCTTTGCATGACTACTGTTTATACTGTTGAGGAGGGTTGAGTGTTAAAGCGTTGTGGTGAAGAAGTGTACTATTCAGGAATAAGATCTCATAAGGAGCTGAGGAGATTCTCCCCTGAGCCTATTTATATTCGTGACCTGGAATGGCGCTGTTGAAGTTAGTTGTTTTTTTTTTTTTACTTATATTCCTAAATGGTTAACTATAACTAGTGTTAACTTAGTAACTATTTGTGTCTTTGTATATTTAATGTCTGTTTATATACAATTTATACATTATATTAAGTAACTTCATAAAGCAATTTGACATGTATCAAAATTAATATGTTAGGACATCTTTAATTGTAAACATCCTTAAAATAAAATAACTTTTTTTTCAGCTGACTGTATTCACAACCTTGATGGATGTTACCAAAGGTCAATATGAAACTTACCTGCGGGATTGCCCAGACCCTTGCATAGGTTGGTGATCATACACCTGGCCCCTAGAATGCTCTGTGTGGCATGAAGATGGAAACTCACATGCGTCAAACTAGTGCAGCCCTCTGATCTCCTTCCAAAGCCCAAGACTCAGGGCAGTTTCTCGTTGAGGCATGAGTTTGTCTTATTTACAGTTCACAGACTGTTTCTGCCATAAGAGTTGATTGTTCTGTGTGCAGGTAACTTCTTTATATACAAAAATCAATCCTCAAGAATTTGCAGTTTCACTTCACTTTGACTTTTGGGGTGGGCAGTGAATCTATTTTGGGACCCACCTCCACAGAATTAACAAGATTCTCGGTGGGTGTTGAATCCACCACATCTGTACATTGTTCAGTTTCTCTCTTTAATACACAAATTTTAAAATTTTCTTTTCCTTCTGGTTCAAACTACTATCAAAATTAGCACACCATGGTCTTTGCTGTCTGTGACAGCAATGTAATTTCACTGATTTTGATTGAAGGGGGGTGAGAAAGACATTCAGCTATGTATTTCTTTTAAGAGGCAATAATACTCGAGCCTTTGACCCTGAATAGAAGTACTTTTTGGGTTCATGAAGAAATCCATGGTGCAAGGCAGCCTTTCATACACAGAATTGACACATTCCCTTTTTATTATTACTCTACCTCCCAATAACTCCAGGCAATTGTTAACTTAAAACAAGGAGTCCTAGGTTCTGTGAATTAATACTAAATAGGGCAAAGCCTTGTGGAAATTGAGAGATGAACCCATAAACTCACATAAGTATCATTAATAAATGTTTAGTTTGTCTTTCTGATCACTATGTATTTTTTAAAAACTTAGTTACTAAAAGTTTTTCAGAAATCAGTCTGTTTATGGAAAGTGCTAATAGAACTTGTTAACCTTTCAAAGTTTAACAATTAACTGTGAAATGCATGCCAGTTGGGCGAGACTGTATCCACTTTATTTTGTATAATGTTACTTGTATTCATGACGCTCAATAAACAATCACTGGAAGTATTGTCAGCGGTCATGTATGCTGATTCGGTGTACACACACATTCGGTGTGTACACATTCAGTGTACACACAAGTTTGAGGGCGGGGCTTATTAGGGAGAAAGCAAAGCTGAACACAGCATCTGAATTAAATCACAAGGGTTATGTAGGTGGTTCTTCAATTTATGACTACATGGTCACTATCTTACATGACTAATCCTTCCACCTCTAAATCCAGTGGTGTCAGCAGTGTGGAGGTGTCCAAAGGCTATTTTTCCCCTGGGAGGAGGTGTTTCCACAAAACAATCGTGATACTAATACTATCTTAGTGTGAAGCAAGAGGAGTTACAAGAGGATTTGTGTTAAAATAGGATTTGAATTAAAAAAAAAAAAAAAAAACTCAGGGGTGGGCTGGCTGGCTCAGAGGAGCATGCAACTCTGGATCTTGGAAGTCATGAGTTAGAGCCCAATTTTGGGTGTGATTACTTAAAAATATAAATAAAATCTTAAAACCCACAACTTCACATTTCGTTCCTCTTATAAAAATGAAGTGAGGTAAACTTGTATTTTTTCTAAAGTTGTAACCTTTGATATTCATAATAAATAGGTGAGATGCTAATTGTTTTACACCAGTTCCTCAGGACTACATCAGAGTATAGGGAGGAAATAACAACCGGCATTAATATTTTAGGTAGCATGGCTGAGTGGTAAAAAAGCAGTTATAAAATAGGATGTAGAGTATAAGCCTATGTGTAGAGGTACTTATGCATAATTAAATACACATCTAGAATATAGAAAGATGATGGGGAGGGAGTCTACCAAAATGCTGACAGTAGTTCCCACTGGATAGTGGTATTAATTCCCTGTTTTAATTTGGAGAGGATATTAATGAAATTGCAGGTGTACATAGTTTTATGGGACTTTGCTTTATTGTGCTTCACAGATAGTGTTTTTTACAAATAGGTTTGTGGCAACCTTGGGTCAAGCACCGTTTTTCCAGTAGCACTTGCTCACTTTGTGCCTGTGTCACACTTTAGTAATTCTCAACAAAATTTCAGACTTTCATTGTTATTGTATTAGATATGGTGATCTAACCATCACCCATTTCCTCATCTCTCTCCCTCTCCTTGGGCCTCCCTATTCCCTGAGACACAGTGATATTGTAATCAGGCCAATTAATAACCATACAGTGGCTTCTAAGTGTTTAAATGTCCATTCATCTATTGATGGACACTGTGTTGCTGATATAAACATAGGGGTGCATGTATCTTTTTGAATTTGTGTTTTCCTTTTCTTTGGGTAAATAGCCAGTAGTGGCATTACTGGATCATGTGTGTAGTATTTGTTTTTAATATTTTAAGGAACCTCCATACTGTTGTCCACAGTGGCTGTACCAGTTTGCATTCCCAGAAGTGCATGAGGGGCTCCCTTTTCTCCATGTCCTTGCCTACATGTATGTTACCTTTTTGATACTAGCCCTTCTGACAGGTATGAGGTGATAATCTCATTGTGGTTTTGATTTTCATTTCCCTGATGAATGATGTTGAGCATCTTTTCATGTGTATGTTGGCCATCTATGTCTTTGTTGGAAAAATGTCTATTTGGATCGTCCACCCATTTTTAATAGTGTTTTTGTTTTGTTGGTGTTTTTTTTTTTTTGCTATTGTGTTTTAGCAGTTCTTTATATAGTTTGGATATCACCTTTTTATTGGATATGTCACTGGCAAATACCTTCTCCCATTTAGTAGGTTACCATGTCTCTCATTTTAAATAAAAGCTAAAAATGACTAAGCTTAGTGAGGAAGGCACAGAGAAAACCAAGAAAGGCTGACAACTAGGGCTCTTGTGCCAAACAGGACAAGCTATGAATGCAAAGAAAAACATCTTGAAGGACATTAAAAGTGCTATTCTAGTAAACATATGAATGTTAAGAAAGCAAAACAGCCTTATTGCTGATATGGAAAGAATTTTGGTGGTCTGGATAGAAGATCAAGCCAGCCACATTTCCTTAAAGCCAAAGTGAGAAATGAGGAAACTGCAGACAAGATGGAAGTTAGCAGAGGTTGGGTCATGAGGTTTGAAGAGAGAAGCCACCTCTGTAACATCAAAGTGCAGGGTGAAGCAGAGAGTGTGGGTGGAGAAGCTGCAGCAGGTTACCCAGATCAGGTTATCCATGCAGGTGGCTACACTAAACAGATTTTCAGTGCAGGTGAAACAGCTTTCTTTTGGAGATTGCCATTTAGGAATTTCATAGCTAGAGAGAAGTCAGTGCCTGGCTTCAAAGCTTCAAAGGTCAAGCTGTCTCTGTTAGGAGCTAATGCAGTTGGTGACTTTAAGTCGAAGCCAGTGCTCAATGACCATTCCGTACACAAAGCACATCGGTTTACAACCTGGTTTACTGAATATTTTAAGCCCATGGCTGAGACCTACAGCTAAAAAAAAAAAAAAAAAAACTTTAAAAATAGGACAGCTCATTAACAATGTGCCTGATTACTGAAGAGCTCTGATGGAGACGGACAGCATGACTCCTGCTATTTTCATGCCTGCGAACAGAAATCCACTCTGCAGCGCATGAATCAAGGAGGATTTTTTACTTTCGAGTCTTACTATTTATGAAATATATTTGTAAGGCTATAGTTGTCCTAGATAGTGATTCCTGAGATGGATCTGGGCAATGTAAATTAAACCTTCTGGAAAGGGTTCACCATTCTAGATGCCATGAACAACATTGGTGATTCATGGGAAGAGGTCAAAATATCACTGTTAACACGAGTTTGAAAGACAGTGATTCCAACCTTCAGGGATCCCTTTGATGGGTTCAAGACTTCAGAGGAAGTAAACACAGATGCGGTGGAAATGAGAACTGGAAGAGGAGCCTGAAGGAGTGCCTGGCTGGCTCAATCAGTAGAGCATGCAGTTCTTGATCTTGGGGTTATAAGATCTTGGGTGTAGAGATTACTTAAAAAAATATATTTTTTAAAAAAGAAGTGGAGCCTGAAGATGTGACTGAACTGCTGCCATCTCATCAAACTTGAATGGATGAGGAGTTGCTTCTTATGGATGAGCAGAGAAAGTGGTTTCTTTAGATGGAATCTACTCCTGGGGAAGATGCTGTGAAGACTGTTGAAATGACAAGAAAAAACTGAGAATATTACATCAACTTAATTGATAAAGCAGCAGCAGGGTATGAGAGCATTGACTCCAATTTTGGAAGTTCTGTGGGTAAAATACTATCAAACAGCACAGTATACTAGAGGGAAAGGAAGTCCACTGATGTGGGCATTGTTATCTTATTTTAAGAAATTGCCATGGCTAACCCAGCCTTCAGCAGCCACCACCCTTGATCAGTTGGCAGCCATCAACATAACATCCAGCCAAGACCTTCCACCAGCAAAATGATTATAACTTGCTGAAAGCTCATGATGGTTAGCATTTTTTTTCATTTTTAAAGGTGTTATTTATTTGACAGAGAGAGCACAAGTAGGGGGAGCGGGAGAGGGAGAATCAAGCTCCCCGATGAACAGGGAGCCCGATGGCAGGGCTCAATCCCAGGACCCTGTAGTCAATAGACTACAGTACAGGGTAAACAAACTTATATGCCCAGGAAACCAAAAAACTTTACTTGGCTCGCTTTATTTCAGTGGTCTGGACTGATCCTGTAATATCTCCAACGTATGCCTGTACTACTTTCATACCATCATCAAGTTGAAAAATCATAATTCCAACCATCATTAGGTTGGGGAATGTCTGTACATTAATTAGGTATGTAGGAGAGAACTCAAACTAAAGCTTTATAATGCGACTCATTTTCAAAATATCCAAATCAGTAACTTTCTGTAAATTGCTGGCCCAGAGTTGTTCTCTGAGTCTGGGTAGATGAACTGATAAAGTTATTTAAAGGCATAGGATTCCCCTCTGTTCCTTAATAGAAAAAGAGCCAAGCAGAGACACCAGTGACTCGGAGGAAGCAATGAGATGTATAATGATGGCCAATATTAAAGCAGCAATTAAGAGTTATGTGGCAAGAACAAGAAATGACAGCTTCTCCAGGCAAGGCGAATGGGCAGCCGTGTTTGCACAGTGAAATACGTGACATCCAGAGCCAATTATTTCTTACAGGTAAAGAATAAACTGTTTATATAAACTAAAATTGGATAAGAAGCAAGAAACATGCCAGGCTAACTTTGATATGAGAATGTTCTCTACCTAGTACATGAAATAGATATAATTAAGAAATAATAGAATACACCTACAGTGGAAGAAAAATGGTCTCGACTATGAGAAGTCTCCTCCCTGGCTAGTTGTTACATCACTATATTTTATGTCTTTGATTTTTTTGTTTTTTGGGTTTTTTTTAACATTTAAAATTGTCAAATAAGCCATGATTCTGGAATAATTTCTAAGGCATACATAATTATGTCAGTTTAAATGAAAATGCAGTTCATGTTTGTAGGGAGGATGGACATTTTATTCACAGTGAAAACCATGTATCCAGAATGTCACAAAATACAAAAAGTACCTGCCCAATCTGGTAAGCTCACTATTGTAAGCATTCTCTTAACCTGCACAGGTTCTCTCTCACTCATTTTGACCTTTTCTCCCTCGTTTATCTATAACCCGAGTTTCACCTAAAAAGTTAACAAACAGGAATATTTAATGCTTAACCTATGAGCAGTAGTTACTAAGGAAAGAGTAAAGCAAATTATATGATCTTTAGCCCCAGGTATTTTAAAGTGGAATTATCTCCTAAAACAGAAAACAACAGTAGATGACAGCAGCTATAACACAAGTCAGTGAGATAAGGTTCATAGGTGCTAGGAAAAGAACTCAGAAGTACAGGTCTTCCACTGGACCGAACTTTAATCTGCATGTAGAGACACACGGCCGTGATATGTGTAAGGCTTGGCGTGAGTGCCAATACATGAAATTCTCCCTTTTCTATTCAGACTCTAGAAAACATACAAGTATAGAACTTGAGTATACATATAATCTAATTTACTATTTTAGTTTCCCAGGAGTCAGGCCAATTGGGTAAAAATTCCTGATTCTGAATGATAGTTCTCTGAATAGGTTTTTTTATTAATGTTGGAGATCTATACTTCACATAATTTAAATTAAATAGCAATACAGTGAATGTCCTCATAGGGAAATCCTCATTTCGCACTCCCTGATTAGGCATTATAATTTTACACTGAAGTATAATGCAACTAAGAATTTTAAAGGAATACCAATCAACTTCTTTTCTTGTGGGGTATTTCAGTAAATTGTTAATAAATTTCAAATACCACTAACTGAAACTAATTCTATATATTATATTCAACAAAAAAATCTGTAAGACTGACCTGTTAACTGGCTCTGTGAAGCCTTACTTGGGTGTACGGCAAGTTTGCGATCTAAAGGTAATTCACCTTTGAAAAACTGATTTACCTGGTGATGAAGACATACCACAGATGTTCACTACTTAATACTTCATCTACGAATCTGCTTCTCTCACATAACTGCTATCTCAAAATGCAAGTTTGCCTGAAGGCATACAGAGCCTTAATATTCTGGTACATAAAACTTAGTTCTATAATCCCTACTTGAAAGAGTTTGGTTTTTCATGTAAAATTAATCACAGTGTTACTTGTTTGTGCAGAAAAACTCTAATTACATAACTTTTTTTTTTAAAGACCGTGGCAATATAGATAGGAATTGAATTCTGGAAAATATTTATCTCATAATTAATACTCATATTTTATAATAACTTCACCAATAACCTGAATATCTTTATAACTTTCCCTATTCTTGCACAGGAATAAGACATGCAGATATCTAAATCCAAAAGCAGTAATACTGACATTACTTGGAAGCCTGACCTGACGGCTGGTCTTTATATTATATTCTGTATTTCTCTAACTCTTGCTCTTTTCTAAATATCCTAATCATATAGAACAGTGACTTACTGTATAGAATTCAACATAATTTCCAAGAAAGGTACTTTACAGATAAGTCCAAACTTTATTTAAAACTACATCTTAAATTTAACGATACCGAACATCACAAAGGGAGGGGGGAAAAAAAAATGAAGACCACAAAAAAAAAAAAAAAAAAAAA
>LNAC01000520.1:104692-174576 GCA_002007465.1 Ailurus styani
CCAAAAAAAAAAAAAAAAAAAAAAAAGGAAAGAAAGAAAGAAGAAAACCCCACAGTGTATCAAAGCTTCAGTCTGTCCAGAATTCAGTTTCTGATGTTTTTAACTGCCACGGGCAGAAATTAGCACACCTATCAAGAATGCAGTGTCAAACTAATTTACATTTTTATACAGATCGAAACAGATGTTTATTTAGTGCCACGTACATATATGCATTGACTATGTAAAGCGAGTTAGATGAGCCTCAGAAGACGTCTCATACGCTTTGGGCTCCCACTGTTTCTGAAAAACAGAATAATGTGCTATAAATTACTGAATTAAGACATTACTTACTAGAATTTATTATTGTTCTCTTACATTAAAACTTTTAGCATGAAGTTACTATAAAGGAAATACAAATTTAGTTTAAAAATAGGAGAGGGTTTCTGTTTGAAGATGGAAGATGAGCAGCTACTTCCTGTTTCTTAAAACTCCACCAGAAAAACAAAACAAAACTGTAAAACTGACTAAATCCCGACCAGTAAGAGTGGCTAGCAGAGAGAGGCCCTGGGACAACAACAAATCCATGGATGCTCAAGGCAGAAGGAGGTGCAAGGAAGCGGGACAGGGCTCAACCTGGACCCACTAGGAGGGGCACAGTTGAGATTCTCACAAGTAGAAGTGGGCTCAATACTGGGAAATTAGCTGAAAGTTTGGTATTTAGTCTATCCTCTTCATCCCATTTCTCGGAAAAGCAAAAACTAATGAATTGACAAAGAACAACAAAAACAAAGTCCTCTGATTTTGAGGCAAGACACAGTCTCCTCCGAGTGGCCCAGGGGTTGTGCTATTAGATCCATAAAGAAGAAAATCTGGGATTATCACTTGGCTCTGCAATGAGTCATGTTTACACAGAATGGTCTTCAGAAAAAGTAAAGAAGTTTTAACTATCATAGTTACAAAAATAAAATGTGTGTTTGCTTTTGTAACCTTATTGTAATGAGTAAAACTGAACAGAAAAAGCAGAAGGAAAAGGGAGTAGGAGCTGAGTAATGACCAAAGTTGATGGAACTAGAAAAGGTGTATATTTAAAATAACAAAGGTAACAGAAAAACCCAATAGTGAAAGAAGGATAAGTCCAAATGCTCACTTTTCATAGAGAAGACAAGAGATGTCTGAATTTTTTAAATTAAGAAAAATTTTAAGAATATTATTTAGAGATATAAAGGGTTTCATTCAAAAGAACTAAAAACCAATAGTTAAATGGGCTCCTGCCAGTTTATCATGAATTGTTTTGTACCTTTCCTTCTTAAAATTGTGCTTCTATTATCTCGCTACAACTCAGGCTTTTAAAAATAGAAAAAAAATTATTTTAATATCACTTTATAAATTAGGCAACGAATCTAGACTTTTTACAGAATTATGCTTCCCTTCCAATATCTGGCATAAATCTTCCAAGTACTAGTAGTAGATTTAAAAAAAAAACTGATGGTATCAAGGTTCATTAATTTTTCAATATGATATGATTTAAAGTGGTAACTTACCAGGTTCCTTTAGTGTCTGAGAATTCCCAGCTAATTCTTCGGTCTGCATTTCACATAGTATTTCACCAGATAAATGGTTTTTCTGTTCTTCTTCTACCATTTTCTTCCTTAGATCTGCCTTTGGAATGAAAAAAAAATTGAAAATCAGTTTTCATCCCAGTAGTATTTGTCAGGTAAAGACAAGTTTAATTAAAGAAAGCAAACAGAATACCTCTGAATATATTGTCAGCTTAAGTGGTAAATCTTCAACTTTTACGAAGTCTTCTTCATCAGATTTTTGACTTATGTTACCAGATTCTGCTTCCTATGAGATAAATTATATTTAATGAAGGCAATCCACTCTATCTCTGGATCTAAGCTTTTAAAGTCATTCATGCCTAGGATAAAATGGATTCTTATATAAAACTATACATCAGTAATTCTATCCTATTTGTTTTTTTCTGTGTTCACCTCTATGAATAAAGCAAAGCTGGAGTGCACGGGAAGGGCCATGCACTTGCAGCTGTGGGCCATACTGTCGAGCATTTCTGTCCCCATTTGAAAAAACAAAGAGTTGGCTTATATACAGGCTAAAGGAAGAAACAGTAGTTATACTGAGGCCTGAGGCACAATTAAAAGAACAACTCTGGTTTCTAGATAATGTTTATAGAACATATCAGAATGTATCCAGCAGAATATAAGTAAACACTTACATACAGGCTTTCAGTATCAACTCTGTAGAAGCTGAGAAAGATAAGGTATGAATTTAATAACTCACTTTTGTGATCACTACAGTGTGTCTCTGAAACTTGAATTCTTTTATTCTCCTAGTTCTCCTTTCTGATTTTTAACAGTATCATTTTACCAATTATCCAAGTGGAAACCTTAGATTTTCCTCTTCTTTCAACATTTCTCACTCATCTCTCTCTCATTAAGCTCGTACTTGGGACCTATGGTAAGGTAGTCTCCTAAGGTAGCATCTTTGACAACAGTCATCAGATTCATCTTCAAAACCATGATACTGGCCATTTGACTTTCTTGCTCAAAGACCTTCAGCAGTGTCCCCTGCCTAAATTTCAAATTTAAGTCCCTCTATGATCAAACTTTAATTTCAATTGCCTCCTAGAACAACTCTATGCACTCATTAAATTACAGTCAGAATAAATCTAACAGGTAACTTTCAGAGTTGTAAATGCTAATTTTGCAATTGTTGAAGCCATCAAAACAGGTTACTCTTTATAGTAATGTTTTTGAAATATTATAGGCTTCCTTTCTGAGAAATTAAGAAATCATAATTTTAACTATATCTTTAGGAAGAAAACTGATATTAAAAAAAAAAACACATTCCTTAGACCTAAAAGTATATTGTTATAAATTCCTCAACTTTTGCCGACAAGAGAAAGGGTATAAAACACAATCCAAGATCTAAAAAATAACCTACCTGCTATAAAATTAAACTGAAACAAAAATGTCCAGAGTAAAACTCAACTTACCTACCTACATCCTAAGTACAGATTTGCTACCGTATATTTCTGTTATTTACCATACGGAGTCTACTGCTGTCAAACTGTAAACTTCCAGGTTTATCAAAGACTTAGGAAATGTTTTTAAATTGTTGAGATGTCAAACCTGGGTACTCTAAGAGATTAATAATGATTCACATATCATCTGTTCAGCTCTGAACTTGAATTCTCTCAAGGTTGCCACCTAAAACTCAAAATTTGGGTCATAAACTTATAAAAAGTAGAACAGCTTTTAGATTTTGATATCTGACCATCTTAATTCACTATCACCCTTCTGTTCAAGTTTAAACTAAGTTTGAGTAAGAAATATCTTCTGGCAGTTTCTAAACCTAAACACAAACACAAATAAACCTAAACAGTCTGTTTACAGACTGAAAATATTAACCTGAAAAGGAAGAAATACACATAGAAATGAAATGTAGATGATACGTACATAGTCATTCACTAACACCGGAGATTCAGTATCAGGACTTCCAGCCAGAGAGCTCTCAGGAGTTTCCTGAGCAGATTTAACTTCTTTGACTGTAGGCACCAAGGTTTCAATTTCAGTTAAAGGTAAAGGCAAAGGGTTAGGCTGTTTAGATGAATCAATGGTAGTGAGAGAGTCCTTTTGGACAGCGCTATTTAAAGGTTGCTCGTTTTCCAAGATATTGAGGTAACAGGGTTTCACAGGAGTGCTATCCTGGTCATCTGTCATCAGAAGAAAGTCTTAACATTAGTGTAATGCAACAGTTGTTAAATTTCACTATTATACCAAAGAGACAGTATGTATCAAGGAGTAATCAAGATATTTAAGACTCAAAAGAAGAGACAACTACAAATTTTCCTTATCAATGATTCCTAAAATTAGTTGATCAGATTCTGATAAACTGTTTTAAAAACTATATTCCTGAAATCCACCCAATTTCTAATGATATTCATGAGTAATACCCAAGAATGGGTATTTGAGAAAATCCCCCATGTTTGTATCTAAAGATGTTTTCTTTAAAGATTTTTTCTGTGTGTTTGTCAACTTTTCTTGACCACCTGTTTGCAGAAAGAAAGCCCTCATATTTTCTACAAAGGTCTTAGAGAAAAAAAAAAGACATACATCAGGCCCAAAATACCTTCAAACTTATATTAGCTAAGAATTTTTTTTTTTTTTAGCTTTTAAAAGCACATAAAGGGCACTTTAAATAATCTTAAAATTGAACACTTTAGATTTCTTGCCTTTACTAGTAGTGGGTTCTTGTTCTGATGGGACATTTTTGCTTTCTCCTGATTTTTCGAAGTCATGTTGTAGTACCTAGAAGGAAAAAGTGATGTCTTAATAGCAGGGCCTAAAATATATGGCCATTATATGAGATGGTTAGGAGTTTGTGGTGTTTGTCCAACCTGAGACCTTCATACAAGGGAATTTAAAAATACCTTCTGAAAGTATTTCAGGAAGGAGGCTGTAGTTGAAACTTCAAGATGGCTAAGTAAAATGTTTCATTTTCTTCTTAACCTCAAAATAATAGAGAACTAGAGTATTCTGGATTCCACTATTTAAAAAAATTATTTTTCAAATCAGACTCAATCTTGAATAAAACTAAAAGATACACATTTATATGTAGGTGTTAAGTGAATGGAAGAACTGACCAGGAGGGGAGAAAGATAAAGTCAAGTGCCTTCAGCAGGAGGAGAGGACAAAATCAGATTCACCTCATGCTTGGAGGAAGAGGAATACAGTGGTGGATGAAAAGAGGGTGGTGGTGGTTCTATGAAGCTGTTAAAAGAAAATGCAAACATCGAGGTTCCCTCCCCCAACTTTAACAGAAAATGGGAGATTATATTTTGGATAAATTGAACTAGTGAGCCTCAGACCTGGGGGCTGCCAGGGTTAAGGGTGGGGTGCAGAAAGCACAAATGAAGACAGGATAAAATGTCATGCCAAAACCAGAAGGATTCAGCACAAGTCTGTATAGTAATGGAAACCTCAGCAGTATTCCCACATCTAGCTCCTGAACACAGGCAGCCAAGAAGGTGTAACTACCTCCTCCAAGGCAAGAGGAGAATGGAAGACCCTTCTTTGGAGAAACAAACCACCCCAGAGAAAAGACCGATGGGTATTAACATTTGGGATTTTCTGTCAAAAAGCTATCTACCCAAATGCCCTACGGTGAAGCCCAGAATAAGCCCCACTAGCTTTCTGGTGTATCATTTTTTAGTATAAACACTGAAGGTACTACAGACATTTGAAGAAAGCCTCCAGGTGGTTAAGAGTAGACAGTGTTTCTCTGAACTAACAGCGTGCTATAAAAAAGTAATCAGAAAATAAAAGTATTTAGAAATTAAAAATATGACATTCATATAAGTATTAAAGTCAAAGAAATCTCCCAGAAAGTAAAACAAAAAGAGCAAGGGGACGATGAAAGGAAGAGAGGAGAAAATTAGATAATCAACCCATGAGGGCTAATAATGTCTGATAATTCCAAGAGACATGAAAAGAGAAAATGGTGGGGAAGCAACACAAAAAAAGAAAATTTAACAAAATAAAGGACATGGTTATTGACTGCTTACAGACCCACTGAGTACCCAGTACAGGGAATGAAAAAAAGACACACAAGGCATATCACTGTAAAACTTCAGAACTCCGGTCGAGGTTGGGGGGAGGTGTGGAGAGCTCTAGGGTGGGAAAGAAAAAAGAATACAAAGAATCAGAACAGAAAACGGCATCAGCCCTCCCAACAGAGGCACTGAAAACTGGAAGACAAAGGAGGCACTGAAATGATGTTTCACCATGAAAGAATTTAAGATTTTCTTAGACCTATAAAGTCTCAAAATCTTTATCTTTTATGCACCCTTTCTCAGAGAGGTACTAGAAATGTGCTCTACCAAAAATAAGGCAAAGGAAGGATAAAACTGGATTCCAGAAACAGATGGAATAAAGAATGACAAAGAGGATTCCCAGGCTGCTAGCTAGGGAGCGGGTCTAATGAAGAGCCAAAGCCAGGACGGAACAGGAAGGACAAAATGACAAACTGGTACATCCAGAAAAGTTCACTGAGCAGTTCATACAGCTGTTGTTAGGCAAAACAAAGACTTGGGTATGTGGTCAAAGAAAATCAGAGAAATAAAAAATGGAGACAATTATTAATTTCAAGTGAAAAAATGTGTAAGAATAAGCAATAAACAGTATTTGCTTATTAGTTCAACAGTTGGTAATATTTATGTAGTTTGGTTAGATCTATGGCTAAATGCAGATTTAAGCAAAAGACACAACCGAATGAGGATAGGATTAATATAATTAAATGACGAGTCTTAAATGACCTAAAAGTCTTCACCTACTAAAATAGGAAGTCAACGGAGAATGTCTAATACATAAGTGAGTAATAAATATACACACATACTATTCAGAAATACAGATTTAAATAACCAAAGAAATCACACAAAGTGCTGCCTGTGGGACAGGATGAGGTGGAGGTAGGAAAGGGAATGATTTCATTAGATACTATTTCCATGTATGACTAGAAAGTAAATATACATGAAAAATCCAGATCTTCGGGCGACTGGGTGGCTCAGTGGGTTAAAGCCGCTGCCTTCGGCTCAGGTCATGATCCCAGGGTCCTGGGATCGAGGCCCACATCGGGCTCTCTGCTCAGCAGGGAGCCTGCTTCCTCCTCTCTCCTCTCTCTCTGCCTGCCTCTCTGCCTACTTGTAATCTCTCTCTCTGTGTCAAATAAATAAATAAAATCTTTAAAAAAAAAAAAAAGAAAGAAAGAAAAATCCAGATCTTCTAGGTAATGTCACAGTTTTTAGGACTTGTTACCCAAAAAAAAAAAAAAAAAAAGATTTAAGTGCTTTAAATATAAGCATTCCTAAATATAAACTAGTATTTGATTGAGATTTCAATAAGGATGTTAAAAAGATTTGTTCATTCATGACAATGAGAATAGAGAAGCTGTAAATTCTGACATCTTTAAAAAGAGTCTGTCTTCAGTAGTTACAGAAGACTGGGGGAGGGTGCCTTAGTCTGGACTAGAATACCTGATCATCGTGCTCCATTTCTTCTGTAGCTTCAGTGTTAGCCTGAAGTGAAGTCTGGACATCCACAGGTCCCTCTTCAAATTCTTCTATTTCTTCATCCTCATTCTCATCTTCTCCACTTCCATAATTAGTCAAAGCCTGAGTTTCAGCTTTGGACAAGTCTACATTGATTAATACACAGTTTTTAGTAAATTTTCAGCACTAAATCTTAAGAGTAGCTACCCTGTACTGCATTCCTGCATTGCCCAAGTCCTTTATATACGATATCTGAAATCCCGAACAGTAAGAAGTAGAACACTGTGGTGCAGAAAGGACAGGGCATCTGGTCAGGGCCATGCCAGACCATTCAGAGTTGTTAGACACCTAACTCTACATTCATTACACTCTGCCCAACTGTTTGGATAAGTGACCTATAAAGAGCTAATGTATAAACTCAGTACGGAGCTTTTACACTTACTAATAGACACCGGACATTCTTCACTTTCTTCATCTTCCTCTTGATCAGAAACATCCGATCTCACATTTTTGGGACCATCACCATCATACATCTCAGATGTCAGAGTCTGTTTAACTGTTTCAGTTTCATCCTTATCCTAGCCACAAATACATGTAATGAATTCCTTAAAATACATTTTAAAAGTATATAGTAAGCCTATCACAAAAATTAGTCATGATGTAATAAAAAATACAAGAAGTTGTTGTTTTTAAGAGAAAATAAGCTTTTGTTGGAAGAAAGGCCATTTGATGATAAAGTTTACTCTCAAATATTAAGTTAAAGCTATTTAAGTTATTTAATATTTTGTCTCAAAAGCACTGTTTTTAGGCACAAATTAGCCACTTACTTTGTCTTCATCATCAATTTCTCCAACAGGTGAGCCATGATCTCCTTCAAGAATCCTTTTGGCCTATAAGCAAATTAAACAGAATTTAGGGGTGACCTTTCAGCATTATACTTACATATTCAGTAACTTTAACAAATGCTGCAGTTTTTTACCACAATCCAAAGAGCTGAATGCTTTCTTAGAAAGGTACATTCAACTATTTCATTGAAATATTTTAAATTAGCCAAACAAAAATCAACACTGCCTACCAGGAATAATGAGCATCTCAAATTCACTAATTACAGAACGAAAATCTTTTTTTTTTTTAAAGATTTTATTTATTTATTTGACACAGAGAGAGAGAGATTACAAGTAGGCAGACAGGCAGGCAGAGAGAGAGGAGGAAGCAGGCTCCCCGTTGAGCAGGGAGCCCGATGCGGGCCTCGATCCCAGGACCCTGAGATCATGACCTGAGCCAAAGGCAGAGGCTTTAACCCACTGAGCCACCCAGGTGCCCTACAGAACGAAAAATCTTGACTCTCTCCCCAAACCCCAGCCTCCTTCAGCCTTCCCAATCTCAGTAAATGACCCTTCATGTACCCCCCCCCACCCATGCACAAGTCAGACACCAGGAAGCTGCCTGTGCTCTACTTGTATTATCCACATCTAAACCATAAGAATGCCTCACTGACTCAACTGTCAAAATGATCTGCTGGTGTGCACTGAGAGCTAAGTCACACCATTCCCTACGTGCACTACTACAACAGCCTTACAACTGGTCTCTGCTTCTATCTCTTCTCTCCTACAATTCCTATGCAATATGGTATCTAGACCAATCTTTTTAATTGCACATCTGATTATGTCCCTCCTCTATTTCAAAATTTCCCATGGGTTTCCATCATGCTTAGAATAAAATCAAACAGAAGGTCCTTACCACCATTGCTAAGGCCCCATAGTTTGGTCTTACCCACCTAGGTAACCTCATCTCCTACACTCTCAGCTCCTGTGAGGTATTCCCACTACCTTGGCCTTCTATAAGCTCTCCAAACTGCTCAATCCTGCCTCAGTCTTTGAACTTACAGGTCTCTCTGCCTGGAATGTTCTTCCCTTTCATCTTCATTATAAACTCTTTCTCATCTTTCTTGCCTTAGTTTATACTTCATCCATTCAAACAACCTCACAAGACTGCCTATCTTAAAGTAGTCTTCCCAATCATTTACTATGGTTTTATCATGTTTTATTGTCTTCAAGCTCTTGGCAATGACTGAAATGATCTGAAACTTATCTATCTCTAGAGTGAAAATTCTAAGAAAAGTGTGAAATAGATGGCTTAACTTTTTCTACTTTAGATTTCAGAGAGAAGGATTACCTCTTTCAGTTTGATGTGTGATGGGCTTGATGTGCTTTCCTTCTCATGATTAGAGAGTAAAGAGGAGGGAGAGGTCTAAGGGAGAAACCTCTGGTATTCCTCAAGTTGAGGGGAAAAATCCCATCCAATTTCATATGTGATCAAACTAATTTAATGAGGTATAAGCAGCTACAGAGATGTGCAACCAAAGTCCTGATTTGTAAACAAGCATATATGTTGGCTGGCGTGAGAGATACACCTGGACATTTGAACTCTATCAGGGCTGGAACAGCTATACTACAGACAACTGGTCAAGGGTTGGATCCCAGTCCTCCACTCTTCTTTGGAGACAGTGACAATTTTGTAAGACAGCTGATAATTCTTATCACCAATTCCTGTCTGCATTCTTAATTTTTTAGCCACTGCTGTCACATCTGAGATTCAGTATGTGCCTAGCATATGTACTGATTTAGATAATCTGATTAACTTAGGAAATTAGAAAATAGGTTGGCAGAGGGCAAGTATGCTTTTAGTTAATAATGATCAAGAACTATATTTTTATGCTAATTATAACTACTCCCAAAATCACAATGAATGTCATTTACCTCTTTGGCATAAGACTGTATCACTCCTGCTGCTTCTATTTTCCTCTTGCACCTCTGTTTAACAGTTATACTATTGTTATCCAAATCTTGCATGAGCTTAAAGAAAGCCAATTCATTAAATAAGACTTCAGATATCTCTACAAGAAGATCTTCTCCACAGTCTTTCAGTTTTCTGCCAGCAAATTTTGCCAGTGAATCCTATTCAAAGATAAACCAAGTAATTTTAAGATTACAATAAACTTCAATTGTGGGTAGAGCAATACAGAGGATTAACAAGTTTAAATTACAATACTCACCTAGGGGAAAAAAAATTTATTACTTTTTAGTATGGAAAAAGCTAAAACTAATGGCTAAGATTACTACACAAAGAGTAATATTTTTTTTAAGATATATTTATTTTAAGAGACAGAGAGAGAGAGAGAAATGTAAGAGCAGGGGGAGGGGCAGAGGGAGAGGGAGAGAATCTCAAGCAGACTCCCCACTGAACATAGAGCCCTACACGAGGCTTGATCTCAGGACCCTGAGACCATGACCTGAGCGGAAAATGTCCAAAGAGTTGGACATTTAACCGACTGAGCCACCCAGGTGCCCAAGACAGTAATATTCTTTAGTGATATTAACCTAAGTAGGAATCATGCTGGTCTCCTCTAAAGAGTATACAAAAAGGAAAAGAACAGGACATGTGATCATCAATAGATTTAGCCCCTAACTAATAGAACTGGTGGCCACAAATGAGTAAACCAGGGGATACATATTTACCATAGTAAGAAGCTGAGGTCCCCAGAGAGGAAAATACGAAGTCCTCCCTTTCTCATTGTTAACATCAGAGTACTTTTCAAGGTCCCCCGTTTTATATAAACCAGGCAGTCATTCTAATTTAAACTTTTCTTCAGAACCAGTTTAAAAGCAAACTTTAGTTCTATTCAAGTTGAAATAAAGCATCATCAAATGAGTAAATCAGCTATATTCTAGACATTTTTTAAAAAACTGCATTTCTTTTTCTTCCTAAAAATATGGACTATGCCATTTAGAAAACATGCAAACAACTATATTCTATGTCTCTTTCCTCCAAAGAACCACCTCATCCAGCAGAACTATGGAAGATGTATAAATGTGGCTGCCTCGTTAAAAAAAAAAAAAAAATCAATTCACTGAATAGGTTTCTTAGAGAAAAAAGTAGAAGATAATATTTTAAGCTGTATCTCATGAAAATTTTTCAGTAGTCTGGGCAAGATTTACTGTAAACCAATCTTTATTCTTTTCTAGGTCCCTTTGTGAAAAAAAAAATCAGGAATAGGATAAAAGAAAAGCAGCCAGATTTTCTCAGGAAAAAAAAATCTTATTTCCAAATTAATATGTTGGCGTCTGTCTCAATTATGTAACAGGAGACAAAACTGAAGGAGGATTTCATGAATCTTGATAAGCAAAAATATTTAATTATAAAGGATTTCTCTTTGAGCCTGATTCTAGAATGGACTTATTTCTTTCTGTAGGAATAAACTACTTAAATTTATAAAAACATATTTATCTAAAAATTATCCTAAATACTTTTAAACTGCATTAACAACAGAGATGCCTTATATCCCTTATAGATTATGTGTTAGTGCAATTTGGTTAAATAGAGCCAGCATGGGCGCCTGGGTGGCTCAGCGGGTTAAAGCCTCTGCCTTCGGCTCAGATCATGATCTCAGGGTCCTGGGATCGAGGCCCACATCGGGCTCCCTGCTCAGCAGGGAGCCTGCTTCCTCCTCTGCCTGCTTCTCTTCCTACTTGTAATCTCTCTCTGTATCAAATAAATAAATAAATAAATCTTTAAAAAAAAAAATAGAGCCAGCATGACTTAAAACCTATTATTGAATTTATACTTTAGCCTTAATAAAAACAAAATGAAAAATTATAGTGATGGAAATTTGCATCAAGCCTCGGGTTTTAAAAGTTATTAATAGACAAAGTGATAATACTTTATTACAATTTAAACACAGAAATAGGAAGTAAGGAACAGTTTTATGGGAAATTTTTGTAATAAAGATGAAAAGAAAAACATATTTCCTAGTTTGGAGTAATAATACACATCACTAAACTATCTCAATCGGAAAACATACCAGTGTATTGAACTGTAAAGATGTTTACTATATGAAGTAAGGTATCCTTACTTAACAAAGGGATTCTCAACCTTAGCACTATTAACATGCCACCAGATATTAGTACCAGCCACTTTCTGCCTGTGTGACAAACGTCTGCAGGCACTGTAAAACTGCCGCCAGTTGAGAATCATGACCTTAACATTAAAGTTATTATTACAGCCTAAGAAGTCTCTACAATCAACAGGTGGTTTCTGGTTTCTAAAATTTTCCACACTGGAAACAAATTTTCGAAAATATCATAAAATACTTCCTAAGCAATAACCCTGAAATGTTCTTACTGGGTAGGAGAAAAATCAAAACAAAATTTTATTATAGTTTGGCTAGGACTTAGAGATGATCAAGTCAAAGAAAGACATAGCCCCTAGTACAATTTTTTTTTTTAATTTTATTTATTTATTTGAGAGAGAGAGAGAGTGAGTGAGCAGGGGGAGAGAGGGAGGGAGAAGCAGGCTCCTTACTGAGCAGGGAGCCTGATACGGGGCTGGATCCCAGGACCATGAGATCATGACCTGAGCCAAAGGCAGATATTTAACCAACTGAGCCACTTTAGGTGCCTCATAATACAATTTTTTTTTAAACCACGTAAAGGAATAACCTAAAAAAGGTATCGAAATGTCATGCCCATGGATACCAGAATGGACATTTATCTGAATAAATTGCATATTGCCAGAAAAACTCTTACCTGTAATATACTTCCCAGCTGTTTATGAAAGAACTTTACAAATTCTTTGCTCTCATCATTTTGCTGGGTGAGAGTCAAAACCATACGTCTTACTGAAGTCAGAAGTTGAGAAGAGCATACTTCATCCATGTGCTCCTGAGAAAAATCCTAGTTGGTTAGGATATAAACTTACCTATTATTTAAGAAATATTAATTCACATGAGACTTTTTTCTTTCTTGCACAGATGCTTCTCACCTGTCAAATATACATTTAGAAGTATCTATTCATAAAAAGAGCCAAATTCCTGCACTACACGTTAAGGGGTCTATATATTTTGACCCACCACAGTAGGTAACAGCCAGTAAAAGAAAATGGGCGGATTCAATACTTCTCATTACTTCCTTCCTGTATCTTAAGGAGAACAATTCATGCCCTAGTTTCCATATTGCCTGTCTCTTCTTTTGCAGTGCAGTTCATTTCAACCACACTCTTAAAACTCACCTCATGTATCTTCTACCTCGGCTTCTCGGCCTCACTTGGCATTACAGACACTGCGCAGTGTGGGAGCTTCAGCAGCACTCTGGCCTCTACCCACTAGGTGCCAACAGCACCCTCTACTCTCCTACGTCCTGACAGTTAAAACTCTATGTAGACAATACAAAATGCTTTTAGGGTCAAAATCACCCCCAGTTGAGAATCACTGACCTAACTTTCTGAACATGCCTTTTTGGGCAAGTCTCCTCTTCTCCTTCATCTTCCTTTAGAAGCACTTGCAAACTACCTAATAATTCAAATCCTGGATCACTTTTGAAGGTGAGTCCATAAGACATCCACATCAAGTACCTCAAGGTTCTCATCCCTCTTCTGCCACTACACTCATTTGGGCAGGTCTTCTAACCTTTATTCAGGTGAGTTCATGTTCTGTTTGTTTGCTTTTTTCTATAGAAATGTGTAAAGTGAGGTGGTTAAACTAGATGATTTCTAGGGTTCCTTAATTTGAAGGAATTAAGGTCATTTTTTAAAATAATCATGTGACAGAGTAGGCAGTTAAAAAAAAAAAAAAAAGCACAACAGTCCCTTGTCTTCAAGGGATCAAATACCAGAGGAGAAAGTCAGATACATGAATAATCAATCACTACATGCTATGCACTGTCCAAAAGATGATACTTTTTAACTCCAGGAGCTGTTTCTTATTTATTACCTAGCACAGTGGCCAGCTCATGGGAGGCACTCATTACTTGCCAAATATACAGATATCATAAAAGCAGCACACACTAGGTTCTATAAGGAGCTATGATAGCATATTAGAAACAACAATAATTATCTCTGAAGAAAGGATATTTCTGCCAAGCAGAAAAGAGTGAAGGATTTTTACATTTTCGATAATGACAACTTGTACAAAGGGCTAATATATGAAAACGCAATGACAAGAACAGGAAATGTTGAGTAACTTGAAGTGAGTAAATGAGTGAGGGGACCAGATGGAGAGTGGGGAGAGATGAAGCTGGGGAAGTATACCAGGTCCAGTAGTGAAATCTCTTGAAGGTTAGGGAGTCTGCTTAGTAAACACTCATTTCATGCCTTTTATGACAGGCTGTCTAGGCAAAACATAAAGATCTGAATTAAGGTTATGCCTTTGGAAAGAAGGAAGGAAAAGTGACTGCTCTTAAGGGGAAAATAAATTTTTGACTCACTGGTGATAGAGGGTATGAGAATCAAGAAGTCCAGCTTAGGTGACTGGATATAATGCTGACATTAAGAAGTTCTATAATTCTACCAAGAAAGTCAAGATTTGAAGTGAAATGAGACATAACAAAATAGTTAAAATCAGATCATTAGCTCTACTCATTTTGCTGGCCTCAAAAACTTTTTGAAATGCTAAATTTAGTAAGTGAATATTTATGAGGGGGTATCAAATCAGACACAAAATGGTAAAAGCAATAAAATTTCCTAACTGTAGATGACTGCATTCCCTAAGCATATAGCTAAATCAGTTAGATTTATTATTATTATTTTTAAAGATTTTATTTATTTGACAGAGAGAGAGAGATCACAAGTAGGCAGAGAGGCAGGCAGAGGGAGATGGGGAAGCAGGCTCCCCGCCGAACAGAGACCCCAATGCGGGGCTCGATCCCAGGACCCTAAAGGCAGAGGCTTAACTCACTGAGCCACCCAGGTGCCCTGGATTTTTTAAAACTTAGAAAGTAATTGTACATATTAAATATTTCTAGCCATATTCCTAATTTTACCAAAAGAGACATGCTTGAAAGTATTTATTGGATCACTCACGATAAAACAAAAATGTAACACAAAAAAGGTAATGCTTATCTAAGTAACTGCTTACACAGTTTAAGTCAACTCACCTGAAGAAATGGTTTCAAACTCTCAAATAAATCTACCCAACTATCTACACGAATATATGAACATTCTTACAACTTAACAGAATAGACGTATTCTTTTCTGGGAGGTGAGTACATATTTTACAAATAACGGGAGATAAATTTACAGGATAACTGATGAAACGGATGTGTTTTTAGCTTTCTTTTGTTTACCTGTTATTTTCTGAATTTACTACAATGCAATGCAATATTTTTTAAGAATTAAAGAACAAAACACAGTACTTATTTTAAAAAATTATTGCTTACCTTCAAGAAAGGAATGACTTCTTTCATAATGGCTTTAATTTGCCGGTCCAGCTGCTGAGTATCAATTCTAGGACATGGGACAGTAGAAACTTCGCTTAAGGGTTGTTGTGAACCATGATTTTCAATGGGAGTTTCTATTTTTAAAAAGAAAATAATTCGTTAGCAAAATAAAACTTGTGACATTACACATACACATTTATTGAGAATTCTAAATACTTAAAATCTAATGATTTTACACTAATGCAAAGGAGTATTTTTGTAGTTTTAGCATCCTTAATAACTAAAAGAAAGTGGTCATAAAACTATTATAAATCAGGGGGGGCTATACATCTTCTTTACATATGGAACTGTAGTTTCTGTACTTTTACTCAGTGGAAGCACACACCTTCCGAGTTAGTAACCGTACGTGCAGCGGCAGCACCATCCTCATCCTCAAGAATCCTGCAGGTGCATCTCATATTTGTGCTACTTTCGGCCTCAGTCTTCATACGCTCGTATTCCCTCATTCTGGCTAATGCCTGATCTAAGTGAATCACAGTGTTACCTACACAGGAAACAGAAACATTTTGAGAAAATATAAAAGCAAACTTTATCATGTATTCCTCACAACATATTAACAAAAAGAAATGATGTCTAACTGCAGGTAAGGAAAAGTAGATTTAACAAGTTCCAGACTACTTTGGTGATGGCTTACATTACTCTCTCAGACTCTGAAGTCCATATTGATTTCACTAGTCATGTTGCTTCACGTAAAAATAAATTCCAAGATGTCACCCAAATTCTGATGAAAAGGATCCAACTGAATACAAACAAATAAGGTAAGGAAAAGGCCAAGAAAGAGATTTCCCAGTTTTCCTTTGTCCACTTCAGAGAAAGCTAGTGGAGGATTTTGAGGAAAGAATTGTAAATGAAACAAAACAGACAGGACTCAAAGCCATTGGTAACTCAGAAAGGGGGAATAAACTAAAGGTGAAAGGAAGATTTTTCTCTAAAATGGGATGAGATCAGTTCAGACTTGACAGGTATTTACTCAGAAGGATGCTAGGCTTAGAGTCCATGATAGGATAAGGCAAAAGGAAGACTTAATGCTTTGGTAAAAAGTGGGTTATCTAGTAACATGGCAAGGCTTAGCCCTTTTCCTTGTAGGAGGGCTTTGGAATTATCTAAATTTTGTTCTCATCATATGAACAAACACTAGAATAATAGGACTTAGATCATTTTATCAACTAAGTGCCCTGGAGATCTGAATGACTGAATCTCAGGTATCTTTTGATAGGCCATAGCCAGGAAAATGAATAGGGTACCTATACATTTTTCTTTTCCCTAGTCTGCTTTCCAAGTCTGGGAGTCCGGGTTTTCTTCTTCCCTTTGAGTTATACAATCCTCCAAGCTTCTGTTTTATTAATGAAAAAAAAGTGCAACGCTTCATGCACATTCAGAGCTACCTGGGTTTCTCACTAAAGATTATCTATGCTAAGAATTTTCAGTTATTGCAAATTAAGTGAATATTATTGAAAATGTGATTGACGAGGCCCTGGTTCCTCTGAATTTTTCCCATTAAGTAACTAGAAATCCTTAAATGATGACCCTTCCCTTACAGGAAGGAAATTAACATTTCTTCAGCTCCTATTATACACACTAGAAAAATCTGTGTATTTTTCAAAGAATATATAGCAAGATAGGTAAGACTCCCATTTCCCTACAACATGCAATCAGAATGATGAGATGATTTACCAAACGCTAAAGAGTTAACAGAAGATTCTTGACTTTATACTGAGAGACTTTTAAGTCCACAGTCAGTCTTTCCACCACATCTTGCCTTTTTTGGACTTTTGTTTCTTAATGTAATTCAAAGACTGTATTAAAGTCATGTTCTAAGATTATAAAAAATTCTGCTTACCTAGATCATCTGTTGCAAAAGGCTCAAAATTTGAAGACACAGACATGACACTAGCATTATCAGCATCATTTTGCTCACTTATTTTATGTGTTTCTCTCTCAAAGTTCTTCTCAAAAGTTTCCTAAGTTATAGTTTAAAAAAACAAATAAAAATCACTAATATTTCTTTTAAAAATCTTATGAATATTAAAAATTAACATAGAAACTAAGTATTTGCATAAAACTATATGCTTAAAATTGGGATATAACCAAAGTTATTAAAGGTTGAAGAATCACAGAGAACATCAAAATATTAAATAATCTTGCAGAACATATGCCATTAGGTAGATAAAATACACAGAGACAGCTACTATTTAAATTGTAACTGGAAAAGTAAACATTTTATATTATTTCTACACCCTCAGGGAAATTTTCCCAACTCCAAAGCCTAACAATTACTAGGATCTTACTATATCTAGCTTTATCAGAAGAAAAACATGACAGCATCATTTGATTTTAAATGAACTTTATTGAAATATAATTTACATACAACAGTACACCCATTAAGTATACAGTTTGAGTTCTTAAAAAAATAAAATATATATATATACACATAGACATACACACACACACACACACACAAACCATCTTCCCTAAAGATAAAGACTGTTTTCATCAGCCCAGAAAGTTCCTTTGTATCCCTCTGTAGTCAGTCTCCACTACACCTCACTCATAAGATTTCTATCACCACAAATCAGTTTTGCTGACTCTAGAACTTGATATATAAATGGAACCATTCAGAATATACTCTTCGGTGTCTGGCTTCTTTTCTTTTGCTCAATAGGTTTCTGAAATTAATCCATGTTGTCATGTGTTTCAGAAGTTCATTATTTTTGAATGGCTGAATAGTATTCCAGTGTAAGGATATACCATATTTTGTTTATCCATTTATCTGCTGATGTTCCGGTTTGAGGCTATCATGACTAAAGATGCTATGAACATTAGAGTACAAGTGTTTTTTGTGGACATGTGTTTTCATTTCTCTTGGATGAATACCTAGAAGAAAAATTCCCTGGTCACATGCCAAGTTTATGTTTAACCTTTTTTAAGAAATGGCCAAACTGCTTTCCAAAGTGGTTGTACAATTTTATAATCCCATTAGCAGTGTGAAAGTTCCAATCACTCTACATTTACACCAACACTTCTTACTGTCAATCTTTTTAATTTCAGTCTTTCCAGTGCATGTGAAGAAACTTCTCATGTGGTTTTAATGTGCACACTGGCCACCATTTACAGATCTTCTTTCATGTAGTGCCTGTTCAAATCTCTTGCCCCCATCTTACCAAGCTGTTGGTCTTAAAAGCAAATTGTCAAAGTTCTCTATGTAGTCTGGATTTGTCATTTATATAGTCGTTATCAGACATGTGTGCTAACATTATGTTCTCTTAATGGTGTCTTTTGAAAAGCACGATTTTATTTTTAAATCAAGTCTAATTTATCAATTTTTCCTTTTATAGTTAAAGCTTTGTGTACCCTAAGAAATCTGCTTATGTTAAACCATAGAGATTTTCTTTTAGAAATTTTATAGTTTTAGCCTTTTCAGGACTTTAATTTCCAAGTAATTTTTGTTTATAGTGTGATTAAGGGGAATCTCACATTCTAAAACTCATTTCACAACTGTGTTCTTTCTCCTAGCTATTAATCTTTTAAATTTTTCTCTTCAATTATGAAATGAAAGCTGTCTCTGATTAAAGGAAGTTCAGGCATTACAGAACATGTTTTAGGAAATGGAACCATTTTGTTGCTCCTTCAATTAAAACTGGAAGGTAGATGTGCTTTTCCCATTTTATGACACATGGAATAGTAGATACAAAGTATTTCTTCCTCTTCCTCTTCCAGAATTTCAATTTTCATCACCCCTTTGACTTATAATTCCCAGATGCCTACTTCTACTTCTCTTTTTCCTGGCCATGAAGGCTCTTACACACTCTAAAGTGTGCTTTCGCAAGCTCCGTAAGACCTTGGCTCCACAATGGAGCTCAAAAGACCTTGGCCTGGGGCACCTGGGTGGCTCAGCTGGTACCTGCCTTCAGCTCAGGTCATGATCCCAAGATCCTGGGATAGACCCCTGCTCAGTGGGGAGTCTGCTTCTCCCCCTCCCTCTCTCTCTGTGATCTCTCTTGCTCTCTAATAAATAAATAAAATCTTAAAAAAAAAAAAAAAAAAGACCTTGGCCTGGAAATATGGAGAATGAGAGTCTGTATCTGTCCAACATGGAAACCACTAGCCACGCGGCTATTTACATTAAAACTTAAAATTTAATTCCTCAGTTCCATTAGCCACATTTCAAGTGCTTGATAGCCCCATGTGGCTAATGGCTACCATATTAGACAATGCACATATAAAACATTTCCATCACTGTAGCAAGTTCTACTGGACATCACTGCCCCAGATCTATGGGTAGTAACACTGGATGTTGTGCTGCTGATGATTAAATAGTATTAATAAAGAGAGGATGTTAACATTATGACAAATTTAAGTTTTGGATGAAAAATTAAAGAACTAATTTCGTTATTTAAAAATAATACTAAGTAGAGTTATTTGTGCCAAGTCTATATGGTTATGAATTAAATCTCTGTGTTCCCTCCCCCTCAACACAAATTCATGTGTTAAAGCCTTAACTCCCAATATATTAGGAGGTGGGGCCTCTGGGAGGTAATCAAGGTTTTAGATGAGGTAATGAGAGTGGAGCCCCCATGGTGGCATTAGTTCCCTTTTAAAAAAGAGACACCAGAGTCATGTGAGGACACAGGAAGGTGGCCATTTGCAAGCCAGGAAGAAGGCCTTAACGGAATACCAAATCTGCTGGCACCATGATCTTGGACTTCCCCACCTCCAGAACAATGAGAAATAAATGGCTGTTGTTTAAGCCATCAAGTCTACAGTATTTTATTGTACCAAACTCAACGAAGACACCTACTTATTAAGCAGGTCAGTATCTTTAAATTTTAAGTCTGCAGCAGTTATAAGGAAAAACCTTTAAAATCCTGTCAGGTTAACTGTATGTCATATTGTAGCTCAACTTCCAATTTTCAATTTGCTATTGATGGTAAAGGCCAATGTGCTCAAATATTTTAAATTAACAAAGTAATACCATCTCCATGAAATCTGGATAAAAAGGGAGGCAATGGTGTTACGGGAGGCAGAGAAACTGTTGATGTGCTCAACAAGTTATTTCAGTGCCTAATATAATGTAACTGCATATCCCTTATTTATCTATATAGCTGGACCACTCTCTTCATTTTCCACAAAAATACATAATTTTCATTTATTTATAACAATCCCAAGAGACAATTACTTGATTTATATTTGACACTGTAAAGTGAATTAAAACCATATCGTTTTTAGTATGTGTTCAGAGCGGTAGAGGAGTTGGTGCCCAAGGTTTTAAGCAGAAAAGATGACTTAAGGAAGTACTGTTTTAAACATGAGAATAAGTTAAAGAGTAAGAATTCAGAAAAAGTCCTCAACAGTTATAAGGAAATTATTATATATTAAAAAAACAAGAAATCTATTGAGGAAATACTATCTTCTCAAAAAAACTTATAATGCTAGTATATCATCAATGGGCAGAAACACAGTCATACTGCTTCCAACTCTCTACACAGAGCAGATATTTGCTAATCAGTTATGGCACTCTTATCCATGAAAATCCACATACTAGACTTGGCATAGAAAAGAGATGTATTTGCTATCCAAGGACCCCATATCTTTTATAATATGATTCTCAGGGTCCGAACCTTTAAGTACTGAATTCCAAATACCTAGCATATTACCTCCTCACTATCCTAGCAGTTTGCCATCCAGTCATTCACTGGCTTATGTGCTACGTGGGGGCTATGTGGAGAACACAGAGTACTGAAAATGCACCATTTTCCTCATTACTCTTTTCCATTCCCTAAGTTCCTTTATTTTATTCAAAATTTTCTTCATAAACTCAAATACATTAAATTACATTTTTTTTTCCTGGACAAGTTTCTTTTTGTCCAGGTTTCTATTCTAGCCCAAAGACCCGATTTAACTTGTATTTATTTATTTTAGGGCTCTGTGATCTGACTGCAGTCTGGTTTACTGAATGTCTTGAATAAACACAACAAATTTTACTAGATGTCTGTTGTGAGTCAATTCCTATGATGGCACCGGAAATATAAATATAGACATTTTACACCCTATAATCTATCATTCAGACATAATTTCCGGTGTTTGCAAACATGTTTCAATTGAGTTTTATACTTTACCTCAAAATAAGGTGTTACACTTAGCTTTTTAAGAAAGCTAAAACCAAGTATCAGGTAAATTCACTATTTATAACTACTTATTTAACTTCTGTTCACTGTATACTGAAGTTATAGCTACGTTCATTAATCATTATCAGCTTACATCGTCAGTGGTAGCAAGGCTCTCACTGGGGGTAAGTTCTGAGTTTGATGCTATCCAAGTACCAGAATTCACTGATTTTACATTTTCTCCTTCTTTTTCACGGTTCTCAGAAATATGTCTGGACACTATGTCCTAAATAAGGAAATAAAAGAGTTACTTATGTAAAACATTTATTTTATATCACCAATTTAAACACACAAGCAGAAAGAAGAGCAAATGAATGCTCCTCACCTAATAGGTTAATTATGAGGGAGAAATAACATTAAAGATAAAACACTAAAAAACTGCTCAAAGACTTTATCTAAAGGCTACTGAAGGTGTTTAAGAAGTTTTAAATAAAATGCCAAGAAAGCACATGAAAAACAGATCACAATACACATGGAACAGAATGTACTTCAGTCTAAGAAAGCAACCAGATGCAATCATGAAGAAAATTGGTACCAGAGAGGGAAGGAAAAAGAATGTTAGGTACCAGATACCTGCAATGCATATAAAGCCCTTTGTCTCAAGTAGTCTGTATTAAGTAGCTGAAGTTCATGGAAGAGTTCAATTAGAAAATGTGGACGAGATTCGTTTTGAGAAATTAACGTAGCTACTTCAGAATAAATAGTATCCCGCAAAGCTTCAAACATGGAAAAATCACTCCCAGTTTCTGGAAGATATAAAAGATCAGGAAGTTAACAATGATAAAATACATTCCTGACAATTTCTATTAGCCTGTATGATTACTCAGGTTTAAATTACTTAAAAATCAGAACAGACTTATTTTAGGACTTTTAAAGTAGCAAAAATATCTTAAAAATTACCAAGATAAAAATAATCTCAAGAATATCAAGATATATACTATATATTAGAGAAATACTTAAATGCATGGATAAAATTACCTAGCATTACATTACTCAGACCATATTTATTTCTCAAAAAAATTATCTGGAAATTTTTACACATTTCATAGGAATAATCAGTAAAAATCTTTCAGAACGTGAATGAAATAAACTAACTGCAAAAAAATTTTTTTTTTTTTGCTAGTAAGGACTTTGTTACAGAAAAGGAAATTCATTTAATGTTTAGAATAACTGAATGCTGGCGATAAAAGCTACTATTTTAAGGTCTATCTAGTTAGGTCCACTAATTCTCAAATCTCAGCTATTGTATTGATGGAAAACTGAATTTCTGAACGTAACATAATAAAGGTCTACTTTGCTATTGTCTTACTGCCACACTGAGTAGAAGCTGGACCAGGCATGACCCAATGCACGTTTTCAGTTTCACAGAATCTAGGCATCACTCAATAATTCCATATATATTTGCTGATAATAAAGAAATATCACTCCTAGAGGTATACAGTCATACCTTTATTTTTAAGAGCGCAAGTTAGAAACTATTCCCATTTTGAGTTCTCAATTAAAAAAAAAAAAATCTCGGGCACCTGGGTGGCTCAGTGGGTTAAAGCCTCTGCCTTCAGTTCAGGGCATGATCTCAGGGTCCTGGGATCGAGGCCCGCACCAGGCTCTCTGCTCGGCAGAGAGCCTGCTTCCTCCTCTCTCTCTGCCTGCCTCTCTGCCTACTTGTGATCTCTCTCTCTCTGTCAAATAAATAAATAAAATATTTTTTTAAAATAATATAAATAAATAAATAAATCTCTGGGGCACCTGGGTGGCTCACTCAATTAAGCATCTGACTCTTAATTTAGGCTCAGGTCAGGATCTCGGGGTCAGAAGACTGAGCCCCACATAAGGCTCCACACTCAGTGTGGAGTCTGCTTGAAATTCTCTCCCTCTCCTTCATCCCTTACTCCTCACCCCCTCACCCCCACTCTTATACATGTATGCACACTCTCACTCCCTAAAATAAATAAATCTTAAAAAAAAATCTCTAAGTAGTTCTTCTAGCTATTAAACTCTGTATCCTTTCTAGAGTAATAGTAGAACCATGGGTAGTTAAATATTTAGGTTCCACAAATATCTGTGACAAGTTTCTAAAAAAGAGAATTTAAAATGTTGAAAACTTTAATATATTATGCTTCTAAATAAATATACAAATATCATAAAGAGTTAATTCACTTTTTCTACGAGAGGGTAAGAATATGCAAAGGAAATGAGGCCTAATGAAAAAACTTCCAACTTACTTACATCTTATATCTTAACATCTTCAGGCTGTAATTTCTACAAGTATAATATAATAATAAATATGCAATTTCCCTTTCTTGACTCATTTATGACTATAAAAGAAAATAAAATACTAAAGTTCTCTTACTAGTTTTAAAATGCTCAAATGTGGTTTTATAAGCAGGAATCAAGGGATGCCTGGGTGGCTCAGTGGGTTAAGCCTCTGCCTTCAGCTCAGGTCATGATCTCAGGGTCCTGGGATTGAGCCCCACATCAGGCTCTGCTCAGCAGGGATCCCGCTTTCCTCTCTCCCTCTGCCTGCCTCTCTGCCTACTTGTGATCTCTCTCTCTCTAATAAATAAAATCTTAAAAAAAAAATAAGCAGGAATCAAAACTATCTCTTGTAGGAAATCTCTACTTAAAGGAAAAACCCAGATACGATTTAATACACAAACTTCTAATTTATATACTATAGTTTGACCAGTTAAATTAGAAAATGTTTATTATTTCAAAGAACAAAGCATATTCAAAGACATCTGTCATACCTCTATATGTGATAAAATTATCATTCCAAATTATGTATCATTAAAGATTAAATTATTCCCAAATAATGAATGATGCTGAACACATGCTTTACTGTCCACCTCCCCAGCCCTGCAACAGATAGGTGGAAAGTTTTTGCCAGTTTCTCTTCCTGAACTAAAATGCATTAGTGTAGGCTAGAAAAATCCTTGATCTCAGTCAGGTTTCTCTGAATCCATTTTATTTTTACCCTCTCTATTTTTCAGAGTTCTTTTCTTTGGGAAGGGTCACAGACATAATTCGAACTTTGTTTATGCTAGATCCTTGTCTATTCTTTAGATTCTCCTAAAGATTCATAACAAGCATTTGCTTTTCACTTACGTATAGTGCAGGAAGCATTAAAGAATATTTATAATTCTAAATCGCACAGAAACGTGTTTAAATACATAGTGTACACACAAAAACAGTATTTTGGAATCTTTGTAATTTTCCATGCATTTTTATTTATCATGGTCTTTGCATGTTACTGATTTTATTTAATGGCTTATTGACTTATTTTTTTTTGTAGATGTTGACTAGCAATGAAAAATAAGCAAGTACAACAGAAGTTACACACGATACTTAACACTGTAAATCAAAGCTAGGAAAAAGTAACTTTTTGTTTCAAAAAATATTAATGCTCTTATGCATTTAAGAACTACAAAATAAGTAACTTCAAATAAAACCATCAGCTATAAAAAGATTTTCTATTATCCTTATGTATGTGTTGGTTATGTTACATACAGTAACGGAAAATGAAAACAAGAAAAGCAGCTAATTTTACCACCCAAGTAAAGAATTACAAATGAAAGCCTTTAGAATTTTAAGGATTACAAATGAAAGCCTTCAGAATTTTATGAATGTGAATTCTCTTTCACTTTTACAACCAGATGACATATATACACTAAGCTGTATCTAAAAAATAATAATAATAATCAGAGCAATAAAACTAAGGATAGTTAAGACTAATGGAAAAAAATTAACAAGTGGACACCAAAACTAAGCAGATTGTTACCTGGCGCTTCATTGCATGCATTTCTGTTAGACTGCTGTAGTATTCTCCTAGCATGTGCTGTAGGAAAGGGCAGACATAAGGATGAACATAAAATGTGTATGAATAGTAAAGACAGGGTCCATAACATGAGTAAGTGAATTTAAAAAAAAGCAAATTTCTTTAAAATTGTTTGCCTGAACTGAAATGTTATCACAAGATATGGTTTATAATTTCTTTAAAAAATAATATTAGAGAAAATATGAAAAGATTTGCTATAAACATATATAAACTTAATGTGACTGATGATGACTATCATAATAAACTTCTGCCATTCACTCTTAGAAGCATACACATCAAGGTGAACCTCCCACACTCCCGAGGGAGGACAGCACTGCACAATTCAATACTAGCAGTCATATATGCTACTCTCTAGTAGTTATTTAACAAAAACTACTAGTCCATGCTATAAATAATTTTAGAGTAATGATTAAAACTAAGTCTTTTTAGAAAGCAAATATGTAAATACACACAGGGTATATTTACACAATTCAAGCATTTTTTAGTGCACCAAAATTCAATCACTGTTTTTCTACGTTAACAATAATAAGGTCTGAGGTCCTATGACTGACTATCCATTATTTAGGTAACTTGATAATCCAATTAATTAATAAGCCTTTCAATTTAGTGCCCTTCCACAACCTCCACCAACTGTTTACTCCTTGAAGATCTCACTATTTAATAAAGACAGTAAAAAGAGATAAAAATTGTAAAATTTTGGTAAAATGCTAGGGTTGCATCAGGAAAATTGATAGTTTTGCCAAAAGTATCCTAGACTTAAGAAAAGGCCAGGACTAAAACTTCCACTCTGCCATTTCTTAGCAATGTGACCTTGAGAAAGTCAGTTCAAAATACAAACGTGATGTCTCTTTTCTCATTACAAAAGCAATAAATACTCATTACGAAAGGTTTAGAAAGTACAGAAGAGTGTGAAGATGATAAAATCACTTAACATTTTGATGCATTTTCTTCTAGTCTTTATTCATTCTGATTTTTTGTTTAAACGCAGTTGGAATCATAGTTCAGACAACACTAAATCCCAGTATTTTTTTCATTTTTGTTTCCTTAGCATAGATAAGTATAATTACTGAGATAAGGCCATGACTTCTGAAGCTTTCCAGAAAAACTGTACCAGTTTATGTTACTAGCTCTTTATGATGCTGGGAAAAAAACAGGGATACTCTCTGACCATGTTCCCTCATCTGCAAAATGGCAATAAAACCAATTCACAGCATTATGAGGCTCAAATGGGATGAGTAATTAATTTGTAAATAGTAAAGCATAATACAAATAGTAGCTGCTACTCTCACTTTTCACCAAGGATCTTAACACCTGAGAACTGAAGGTCTCTACTGTCTCCCTCTCTATGTTTGAGATGTACTTGTCCTTTATAAATCAGGAAAGTACCAGTACTTAAAACAGTGGCAAAACACAACTCCATTCATTCATTCAATTAACACCTAGTAAGTGCCTACCATGTGTCCAGTACCATGGGAACATTCAAGGCACAAATATGAAAAGGTACTATAGGCTGCCAAGGAACTCAAAAAAGGTGACAAAGACACTTAAAACAAGTAAATAGTATATAAATGTGAGACAGGCAACAGAAGAGATTTACACAAGCTACAAAAGAAAGACGAAAAAGGAGAAAGGGAAAATTATCTGAGCTTCGATCTGATGCAATTTCAGAGTTGCAGAATTAACAATTTACTTAAGACTCCAGTAGACAAAAAGGCTTACAAAGAACAAAAGGACTGGAGGCAGAAAAGACACCTGCTGAAGTGAGAAACAGCAAGATAGCTATGGGAAAACTTTAGCTCGGTGCCATGGAAAGAGGCAACTTCAAGGCAGAGAGGGTGGGGAGAAAGAGTCTAGAGATGCAATAAAGAGCCAAATCTCTGCTGGCCAGATGTTACATTAAGGCACTTGGACTCTGCCCTGTAAGCATGGGAAAGCCAAAGATTTTAAGCAGGGAATAACATGATTTTATATCAAATTCTTATTCAGAGAAGATTTGCAGAATTTCAAGTCAGCTCCAAATTAATTGCGACTATACTTTTTTGTTTAAAATTTCATCAAGAAGTGTCAAAAGCTACTATTACAATATTAAAAAATATTTCCAGTTTACATATATTGATATCAAGGAATGTATACTGTATTCTCCACTTATATAAAACCTTGCACATAAAAGGAAAGTGCGATAGACCAACTGCTTTTCAAATCTAAGATGAAGTCCTTAAAGCAAACCAAAAAAGAACATACCTGAAGATATTTCTGTAGACCTACTACATTTTATTATTTTTTCCAGCTGCTCATGATTCTTTCTGCTGAATACTTTTGCTTGAACAGGCTCTTCAGTCTGGGCTGAATGTCTGTTCCTACTTTTGCAAGGTTCACATGTGCTAGACATACTGGCACTTTCATACCCTTGAGTAAAAAAAGTGACAACTGTTATCAGTTGCAACTAACTCAAACTGAAAGGGAAATTGATTTCCATAGCGAAATAGTACAGGTAACTCAATTTAGAACGCTGCATAAATAGAAAACAGTAAATACAATGTCTTATGACAACCTCTAGAAGCATGGGGTAAGAGTTAACATATTCTAACACTTCACGGTCCTTCGACACCACCTTCAGGAGTACATCCCAACTCACACTATACTGTAGGCCTTATATGACCCAAATTCTCTACTAGTCTTCAAGTTAACCATTTTTCAATATTAGGAAATACAAGAAAGAATCCAATCTACATAAAATGTCCATAACAGAGAGAAGAGTAATGGGCACTAGTCAGGTTATGTCTGCCTTCTTATAACCTGTCTGTAATATGACTTGATTTAAAAGGTCTTATCCACTCATACGTTATCCATATATTCTTCTAAATTTTCACAAGTTTGGAATTCAACTTTATTTTGTTTCACATTTAGTTTCCCTATTCCCAGTGAAATAAAATGGAACCTTGGTCAATCTATTAAATCTCCATATTTATTGAGATTTCTGGGGATTCCATCTGTTTAACTTATCTATTCCAATGCCATCTTCATTCTTTTAGCCATAGAAGTTTTACAGAATGCTTAAACATCTGGTAAGGCAAGTCCTATGTAGGTAGTTTCTTTTCTTGGCTATTCTTAGACATTTGTCCTACTATATAAGCTTTGAGATTTTTTTTTTCCAATTTCAAAAATAGACCACAGGGATTCAAAATGGAATCACATTAAAAGCATTTATTAATTCAAGGAGAATATTTAATAATTCTACACAATTTTTTTTTTTTTTTAAAGATTTTATTTATTTATTTCACAGAGAGAGAGATTACAAGTAGGCAGAGAGGCAGGCAGAGAGACAGGGAGAGGAGGAAGCAGGCTCCCTGCTGAGCAGAGAGCCTGATGCGGGCCTCGATCCCAGGACGCTGAGATCATGACCTGAGCCGAAAGCAGAGGCTTTAACCCACTGAGCCACCCAGGCGCCCAATTCTACACAATTTTTAAGAATGATTTTGTTTTTCATATTTGTTCAATCTTGCTTTGTATTCTTCAAAAATATTTATAATTTTTATAGATCTAGTACTTTCCTTATTAAATTTATTCCTAAGGATTTCCCTCCCAACAGCTTTGGATACTACTATGGGAAGACTATTTCCCCCCACTTCCATTCTACTGTTACTATGATAGAGAAAAATATCTGCATACTTCATAACCAGCTGCTTTAGTAATTTACTTTGTTAACTTTAGTAGCTATTTTCCAGTGTTTCTTGGGCTCTCTCAGAAATAATAAAAAATTTATATCCCTTTTTCAATATTTATGCCAATTATTTAATTTATTGTCATAATGTTTTCCAAACAATGTTAGGTAATGATGGTAGTAGAGAGGGATCCCCTGTTTAATTTCTAATTTTGATACAGATTTTATTTGGAGTATTTTCATTTACAATGCTGTTTGTGACTGGCATTAGCTAACAGCTTTCATTACATTAATTATTAAGTAACTATCTTCATAGGTGCATTTTACTTGTAATTTTTATTAGAATTGACTTCAAATTTTATCTCATCTACCACTATGATTATATGACTTCTGTCCTTCAATTTGTTGACATGAAAATTATGTTGACAGATGTCCTGATAATGAACCATGGTTATATTCTGTAATACACCCTACTGACAACAGTCTGATAATCTTTTTGATATACTGGCAGATTAAACTGGCTAATATTTTACTTTTGAATTTACATTAGTAACTGAGATCGATCTATTGTTTTCTTTACTAAACTGCTCTCTCTCCCTTTCACCTTTCCCTATAAAGGTGTCTAATATGATTCATATGTTGTTTCTGATGTTTTCCTCAGGTAAGATGCACCAATATCTTTTCACTGTGACAAGTGAAGGCTCTAGTTTCAATATAGGATTCTTGAGTTACAGTACTTTTTTTTGTCGTATTTGGACATTATTTCACTTTCTTCTACTTCTTGTGTTGTCTGATGTCAGTTTGATTCTTTCTCATTGTATGAAACTTGTTCTTGCAGTCTGTAAGCTTATTAGATTTTTACTTTTTCCTTGGAATTAAGGAATTTTATCAGAATACACACAGGGGTATGTGTATACTTTTAGCCCTTGCCTCCTGGCTGGACAACAGTTAGCTTTGATCTGCAGTCTCCAGTCTTTCTTCATCAACAATTCCCCTTTATTATTATGTATTTAATTAGTGCCTTTTCACCTGTTTTTTTCCCTCCTTTATATTCCCTATATATCATTTCTCCCAAGATTTGTCATTAAGCCTCTAATCATTTTCCTCTTGATCTTATCTTAGTACTTTATGCTCTGTACAATGGCATAATTCTTCCCCTCAATTTTCTAAGACAGTAATTTGGGACTTAATACCAGTCATTCTCTTTTTTTGACCAATCTAAACATTAAATGTGAAAATTATTTTTTCTAGTTCTGTAGAATTTGTTACAATTCAATCCGTGTGTTTTTTATGATTTTGGCTAAGTGTGTATTTCCTTCAGTAACTGCTTTTACTCGATTTTACCTGTTCTAGTGTTATGCTTCTGTCTTCTTTGGCTGCTGCCTTTTTATGTGCATTTTTTACATTCACTGGGCTAGTCAGGACTCATATCTACCCTTAATGCTGGACCCAAACTGCTAGGTAGCTTTACTGGCACGCTGACGGTACTCTAAAGTCTCATTCCTATGGTGAAGCAACATTTTCGCTAGCAAGATGTCAGTCCCCTATTGAGACAGTAAGAAGCTTCTCTACTCAGTCTCCTCAGCTGCAAAGGCAAATGCTCTCCCAGATGCAAGATAGGGAGGATGCCACCTACTTGTACTTTCCCATTAGTACCTTGAAGTAACAAAAGACTGCTATTCATGGAAGGAAGGGAGGTGTCAAGAATAGTAGGTGCCTGGATGTTGGTCCTCCAACCAAGTTTCCTCCAAGAACTGTAGAGAGCTCTGATCTTCGCCCCTGACAGTCACTGAATGAGCCAACAGAACAGAACCTAAAGCCTTGCTATTTACATCCTCCAGAGCACAACAGCTGCTCTGCGAAAAACAAGTATGTTCCCAATATACTGTCAATTTATTCTCTGTAATATCCAATCTGGAGTTAACCTTCCCTTTTTACTTTTAAGGCCGTCATTCAAGTTAGGACTTTATCGTCTCATACTTGGGTTCCTGATTTCTTTGTTGGTCTCTCAGACTGAAATCTAGCCACTCTGATCCATTCTGCATGAAACTTACTGGAAAAGAGCCCTCTTGGGTTACTTTTGACCTTCACATAAACAAGTCCAGCAATAAGGGTATACAACTGCCAAAAGTAATAGATAAAATAGAGAGTTAATGAAGGTTAACAACACCTCAGAGTTACACTGGCTAGGCCAGCCGGTCTACCACCACTACTATACCTGACAGCCATTAGCATAAGGGCGTGACCTCCTATCCCATTTGTCACTTTTTGCCTTGTGCACAATCTGTTTTCCTCAGCACTAGTGGTGAGATATTTAGAAAAAATAGTACTTCTAGTTGTGTCTCCTCTTTAGGGACACAGCTCAGCCATGTCCTCTGGTGGCACCCTGAAGACCTTGCACATATCCACACAGGCCACAAAGTTAAGGACTGAACTGCAGCTGAGTCTAAGTTTTGACAGAAGGCCTGATGATCCTCCTGGAGCACAGAACACAAGAACACGGGGGGCTTGTGAGGAACTGCTATGTGCCCATCCTATAAAGCTGTAATGAAGAGGTTCTCATCTCCTCCTGGGTTCTGATGAAAGAGGAGATCTTTCCTTCTCACACTCTGATGACACACCTCCAGACTACAGAGTGGTTAGTAGCTGCAGCAGAGCACTGGCTCCTGAACAACAGGGGTCCCACCCCTCATGCAGTAACAGTCACCTGGTCTCTTTGGTTTCAGTCTTCCCCTTGTGGCCCTCAGGACAAAGAACACAGGGAGCTGGGACTTCCAGGACTCTCACTTTCTCTACTTATGTAAATAATCGTCTCTCTGAATCTAAAAAGGATTGTTTCCTTCCTGGTCACATCTGACAGGCCTTGCCCTTCCTAACACCTGGCATCCAATTCATCTCAATCTTCATTCATAAACAAAAGGAAAGGGAAGAGAAGAGAAATTAAAAGACTCAGGGACAGTTACAGTATATTAACAGTTCTATCCAATTTTCCAAGTAAAGAATGAGGAAGATCTAGATTATATGATCCCACTGCTCTCTGATATCAAAAAAGGAAATGGACCTGGTAAGGGTGTAGCCAAATTACAGGTCTGGTATCTGAAGCAGACAGAAAGGCAAGGCAACATGCTCAACTCAGAAAGTCTGAATTGGAATGAAAGTTTAAAAGATGATTATCGTTATCACGTGATTTGTAAAACCTTACTTCATTCACGTGCAGTGATATGTACCTTTACATATAAAGACCTTCTAAAGATTAAAATATATTACCATCACTAGAAACAAAGTTAAATGAAGATTTAGCATGCCACCTCTGAAAACTGTCCCCAAGTGCAAAAACATGTACAAACAGTTCAGACTAGTAGATCTGGGAGAGCATAACCAGCTGTGGTGCCTCTCTCAAGTCAGCAACTGAAGTCCCAACATGCTGGTCTATTCGTCATATCCTATTGCCTTCCCCAGCTGCTGTCATCTTCTTTTCGTGCCGCTAAAGTTATTTTCATTGTTACAAGTTTAGAGTGCCTTCCAATATTCTCTCCATCCACCTACATTTAAGACAAGTAAATATTCTATTTTCTAAGAAATCATGGCTATTCCTATCCCATAAAATAGCATTGGTTTAGATCAGTGCCTCTCAGACTTTAATGGGCATATTTTCATATTAAAACATCTGGAATCTTGTTAAAATGCACACTGAAAAACAATGTATATTCATTCGGTTGGTACAAGGTGGGACCCAGGAGTACATTTTTTTTTTTTTAAGATTTTTATTTATTTCACAGAGGGAGAGAGATCACAAGGAGGCAGAGAGGCAGGCAGAGAGAGAGGGGGAAGCAGGCTCCCCCCTGAGCAGGGAGCCCGATGCGGGCCTCGATCCCAGGATCCTGAGATCAAGACCTGAGCCGAAGGCAGAGGCTTTAACCCACTGAGCCACCCAGGCGCCCCCAGGAGTACATTTTTTAATAAGCTCCCAGATAGATGCTGATGCTGCCTGTCCATGGTTCACACTTTGGAAAGCAAGGGTTTAGCTGACTAATTTGATTTTGCTACACATTAGCTTGACTCTGCATATATTAGTTAGATCCTGCTATCAAGTCTTTGATTTTTGTGTGTGTGTCTTAAAGTAGGGCTCTCACTGGTAGATCATCTTGAATGCCTGTCGAACAAATGTGTATGTTATGTTTCTGGCAGATATTTTTATACTTATAAATGTAAGAGAAGAGAGACATAGATCAGAAAGTCAATCTTTGCCTTGAAGCAAAAAAGCTGAAATGTATAAATGGAACCATAATTCTTCAGAATAAAGGGGTTTCAAAAATAACTATACCAATTATTTCTAGGTTTAGGTAGATACGGCCATTAGTTGGCTTAAGGGTTCCCTAAGACCTTGCTACCTCAAGTGAAATTCACAAACCAAGGTCGGCGAGACATGGAAACTTGTTAGAAATATAGACCTTTGGGTCCCTACCCAGACAAACAATCTACCTTTAAACAAGATTCCCAAAGAGAAACATTAAAATTTAAGAAGGACTGTCCTAGCACACTCAACTGGGTGAATGAGAAAATGCTAGAAAATAAGTTATTAGTGTTTCTTCATTTATTCACATGACAAAAAAAAGCATTTCTGTTGGGTCAAGGTAATAGAGATAAGAAGTTTTTCACAGAAGATTTTCAAAGATGATAACGTGTGCTGAGAAAACTATCATCCCTGTTTAAATCTGCTTGTTTCACCAACAAATCGGATTCTTCAGATGGGAGTAGCAGTAGGAGCCAAGGAAATGAAGGATATATGAAGAACTGAAATGAAATAAAGGAGCAGGTATTCTTTTTTACATCCAGTTTTCACCAGATTTTTCAAGTAGGGTTTACTGTAGGGTTTCCTAGGACTTCATATCCTTGCATATATATTGGGAGCTTCCAAGGGAGTTAGCCGACTACGGTGACCTCTCAAACTTTTCTGATTATAAGACTTAAATACTTTGTCCTTAAGCAGTAAGTACAATCTCCTTGAACCCAGAACAACTTCTCAAAGCCATAGCCAAAAAGCACCCCTAGCAAACTTGAAGGAGCATCCTTTAACTCTAATATTCCAGATTCTAGTTAATAAAACTATTTTACCTAGTCCTACACTTGAATAAATTCTTCAAAATTCAAAGAACATATATTTTTTTTTAATGGCATGCAGTTAACACTATAAAAAGAACTGACAGGTATCCAATGACAAGATTCAATAAAACATGGGTTAATGTTTCCCCTTATTAATTTAATTTCCTTAAGGACTAAGAGCAAACTTGTTTTAAAAGTGGTTTCACCAGAAGTCATACTAAAGCGTTGGATATAGGATAAGATGTAATATTAAAAAAAAGTAACAGTAAAAATTCGGCACTTTAGCAATCTTTAGTAACCTACAAGATTTATAAAACATCTTCTAAGCTTATAGTAATAACATACATAGGAAAAATAAGAACATCTACAACATTAAATACTATTTGATAAATTTTATATAAAAAATTATGACGGTGACTAAAAATAACTTTATGTAACTAGGTCTAGAACAGTGCTTATCCATTTAGCCACAACGAAATGAAGTGTGTCAACATGCCAGAATAAAGTTAACAACATTTACATGATCAACAACAAATTTTAACACTTACCAATATTTCTAACTCTGCTTTTCTGCTGAGTAGAATGCCTTTTCTTACTCTTTGATTTAGGAGTTTTATCTTTAGATGCCAGGCTGGCCTGTGCAGATGCTTTCCTTGTCTTGAATGTTTTGGTTACTGTTGTTGGATCCACTGGGTCAGGCATACTGCTAAAGCTTTCTAATGACTCTTCATCAAATTGGCGTCTTCTCCGACTGCTATCTAATTGATTTTTGCGATTACTATTTGTAGTTTTCTCTACAGACACTGGAAATCCAGTCTTGATAAATGGTTTTTCTATGTCACCTTCTTGATCATATAACCACGATGTCCTACTGTTTTCTACCTCCTCTTCAGGCTGTTTTTGATTCCTTACCAATAAAAATAAATTTTCACAGATAAGATACTAGAGTTCTATGTTTACTGGAAAACTGCAAATATAGTTAATAGATTTAGGCAAATAACATCAACAGGCTTTAAAAACATTTTCACATAAATATACATTAAATATGTAAATATTATATAGGCAAATGTACTTAAATATTTTAAATTTTTTTTGAAGGAGAGGGAAAGAGGTTTTTTTTAAGATTTTATTTATTTGAGACAGAGAGTACAAATGGGGAAAGGGACAAAGGAACGAGCAAGCTCCCCACTGAGCATAGAGCCCAACATGGGACTCGATCTCAGGATCCTGAGATCATGACGTGAACTTAAGCCTAACGATTAATTGAGCCACCCAGACACCTCAGAAAGAACATCTTAAGCAGGCTTCACACCCAGCGTGGAGTCCAAAATGGGGCTTGATCTCACAACCCTAAGACATAACCTGAGCTGAAATCAAGAGTCGGATGCTTAACCGACTAAGCCACCCAGAGGCCCCTTGAAACTTTAGTATCAGACCCTTCTCACTAAACCATTTTCACTGGCCAAAGTTGCAAACAAAAGATCTAGCACTCATGATGAAAAAGAGTGGGAAAGAAAAATTTTTTAAAAGGATGGAACATACAAGAAAAAAACAAAACACTTGGAGGAATAGCTGATAAAGAGTTATATGTAGTAGAGTGCTTGGCAATATACACAAATCTGTGTCACTTAAAGCAGTTCAAATAGAACTGGAATTTGGTGCAAACAATTGTCCATGCAACTCATAATTTATTCCTCCACACATTAAGTATAGTTTAGTTCTGTTGGTCTGGTGCCATTTCCCAAATTTTATCTTCTAACCACTGACGTCCTTTAATATGTTAATAGGCATTTACTGATCATCCAGATTTGGGAAACAAGAGACAAAGTTAAACATGTCTGCAAGATTTCGCAAAACTTTAAACATGCCATCATTCTATGCAAATGTCTTAGAAGTGAACATAGTGAGCAAGATGTGCAAAATTTTTATCACAAAACCTGACATGAACAATAGGTTCTAAAGAACATGATTTAGAAGACACTGACCTCCAGGGTTCAAATTAAGACAAGATTAGCAAACCTATAGTATGCAGGCCAAATTCAGCCTGCTATCTATTTCTCAATGGCCTGAGAACTAAAATGATTTTTTTTTGGAAAAAAAAATTTATTTTATTTTATTTATTTTAGAGAAGGGGTAGGGGCAGAGGGAGAGGGAGAGAAAGAATCTCAAGCAGACTCAGCACAAAGCCCAACTTGAGGCTTGCTTGATCCCACCACCATGAGATCATGACCCAAGTCAAAATCAAGAGTTGGACACTCAACTGACTGAGAGACCCAGGTGCTCCCAAAATGATTCTCACAAAAAAGTAAAATAAAATAAAATATTCTTATATTCTTACATGGCTGAAAAAAATCAAAGAAAAATAGTTTGTGACACACATTATGTAAAACTCACATTTCAGTACCCATAGATAAGGTGTTATTGGAACACAGCTGCTTGTTCACATACTGTTTATGGCTGCTTTCGTGCAAAAATGGCAAAAATAAATGCCTGCGACAGACACTGTATGGTCTGCAATACTTATCATCAAGCCCTTTCCAAAAGAAGTTTTCTGACCCCAGCTCACTACAATGTTTCATCTGACCTCTCATTATCTCCAGCCGTTAAATTCAAGAAACCTACCTGTAACAGTTGACATTTTGGGGAGGAGATGAGGTCTAATCTGAAGTATGTCAAATATCTCAAATAATATTATATATCCAAATCCACCCTTTTTTAATATTAGTTATATATAAAATGTGGATAATAATAAAGTAGGGGCCTTCCAATAGCAAAACTATTCATTAAAGTTTTGAACAAATGTATATTGCTTATGATGGAAATTCATTCAACCATCATTTCTGAATGGCAACTGTGCCCTAAACACCGTTAGGCTCTGACAATGGAGTACTTTTAAAGAATAATAGGATATTTAATGGGAAGAAACGTTTAGAAGATCTAAGAAAAAGTCAGGGAGGTCAACCATAGGATTCTTAGAGTCAAATACAAAGTTGAATTCTAAAAGGTTTTGTTTAATCAGGTAAAAAAATACATGATTTAATAATTAAATAGTGCCAAAATGTATTTAAGTGCTCCAAGACATGCCCAATCACACAACTAAAGAGAAAAGTAATGTGAATTTTATATTTGTAAAGGGCTACGAAAGACAAAATCAAAGAGATGCTTCTTACAGCAGAAGTACTAGGCTGAACTGACCTCTAATTTTTCATCCTAAAAAGTTTTTTTCTGAAGTAAATAAGAGTAACAATATAAAGACTATAGTTTTACCAGCTGGCTATCAAAATCATTTTCTAGATTAGCACGATCATTAAGAAAATTATTTATTTAGCTATAAAAATAAAGAATGATTGGGGTGTCTGGGTGGCTCAGTGGGTTAAGCCTCTGCCTTCAGCCCAGGTCATGATCTCTGGGTCCTGGGATCCAGCCCCGTCTCGGGCTCTCTGCTCAGCGGAGAGCCTGCATCCCCCACTCTCTCTGTCTGCCCCTCTGCCTGCTTGTGATCTCTCTGTCAAATAAATAATTAAAATCTTAAAAAAATATATACATAGAATGATTGACCTGACTCAGTCCAACCAGTCTTTTACACGATGTGAGCCAAAAATTTTATTTGGGAAGACTATCATATTAAAAAATAGTAACACTGAGGAAAAAATATGTTAACACTGAGAAACAGAGAAAGAAATCCTAACTATGACTGATAGCATCTATCAATAATCTAATAGTGCTCAACATTACACTTATACAGGCCTTAAGAACATATTTTAATCAGGAGCTATGAATCAAGGAGCCATCACTTTACACCTATCATCTAGTAGTTAATATTAGTTTCTAGCCCTAAAGCGAACCTAAGGACAGATATCAAATCAAGGAAAGACATTTTATGGGTCAGGTCTTATCCTTCCACTCTGATCAAAACACTGAATTGTTCTTGTTATCAGAATTAGTGGCAGGTGTATGCCTGAGACACCTGGTAAGATACCAGTTTAATATTCTCAATGCTAACAAGCCAAACAATAATAAGCATCCCTCCTAATTGTGTTTTCAAATTACATATAATTAGATATAATCACAAAAGTAATGTTTAAGAAAATAATGGATTCGGTTCACAATCAAGTACCTTTGTTTTTCTGCTCCAAAAGAAGAACTGCTTTCAAAAGGTTTTGGAAAAGCCATGTACTCTGTTTTCCCTGAAGAATTCTGGGCTAATGGTTGCTGCTGTTCAGTGGGTGTAGAAATATTCTGAGAAAAGTCTCCAAAATTAGAAGGAAATAAAGGGCTGAAATTCATACCTAATAAATAAAAGCAATGGGTAAGGCAATAATAAAGTAGTACCTAAAGGCCTTAACAGAAAATTAAAAGACAGTTTTAATTAAATGTGCCACTCAAATCCACCCAAACAAGTAACTGTTAAAATAAACTAAAATTCATTTGTTCAATCACTGTTTACAGTTCAGTCCACTAGGTTTTTGGCATTGATTACTGAACGAAGTTTACAGGTAAATGCCTGTAAGTGTTCCATACCCAATAAGCTGATGAATGTCAAGTACTATTACTTCTAATTTTTAGCTCTGAAGCGATGAGGATTATTTATTCACCTGTTATTTCGTTTAATGCTCAAAACAACACTATGACATAGGTGTTATCTTAATTTTACCAGAGAGAAAATTGGCTCAAATATTAAACAGCTAGTAAATGGAAGAGCACTCAGATCTCATGTCTGCACAACTCCAAAGCTTATATTCTTTCCACTCTACTTTAACTGGGAAACTAGAATAGAACTAAGTTCTTACTACAAGGTGCCATATCAGATGTATTTGCAAGGGGCTACTAACAACTTGGTGGGGAAAAAGGGGTGAGAAAAGGCTTCACAATATTAGTTTGTAAAGAATGAAGAATCTTTGCCCAGGGCTGGCACAGGTATGAAGTGTATTAGTGTAAAGGAACTGCATATGCAATTTTTAATATTATCTGTTACTTAGAAATCTACGTAAAAAATGTTTGCTGCCAATATTCATCAGTGCTCAAGAACTAAAACGCCTGTTAATGCCATTGTTTTTATAATCCTGCTAAGAAAATACACTGCTATTTTTATTGATTTATATTCACAAAGCCCTCCAGCCCTCCAGCCCTCCAACCCTTTTTTTCTCCTATATTCCCTGGCAAACACCTTCAATTCCATCTCTTTCATGACTCACCTCATCTAACTGATTACTTAATCTATTCTATCTTTAGAAAGTCTTTTGAATTACTCCTAGTTCTGTACCCCTCCTGCCAATGCCTTAGACCAAGCTGACATTCTTTCTCCGATATTACAACAGCTGTCGGTTTCTTATTTACCATAGGATACTCTTAGCTCCTCTCTCGAATCTCTGCAACACTATTACTAGTGTGATATTCCTAAAATAGAAATCTCATGCTATTCCCCTGCTCAAAATCCTTCAATGGCCCCTCTGGAAGGCAAAAGAAAGTCAAAGCTTCTTTGCACCGCACAAAAGGTCTCTGTTACTCTCCAGCCGTATCAATTACTCTTCCTCTGCTAAGGCCCTGGACACTAGCCATACTTAATGACCTCTAAATTCCCTATGTCATATACTGTTTCATTGCTTTGCAGCTCTCAGCAGATCCATTGATTGATTAGGAAGTCCTTTCTCCTCTAATATCCCTGGAAATAAATTCTGTTCATTCTTTAAATAACATGCTTTCCGGGGGGGGATGGGGGGAAAGACTTGCTGACAATTTCTTGCCCTAAGGAAAGGCCACTCCCCTCATTTGTACCACTGCTAGCACCCCCATGGCACTGCACTGAGCACCTACTGACACGCTTAGCTTCCCCATTAGACTCTAAATGACTTTAAACATTCGTTTTACTCATCTGAATCCCATTTATATGGTATCTGAGACATAACAGGTGCAGAAAAGAAGTCTGAATAAAAGCCAAAGCTAAATAAAATTAAATCTAAGCCTAAGCTAATAAGCTTTAGTCTAGTAGCATATCTCCCCTAACCAAACACTGCCTGGTGTGCAGCAGCCATGGGGTAGGATAATTCCCCTTTTCCTTAATAAATAGTTGCTGAATTAATTCAAAGGTATAAGACCAAGCAATCTTTCATAAGTAGTTGACTTAATTTCATTAGCAACCACTGCAAGCTAAATTTTCACCACAAAGAATCAATGTAGAAGAGCTCCTAACTTTCTTTGCACACATCTCCTACCATTCCAGAAGAGACCAATTAAACTCCATGCAATAGACAAAGAATATTCTCAAGCACTTTGCATTTATTTATTTTCCTCTTAAGTTTTCAGTCACTTACCCGGTGCAAATGATGAAATATTAGTAAACCCAGGTAGGTTAAACAGATTTACAGGCTGTGATGGAAAGCTGAAAGGACAAAATAAACTGGGAGAAGAAGGGTGTGATGCACTGGTGCCTCTTTCTTTGCTTCCAGGTTTTTCTGGGTGCTGATTTTGCTGGCGCATAAGTTCATTTAGCATTTGTTTTAACCTATAAATATTTAAGAAGTCAGTAACTTACAAATCAGTTATATTACCATCTGTTTATAATACCTTCATAAAAAAATACATGTAAAAAGTATTCAAGAGCATGCAAAAGAGTTGAACTGTTTTAATATTTACTATAACAAACACCTGCTTGTCCTGAAGGCTTACTTCAATAACTTGGCCTTTGGAACAAGAATTACACTTACCACTTTGACCAGATAAAAAGCATAACTATAAGAAACTCATATTTTTGTTATTAAGAACTTTACCAAGATATAATTTACATACCATACAGTTCACCTAATGTAAGTGTGAAGCTGAACACTGAAAACTTTTAAAAACTAAAGTATACAGTATTAAAAGGGGACATCAGGCAAATCATTGTTTATAAAATTTTCGGGTATAGAGAATGTTTGAATATTCAATTCTGCTCATATCCTTTTCTCCCAGAAGAGAACGATAAAACACACGGTCAGTTTTAGCATTTACTATACAGTTTTACTGCTTCTAAGAAACAGATTACCTTTGCACATTATTCTGTTGCCATGTTAACTGAGTATAGCACTGGTTCAACTGGTGCATTATAAGGTGTACTTGAGGAGATGCAACATTGCTCGGCATGACACTGTAAGGACCCGTGAGAAGAGTTTGTAGCAGACAAGACAGCATCTATGGAAAGACAAATTGTCATAACAGTTATTGATGACTTGAGAAAAATGTGCATTGCTTAAAAAACAAGACATAAAAAATGTACCTTCACAGTAAACTTTACCTGCTGGTCTTGCATCAAAGTCTGACAAATACTGACACTGAAATCAAGTTGTTTCTTTAGCTGGTTAATTTGTTCTTGCCATTGTTCTTTTTCCTCTACATAAGAGAGTTCTGACACCCAACGAAGGTTCTCCTGACGCTGCATGCTGATGTTCTGCTGTCTTGTCTTAGCTAAAGGACGATAATTTCCATCTGCTGAAAAAGGGCGACTGTTCTTCCACCTAACACAGATTTAAAGAGTTAGGTCATCAAATGTAATTATTTGGATTTTCAAATCTGGCAATAAATCCTGATACCATGGTTCATAGACCAATATTTTCTTAAAATCAAAGTTTAAGTTCAAAGGACTTCAAAAGTATGGAAATGAGGGGGAGGTGCCAGGGGAAGGGAATTCCAGATTTCTAGCCTTGTGTAATTATCATTTTTAATTTTTTTTTACTTATGTCTTACACAAATCCATGTAATTCTGTATTCTACAAAATGAAAATATTTTATTATACCACAAGCATTTTTTCATTCTTCTTGCTTTAAACTTAGCCACATGACATTCCATCATCAAGTGGAACTATTTAACCACCTTCTATTCATGAAACATTTTTCACTATTAGAAGTAACAATGTAATGAGTATTTTGTTGCTAGGTCTTTTTCAATATCTATGATTTTCAGTTTTGCTTAACTCCCCAAAACAGAAGCCAAGATCAAAGCTTACAAATCTTGATCCAGTCTAGCTGGGATCTATCTTTTTTTTTTTTTTTTTTTTAAAGATTTTATTTATTTATTTCACAGAGGGAGAGAGAGCTCAAGTAGGCAGAGAGCAGGCAGAGAGAGGGGAGAAAGCAGGCTCCCTGCTGAGCATGGAGCCCGATGCGGGCCTCGATCCCAGGACCCTGAGATCATGACCTGAGCCGAAGGCAGAGGCTTTAACCCACTGAGCCACCCAGGCGCCCTAGCTGGGATCTATCTTGACAAAACTCTTACGATACAATAAAGAATGTATTCGGTCTTTGTCCCAAGTTCGCAGCATAGAGCTCCCAAAACTCTTGGCATCTCCTGAGACCCAGAAGTGTCTTTTATTATTCACAATGGACCCCTTTCAACCATAGCTAAGTTTATGCTAATGACTCTTGGAGGCCCTAGGTGGATTCATGGAGGGGGACTGGTCACTAAAAAAATCAACCAAGTGTTTAGAGAGTTGGAACTTTCAGCCCCACCACCAACTTCGAGAGCAGGAGGGGCTAGAGTGAGTTTAAAGTCAATGGCCAATGATTCAATCAGTTGTGCCTAGGGGATGAAACTCACACAAAAACTCCTTACCAAGCGGGTAGGAGAGCTTCTGGGTTGGTGAACACACTGAGGTGCTGGGAAGATGGCACACCCAGAGAGAACATGGAAGCTCTGCACCCCTTCCCCCACCCATCCCTTGCCCTGCGCATCTCTTCCATTTGGCCATTGCTGAGTTGCATCCTTTGTAACAGAGTTCATGAGTTGTTTCAGCAAATTCTGAAACCTGAGGAGGGCTTGTGGGAACCCCCAAATTTTTAGCAAAGTCAAACAGAACCGTGAGCACGTGGAAACTTGGGACTTGCAACTGGCATCTGAAGTGAGGGCAATCTTGTGGGACTGAGCCCTTAACTTGGGGCATCTACCCTAATTCCAAGTAGTCAGTGTCAGAATTGAATTAAATTATTACACCCAGTTGGTTCAGAGAACCAGAGAAGTGCTTAGTGTCACAAAGACCTGAGCCTTCAGGAATCAGACAAAAAGTTAAAACAGTGAAACTAACCTATTCTTAGCTTCTTTTACATTGTAAGAGTTATGATTCGCACTGTTAGGAGGATACACAGAAAAGTTATCATTGGAACTGGCATCTTGCTCTTCTTCTTCCTCCTCTTCATCCGTCCGAACAACTCCTTCAGAAAGATAACCATCTTCATCTCCTTCTTCGTCCAGTGCACACTGAGTAGAACCTCCCCAAGTTGCCATTGTTCTAGAGATTCAGAGACAAAAAGTAAGAGATTATTTTGGAGATTGGCTAAATACTTAACATCTACTATGCACGAGACACTGTACCATGTATGTACGTATGCATATGAAACATGTTCTCCTGTTTATAAAATTTCACTGAATTATAGTACCAAGATGGGTGGTACTCTCTCCACTGCTGATACATGGAATATGCTTATTCTGCCTTCCACAAAACAAGTCTTCAAATAAAATAGTAATTGTATCCCCTACAAGCTTTTTCCTAAACTAAACCCACTCAATTTTTAACTTTACCTTGGGTGACAGTTTTCTAGATTAGAGCTATCCAAAAGAACTTTCTGCAATAGTAGTAATGATCTATACACATGTATCCAATACAGTAACCACTAGGTACACATGGCTAATGAGCACTTAGAATGTGGCTGGTGTGACTGAGAAAATGAGTTATTAATTTTATTTAATTTAAATAGGTACATATAGGTAATATAATGGCTGCCACCCTGGAAAGCACAATTCTAGAGCCATGGTTCCCAAACCTAGATGCTTATTATCAAAAATATCCAAAGAACTTTTCTAAAGTTCAGATGTGTGGTACTCAGAACAGAAAAAAAAATACTATAGATATAATTTGGTAAATAAAGTACATTTGGGACTTCAAAACAGAACAAGTTCTTCAGAACAAGTTCTTCTTTGAGGAACAGAAGTTTGGTGCAATGTTCCAGAAATGCCATCTGAGGATATCAAAAGGTAAGGTCACAACAAATTTGAATTTCAAAATGTTAGCTCTGAATACTCCCATACAGAAAATTAACCAACTTTACAGATGGCCAATTTTGGGGAAATATTCTAAATTTGGAAATTTCAAATGTAAATGATAAAAACTAAAGTTTTCTAAAGCATGATTTTATTTTTTTTTATTTAATTTTTTTATTTTTGAGAGAGCAAGCATGCAAAGGAGGTGTGGGGGTGGGAAGGGCAGAGGGAGAGGGACAGAGAGACTCTTAAACAGGATCCATGCTCAGAGTGGAGCCCAACGCAGGGCTCAATTTCACAACCCTGAGATCATGACCTGAGCTGATATCAAGAGTTGGATGCTTAACCAACTGAGCTCATCAGGCGCCCAAAACTGAATTTCCTAATCCTTTGGGAATTTACAAATAGGAGATTCCTCATTTAAGTATAAATGTCCATATTTCTTGGCCTGATAGGTAAGTACTACAAAGTAATGAGCATTTTCACTTTTATATAAAACTTAAATAAGAACATAAGGCTTATATACACTCAAGAAAATCTCTATTACCATTTGATCAAGTGCCTTGAGAAGTCAGAACAGAAAATGGCTGGATTTAGTTAAATGGAACCACGAAGGTGATGCTTAAACAGTAGCCTCAGTGAAACAGCAGATTTGAGCTGAGAGGGGAAATAAAGCTGCCCAACCTACATGCCTTAGCTGGTGAAGTTAAAAAAAAAAAAAAAAAAAGATTTAAACACCTCTCTTACTTTTCTGTTCTACTCTGTTGAGGTGTACACAGGTTCTCAGATCCATCACTTCTCAATGACACAGCCACAGGAGATGTGGTTTCAGCTACACCTTGCCTCCTCTGATGTTCTGCCATGAGTGCTTCAAGCTGCTTTCGCCTCTGTCGTAGCTCTTCCCTTAACATCTCATGTCTTCGCATTTCTGACCACAGCTATTATTTTAAAAGTCAGAGTTGAGTTAGTAAAAATATTTGGATTTGTTTTAGCCTTAAAGAATAAAATACAAAGACTTCTAGTCTCACTCTATGCTTTTTACACTAAGATATCCCATGGTTAAAACAGTATTTACACAATAATAAAAAATTAGGCATGAATTTTTAATGAAAGTAGTAGCCAAATACACTCCATCAACTCTTTAGAGAAAGGTATAGCATGTTCTACAAATCACATATAAATAAAAGGCCAAAGAACAGATCTTTCTAACTGAAATGATTACTGTTTGCAGCAACTATTCCTTAAATACAATTCTGCCAAATACTTGCTAATAATTTTGAAATTATTTTGAAAAGATCCCCACTTAATAACTTTTTTTTTAAGATTTTATTTATTTATTTGACTCAGAGAGAGAGATCACAAGTAGGCAGAGAGGCAGGCAGAGAGAGAGGAGGAAGCAGGCTCCCCGCTGAGCAGGAGGCCTCGATCCCAGGACCCTGAGATCATGATCTGAGCCAAAGGCAGAGGCTTTAACCCACTGAGCCACCCAGGCGCCCCCAACTTAATAACTTTTTGAAAAAATTATTTCCTCCCAACTAAAAGACACAAAACAGGCTGCAATTAAAAACATGTTTCACAGGTATTCCGTTTTCCTTTTTTAAGATGTGACGTAAGACTCGGAACAGTAGGTACAATATACAATACCTCGTTATCTACTACTGAAGAATCTTCAGGCTCAAAACCAGATTTGCTTATACTGGTTTCATTTCCATTAACAGCTGGGGTTGAAGTAACAGCTGGGATATATTTTTTTGTAGGACAATTACCCACACTAGTGGCTGAGAGCTAAAAGAGGATTAGTAAAAACCATTATGAGGAATTAAAGCAATTATGTTAAATTCATAAAAGCAGTTATTTTACCATTTCTCTAGGGCTCTAGTACCACATTTAATTTATTAAAAGGCCTCAACTGCCATCATGATCCAAACAAAGACTGATATAAGAAAACAAGGATGAAAACACAGGGTAAAGTGGATGAGTAGTAGCCAAGCCTCAGGAACAACAGAGACAAGAGGGATAAAATGCTACTGTGGAAAATTTCATACACTCAACCCAACTCTTGTATCTATTCCTCTGGACATTAGACTAGGGAGAAGGGAAAAGGATTAAAATAGAAAAGGTTAAAAGTCTAGGACAAAAAAAAAAAAAATCATTACAGAGAAATATCTTGGATACGTTTCCCTTTCTTTGAAAACAAAACCTGAGGAATAAAGCTAACCGAAACATTTTAAGAAAAATCTCAAAAAGAATTGGTGTTCACTTCCTGTATTAACTATATTCCTACTCCTGATTACCTGAAACGGTCCAAGATTACTCATTCTCTGTTCAGTCTCAAAGGGTACTACTTAATAAGCAAACTACAAATATTTTAATTAATTTCTTTAGGTAATTCATGATGGCTTAAGGGCTTTATTATGTAATTTTAGATCAATAAAAGATGGAAATGCTACTCCCTTAAATGCAAAGCTGAAATCAGGGTAATTTAATAGTTATGAATACTCATATTCTGAATCCAAAGTAGCCAGCCCAACAAGTGAAAAAATAGGAGTAATTAGAATCAATTCCTATGTGCTATCTTTCATAGTATAAACTTACATCCCTAACCCCTTTCATTAGTTCATCTGTTTTATTAATCATAATACTGATATAAACGTGTCACCTCAGTACTAGAAAAGGCAAGAGTACTTTCTAATAACATTACAACATTAGGTTTTAAACATCTTTTTTCATATAAATGGAAAGTTCCTAATTACCTGTAAGTCAGGACATGCCTTCTGCAATGCTTGAATTTTCTCTTGAATCTCAATCAGTTTCTTTCTTTCTTCCTGCAATTGTTTGAGTTCTCTCTGTTGCTGCTGTAGTTTAGCCTCATAAAATTTCTCTCTATAATTAAATTGATATTACATTTGCAGACTCCAATAAATCTGATGATAGCATTAAGCATGACCTAATACAGAACCTAGTCAAGTAAGTACCTTCTCTGTAATAAGTACTAAATTTTTATTAAATGAAGGCCATGAGATTAACATACCTTGCCTTCTCATTTATTCCAGCATCTTTCTGTGTTTTATTGGCATTTCCTCTAGTGTTATTTGCATTTTGTTTGTTGTCTTCTTCTGCTGGGTAGAAATCATCTAAATTTGAAGTATTGGTAGAGATAACTCCATGATCTGCTGCATCATCATCCTAAAAAGCACCATTAAATTAATCTTGAAATCTAACGACATTATCCAATTCATACCTTAAATACCACTATTCTGTAAAATTTACATGACATAAAAATTAAAGCAGTAGGCTTTAACTGCATAGGCAATTTTAAGTTGGTAGATGGGTGTTATTTGGTATTCTTATTCATCTAGAAATTGGCCTAATTCATTCCCATAAAGGATAAAAAGAAAAGAAACTGACTTGGGATTCAATAGAGAAGCTACATTATGAAGCCTTTTCACATAATAAAAAGTGGAAAAATTTAAGTACAAGAAAAAAATACAAATTTGCCTAATGATTCAGAGGGCAGTGAGAAGGTACCTGAACAACTGAATATCAACTTTAACACTAAAAGTAAGTGACTCAAGAATCAGTTTTAACACAGTCTTTTGAAAAAAATCAAGGAATATTTACCTGTACCATTGCAACAAGATCTTGTAACTGTCTTAGTTTCTGTTTTGCAGCCATAAGTCTATTGATCTTCTGTTCAAATTCAGCATCTTCTGGAGCCTCATCAACCAGACTGCTCCTATGACTAGTTAATGAAGCCCCACTGACTCCCTCATCTTCTGCTTCTTCCTCTTCTTCCTCATCATCTTCACCTTGTGCACCATGAATCCCCTGTTCTCCTTCTCTATTATAGTGACAATCTGCTAAAAGCATGTATCAATGAAATCAATAATTTAATACATTTAAGAAGAGTACTAATGAAAAAAAATCCACTTCAAAAAAAAATGGCAAAATTATCCATCAATAGTCAATCATACCTAAAGAAGGAGGCATGTTCAGAGCCCTAATGTTGGCAGCAGATCTGTTGTTAATTTCACAATTAGAATTAACGGATCTCCCCTCTCTATTATTAGAAACACACTGTGCATTAGAATTACTATTTACTTCGTTCCAAGTGGCAGCTACTTGTGGATTTCTAAAAGAAAGAAAACAGCCTGGAGTTATTTAAAAAAAAATTAAAAATTAAACATAAAATCAAAGTTTTAGAACTGTTGATAAAATAATTCCGAACTATGAACATCACTGGCTATTTCTCTATTTAAATTCATACTGTGAATAACTGGCTCTTACTTTTCAAAAACTTCTGCTATTTAAGAAAAACATCCAAAAAAATCAAAGTTATACTAAAAACAAAGAGGAAAATGTTAAATACTTCTTATGATTTACTTGCATGTGATCTAACAAAGAGCAAATTTACTAAACTACTGCACTCAGTACTTCTCTGTTTGTTTTTCTTTACATGGCAAGTAAGTTTACACTGGCTAAAATAGTAGACCTAAACAGACTTACAGAAGAAAAGCTTAAATAAAAAGCAAGCAGCATTCTATTGAGGTTCTTCTGTTCCATAACAGAAGCATTCAATTAGGAGTAACATGTTAGAAAAACAAACTTCAAGTTCTTACCGAATGTTAGTAACAGGTTCAGAGTTTTCATGTTCAGAATCATATTCTGACTCTTCAGTTTCTTCATCTTTTGTGTTTTCATTTACGGCATCTGTCATCATATCTGATGTTTGTTCATAATAATGAACTAATTCTCTTAGTTCATTCAATCTCTTTCGAACTTCATTTAATTTCCTGATAAACAACAAAAACATATACACAATACCCATTTCAGTGAAATAAAGCATGTAGTATTTGCATATAAAAGGAGCCGGCATAGACAAAATTCAGATCTAATGCAATATCCAGGGGGTGTGACTATAAAGCAATGAATTCAATTTCACGAATAGCTTACTCAGTATCTCATTACTCAATTCTCTTATATCCTTTCTACTAGAGACAAAAGCATTAAAAAAAAAAGTTTCAAGTGTTCATCTGAAGCAGACTTGGTTTCTTAATAAATAGTGAAGTACTGAATATTCAATTTAAATACTACCTTTCAGGCAAATCAGGGATGCAGACATTATTAGGCATTTACAGAAGGTTCCTGATCTGTAACACATTGATATCTATAAAGTGTAAAATACATTTACCCAAAATATTAAGTTCGTTGACCTTCTATTAAGTGCCAGAAACTACGCCAATGTTTTTTAATCCGTAAATTAACTTTATCAACAGGTGTATTATTATCCCTATTTTGCAGATGAAGAAATAGGCGTAGTGAGAATAAGTTATTTGTCCATTGTCACACAGCCTTGTGAGATACAACTTTGGGGCTTTCTGACTCTAGGGCCTGGGCTCTGAATTCAGAATCGTTTGAATATAAGAATCTTTTAATGCAATCCCAGCTATTTCGAATCCTTTTGCTGGAAAATGAGAATGCATGAGCTTACAAAAATTACCTCTATTACAATGTCACATTTCTCCCATCCAAGTACTAACCAGGCCCGACCCTGCTTAGCTTCCGAGATCAGACGAGATCGGGCGCGTTCAGGGTGGTACGGCCGTAGACTACAATGTCACATTTCTCTTGGACAACTCAAAGAATGCAGATATAACACACATACACTTCTACCACCTCTTAAGAATATTTATATTATGTAAATTCAGTTTTTCCAGAATTTTCAACAAAGAAAAAAAACCATAATTTATCCCCATTATTCAATTCTATTCTATGTAAGCAACGTTTGTAAAAATATTTTACTGGAGTTTTTCAGTTGGATTTAGATGTCCTTCATTTTCATTCTCATTCTGAGAAACTAGAGAAGCAGCAGGATAAGGAACAGATGACGTGAAGCTATTGGATTCTCCATTGACAACTGGTGCTAAGCCTAAAGGCGCAGAGGGAACTGAAGTGGTACTTCTCTGATCCACAGTTCTTTGTGGAGAGGATGAAGAAGGCACAACTACAAACAAAACAAAAAAGACCAGCTACCATAAATAAACAAATATGGTATCAAACAACACTTACTCAGTTTGCTTACATATAAAAATAAAAAGTAAACATCACTAACATCTTAAATTCTGCAGCTTTAAATTTCAGAAACTTAAGTATATAATAGCCAGGCCGCTTGCTTATTCAACCAGACTTAAAACAGAAAAAAATAAATAAATAAGAAAAGACAAGGTGGAAATTGAAAGATTATATTCTACCTTAAAAAGTAACCAGTATACTTCTCTGATAAACCTGATTCTAGGTTAAGTTAAACAGGGCAAAATGTGGGGTACGTGGGTGGCTCAATTAGTTAAGCTGCTACCTTTGGCTCAGGTCGTGATCCCAAAGTCCTGAGATCAAGCCCCAAATCGGGCTCCCTGATCACTGGTGAGTCTGTTTCTCCCTCTCCCTCTGCTTGCTGCTCCCCATGCTTATGCTCTGTCAAATAAATAAAATCTTTAAAAAACAAAACAAAAACTCAGGGTGAATGTGTATGATGTTCAGTACACCATCTACACTCTTTACCACCATAGGGGATTAGGCCCCAAAGAGTATGCCAAATCCACAGCTCAGAGTAATTTTATCTGGTCTCCAAGATGGAATTTTCCTTGTTCCAAAAGATAAAACAAACTTAAAGTGACTGTAGTACGTTCATACCATGAAATACAACTCAACAATAAAATGTTCTAATTAGAAGACAGCTTATCTTCTACAGAACTTAAACTATATGTTAATTACTATTCTGTCCACATGGATCAAAGATACCTTATGACTTCAAGGGCAATGAATGAAGATTAAGAATCTTTGCACTTCTCTATCTCCATCACTTTAAAACTACTGTCATTTACCTCTTTCTCACAGGGACAACCATCATTATTTGTTGTTCACATTATGAATTGCTACAAATGGTTTCCAGCAGTCTCTTTGCTCTATTCCTTGACTGTTCTACCTTTTGCTGCTGCTTTCACACTGTTTCCCAGTGGGAAAAAAATCATTTTTTAGAGTCATCAGTAGGCAGAGTGCTACTTTATCTTGTATATAAAACTGTCCACTGGGTCAGTAAAACTTTAAGTTTTTCTTAGCTGTGTCCATCTGTGTAAGATAAGCATTGGGGGGGGGCATCTGGGTGGCTCAGTTGGTTAAGGATCTGCCTTTAGCTCAGGTCATGACACCAGGGTCCTGGGATCGAGCCCCACATTGGGCTCCATGCTCAGTGGGTAGCCTGCTTCCCCCTTCTCCCTCTTCCCCCTGGTTGTGCTCTCACTAATAAGTAAATAAAATCTTTTAAAAAAAATAAGCTTTGGCATTAGATTAGATCTCCAATCTAGAGAAGGAGAGACTAACAGAGGTCTGGGAAAAGAAAGGAGGATGTTTCGGGAAGAAATATTAAGTTTTTTGGGGGGGGGCAGCAGAAAAAAAGAGATGGGTAAAGAATAAGGAACAGGGACTCCCAGAGATTTTTTTTCTATCCCTTGTCTTTTTAATAAGACAGCACCTGGGATGTTGAAGAATTATGACCATCTAGGGCTGACCCTATTGATCAGATTCCCATGCTAGAGCTCCTACTACAAGAGGCAAGGACAAGGCTTGAGAAGGTGTGAAGACAGCAAATGAGGACTAGTAACTGGCTGTCAATCAGACAGAAGTAAGTAAAGCATCGAGCAGCAGAAAAGGTGATTCCTAAAGGGTAACTAGTATGACTATGCTTTTCCTATTCCTCCTAAGATGACTGTGTATTTCAAAAAAGTTACAAACTTTTCAGTTTTTATAGCCTACAAGTTATAAATGGTATAAATTATAAATTTTTTGCACTAAACCATAGGTAGTATATGTTTTCCATGTCTTTTTTTTAATAAATACTTTCTAAATCTGTTTGATAGTTTTTCTTAAATCAAAGTACCAATTTGGATTAGTTTTCCTTTAAGGGAAAACTTGAATATGCTAAAAGAATCCAGAAATATATTTCAAGTATCTAATAGTCTACCTTCTCTTTTTCTTTCCCCTGAATTAAAATTCTACCAATTTTTCAAGTCCCAAGTTTATTCTTTCCCTCTATTGAATTATAGAACAGATCTCCCGTCTATTTGGTTATCAACATATGTTGCCTTGTTACTTAAAAACTTTCCCTATGCAAGTCCTATTTCCCCTCAAATATTAAATTTTCTTGAGGAACTATGAGTTCATTCATTCACCAGATACTTACTAAATTAGATATTGCATGCCAGCACATATACTCATGTGTCCCCTATCTAATGTTGCCGAGCCAGCTTTACTTACATGACGAATTGTTCAGATGTTGATCTCGAAGTGTATGAAGTTCTCCAAGCAGTTTGTCCATTTTTTGTTTCTTTTCCTGTAATACTCTCATTTTGCTAAAAAGTTGTACTTTCTCATCAGGTAAGTGTTCTGAAACTGAAGGATTCCGGCTCTGGGAAACCTCCCTAGTTAATGAAAGACTTTCTGCCTGTCTTCTGTTGTCTGGAACAGTTGGAGGCTTATTTAAAATTAAAAAAAAAGAAGACAACGACCAAGGCAATGAAAAGTTTGATTCTCATTTTAAAAACACATAAATACTCTTTATAAAAAAGCAATAAATATCTGCCTAGGTTGTGCTGGTGGGTAAGAACATGCCTTTCCAATTCCCAAATTACCTATTTCCTGATGCACTACTATAACATCTATATGGTTTTATGGACACACATTATTATACAGTGGTCTAAAATTCACTGGATTGAATTACCATCTGGATCTAAATTAAGTGCTAGAAATGTCATACCTTATATAATCTTTCAAAAATCTCATTCTCTCTCTTACCATCTTTTTAGAATCATCATCATTAATTTCTTAATCTGCTTTTCCTACCACTTCTTTCCTACTAAAGGAATTTTTTTCTACTAAATTTTTTCTATAAATTTTTTTCTATAAATAAAATTCTAAAAATTCTATAAATTTTTTCTATTAAAAAATTTTCAAAAATCTACTACAGCTTAGGAAATCATAAAATCAGAAAAATTACGTTTTTTGGGTTTTTTTTAAACAAAATGCCAGGTGATATTTATGCTACAGTAAAATTTGGGAACCAATGGCTTAATTAATATAATTTTAAACTCAACTATACTAAAAAAATTACCTGAGAATCACGAAGCTGATTATGAAAACGCTGAATTAAATCATTCAATTCTTCATTTAGTTCAGAGGTGATACTAACTCCAGAGAGGCTACCTGTAGTTTCTGTTACAACTGGAAATAAAATTAATAACTATTTATTAAAGTAAACAAGTTAATACACTTTTCGATTTCTGAGAAGCTAAAAATAAATTCGGGGGGGGGGATTTAAAAAAATTTTACCTAACATAATTTAAAACTAGTTAACACTCAGATTTATCTCCCCAACAATCATTTTAATAGAAACTTCCATCTAACCTGAAAACAAAGGGACACAGAAAACTCTAGTACAGTGATTCATCTTTTTCTGTCCCATCATTCAAGGAGGGATACTGCTACATTCCAATTAAGAATAATGACTTAATGGAGTAGGGAGAGGGCAGGCCTATCAGGCTGGGTTGGGGGAGTGGCAGGGAAAGTGGTTAATCAGAAAAAGCACAGCTGATACTTTCAGGTCTCAATACCCACCTCCTCCCAACAGAATCAATGTTCTAATACAGGGGCTAATAAATTGCTTATAAAGATTCAGACAGTACATATGTCAGGCTTTGTGGAAATAGCTTTTGTATCAACTACCCAATTTTGCCATTGCAGGGAAAAAGCAACCACAGATGATACCTTAACAGGCATGGATATGTTCCATAAAACTTTATTTTACGCAGTGGGCCAAATCCAGTGGGCCATAGCTTGCCAACCCTTGCAATAGAACAGATTATTTACTAAAGCGGCTGCTTGTGATACAACGCATACTACAAGACCATCATTTTTATCTACCTATGGCAGTATTCCTGAGGAAGTGTTCTGATGACAATTTTGATAACAGTTACTGCTCTACTATCCAACCACACCATGCTTATCCTTTCCAGCTCTAAAAGAGACACTGGCTATCAACTGCTTCTGTTTTAAAGGAAAATACTACCTTTTTCAAAGAGAAATTAGAATTTCAGGACTAAACAGAATCCCAAGTATCAATGAAAATTCTACTTTGAAAAGAAAGAAATTACAGTGTAGATTACTAACTCATACTGCTAAGTTTAGTAAAGAATGACTTTCCCATAACTATTATTTTGCCTCACTTACATACCAGATTAAATACTATCTTTCTGGTTTTTCATGAGAAATTTCATAAATACAAGACAAAATGTTTTAAAATTACTAACCTAATATTCTTTTTAAAATCATATAAAAATAAATTTAATCTTAAACCTTTGTTCATTCTACTCCTGGTGTCTGCCTCTTTACAGTATACTTTAAAAAAAAGTTCATATTCAGAAAAATAAGATCTCTCACCTAGAATTCAAGAAATCTGATTTTACTAATACATCATGTAAGTACAGGCAAATCACAAACTCTGTGTTAGAACTCCTTCTCTCCCAAATGAGACTAAGAGAAAAAGCTCTGGTGACTAACCTACAATTTTGTGATAATCAAATGAGATGATGTAAATGTCAGTATCTGAAATATCATCACCACCACAGGCAAATCTCTGAAATCTAGAACTTGAAAAATATTTAAAATACTTAAAAGTCATTAGCCATTAACTAATATGTCATTGATTATTTTGTTTCATTCTAAATTATCTATTTCCTATATATAAATGTAAAAGCTAATGAATTCTGGACTTTACAAGGGAAAAATGTGCTGAAATGTATATAATTATTACTATATTATATATAGAAGATATACAATTATATAATTATTACAAAACAATAAATTACTTGTAGGTAATACAGTTCCATACTAAAACGCAAAATTAAATTATATGTAATAGTGATCAGAGGACTAAACCACTGGGCTAGGTGTGGACAGCAGCATAAATTCTGTAATAATAAGGTAACCTCAGTGAGGACCTAAAACAGAGTCCACAGAGAATAAATTATTACACTAGGATGACACACTAGAAAATACACCTCAGTTTTACTGAGTTTTACTAGGTAACAAGTTGTTTTCAACTTAATGAGAAATTAAACAGATTTGAAGATGTTGAAATAAACTATAAAATTAGACTCCATACTAAAGAATTCAATGTAATTTCCACCTAAATAATACATGGCTATGAAGGAAGGAAAAATGAAAAAAAAGTTTCTGAGTCTCAAGAAGACTATACACAGAATATAAATAGAGTTCAAAGGAACTAGTGTATACAACTGGGCACCTAACTGAAATAAAAGAGCTACTATCAACATGAGAAGCTAAAGAAGCTCTACAAATTTATGCATTGTCTCCCTTAAGGTTTTGACCTTTCCTTGGTAGGCAAGAAAAGTACGGCAATCCCAGGTGAATAAAATACAAAAAGTGGAAAAAAAAAAAATCACAAAGAGCCCTATCAGTGTGAGGTACAAAAACAGAACTACAGCCTGTCCCTTTTACCTCCTAAGGGTACTCTCTGATGAAAAGGAGAGCGAGCTGGCTGGCTGCCCGGTACAGTATGATGGCCAGGAGTTGTCCCTGCAACCTTTTCTGCATAACCAGAGAAAAGCATAGTATAGAGTAAGCCTCTTATGTAGGTTTCTAAACTAGTCAACAATCAAGATCTGATCATTTAATAAACCAGCATCCACCTTGCAATCCACTATTAATTGAGCCTTACTTATAACAACAACATGCTACACTGTGGCATACCAGAATCATCCATCACAGCAATAGCCTGCTCTGCTTTGTGCTGCAGAGCAAGAAGTGCAGCCTGTCGTCCCTGCAGAGCTCTCAGCTGCTCCTGCTGTTGTAACATCCTTTTTAATAAGTCATGCTGTTTCTTCAAATTTTCTATCTCTTCCATAGGCTCCTGTTGAGGATCTCTGGCCTGGAAAATAAGACCAACAATACTTATACCTGATTATTAAAATTCATGTTCCTGTTTCAACTACCAATGGCACAGTACAGACACAGATGATAAAACAGCATTAAAAACACAATGGTAAGTACAGTTTCAGTAGACTTGAAGAAAAAAAGAGTAAGAATAAAATGATGACACAGAGATAGCCTGCCATGTTGAGTTAGGTAGTTAGGTAATTTCATAGTAAAAGATCTTAAGCAATGGCTTAGCATGAAGAGGAATTAACAAAGGACCAAAAAAAAAAAAGAAAATCAAAAGGTCAAAAAGAGCTACACACACACACACACGATCCAGACCTTAACGAAAAGGAAGAACAGTTCATACCAGTTTAATATCCTAAAAATATCCTTGAAGATTAGACTAAAAAACATTCTACCCCACTTCTAAAAGTGGTGTTAAAAAACACTAACAAAAACAAACCCACTATTTTCTAACCAAGGGTAAAAACTGTAGGAACAGTTTTATTTATTATTTATTATTTTATTATTTTGATGTAAGTGGTTTTCATTTACATCTCATTTCATAAGCATAAAATAAAGTGTATCAAAGATAGCACTGTTATGTTTTCTTTTAAATTATGCTTACTTAGCTAAGTCTGAGAAATTAAATACTCTGAAATTCCCTCCAAAAGCTACCGTTTTGCCTAAAAGTAGAGGAACTAGATTAAATAGATGTCTTTTAAGAAATTATAAAATGTTAAGTATTAATCTTAAAACCAGTGAAATTTAACCCAAAAAGAAAAAATAAAAGTCAATCAAGCAAAGAAACTAATTTAAATACAACTTGGGAAAAATAAAGTATAAGCCAGATTACGTATGAAGTATATATATACCATACTGGAATTTTTCATCATTTTAAAAATCTTATATTTTGAAAATTTAAAGATTTTACCTAATATTTACATAGAATATTCCCATTAACTTAGAAACATTTAGTCAATTTTAAAGTTGCACTGTTACCAAATTTTGGTTGGGGTTATGTAGTTTTAAGTGAATAAGCCCAACTACCAAAGTTATTAAGGAGAATAAAGAAGTTCAATTAAATTTCAATTTACTTCAAAGTAAAAATGCAATGATCTACTTTCTTTATGTACGTGTGATTCCTGGAGAAATTACGGAAACAGAGATGGCTCCAAAGAGATTCCCTCCTGGGTGACATCCTTTCTCAATACTCGGCAAAAATCCCTTCTCTTTACCTTCCCAGTAAGTATATGGCTCTAAATTAAATACGGGAAGAAAGTAAGATCAAATAAGGAGGTAGAAAGACGGCGGTTGGAATATCTAATGTACAAATCAGAGAACTTAGTCAATGCTGCCTCTATCCTGTATTGACCGACTAGACTTCATAAACATGGAAGAGAAGCAACTGTCTTGGTCAAATCAGTACTTACTAAAGATTTTCTGCTGTCTCGAAATTCCAAAAAACTAAAGCCCTTTTCAAATTAACTATTGTGTACTCAGATTTCTCCTGACCTATACAAGTGGAGTTAAGTTGCTAACACTGACATTCATTCCTGTCAAAATTCATCTTGTTAGTTCTGGCTTATTTCAATTTATAATCCTCCCATCTCTCAAAATATTTAGTTCAGACTTTAAGGAAACCTTAAAGCTCTCTAATTTTAAAGACTTTACTAACATTCTGGGTTTTTACCCTTTAAGAAGCAAACTTTTAAAAAGAACTTTAATCCTTGTTAGTCACATTTTCTTTTAGATTGTATTTACTTCTTTGAGAGGAAGAGAGAGAGAGAGCAATAGAGAGCATGGGGGGCAGGGGTAGAAGGAGAAGCAGGCTCCCCGCTGGGTGGGGGCGGGGGGGGTTGGTTCCCAGGACCCCAGGATCATGATTTGAGCAGAAGGCAGAGGCTTAACCGAACATGCCACCCAGGCACCCCTTGTTAGATTTATTTGCAAAACTCTGATACTCAAATTATAAAGAATTCTGAACTATTGATTAAAGGAAACACAATTATCTCCAGATTTTTCACTAACCCAAAAATGAATTCCCAACAATTTTGAAATTAGTAGAGTTTATTACTGCTTAGTAAGTTTTGCATCCATATATTTAACATTTCAAACTAATACTCAGAAAATCTGAGCTGAGGGAGGCAGGAAGGGACTACAGTCAAATATAACGAAAGGGAAAATGAGAACATGGAAATAAAAATACCTAGGGATTAGAACATGCCAAGTGGATGGTGCATGGAATAGGAATCCAAAAAGGAAGTGAAGAATATATTCACCCCTCAAACACTACTTTCACTTAAACTTTTTAAGTCACCTCCAACAAGTACATTTTTAATTTACAGATAAAAAAGTAACTTAGACATGAACTCCAAAGCTATATACGCATAATAGTTCAATTTCAGAAAACTCTGTCTTCCTTTCTTGTAGTCAAATGAGGTTCCTCCAATCATTTTTCACAGATCCAAATTTATTTTTGTAGCTGAAAAGTACTTTAGATAATATGTAATCCATTTTTTTCATGTGAAAGGTGAGAAACAATAAGCCCAGAGAAGATAAAGCTGTGATTTATCCAAAATCACAGGGCAAGTCAGGTTCCTAAGTTCTAGGTTGGTGTTTTCCACACCATACTGCCTGCCCCGAAATTATGTGTTCAAGTAGTATTAAATACAAAAGTCTAAAATACCATGTCTGAGAAAACATAGTCTGGTTTGGGAGACAAAGCCCACAAGAAAGAACTAGAAATGATAGAAATAATAGCAAAAAAAGAGTAGATAAAAATTTTAAAAGCTTAAAGTCTCTAAAAGCCATGAGTGAATGTGCAGGAAAGAGGAGTATGGGAAAATAATGAGGGCATGGGTACTTGTGGAAGGCTTCTTTTTAAAAAGTAGGCAAAGTGTCATCATGTCTATAAAATATTCCAGAAAATGGATTCTGTCCTTGTAAGTAGCTGGAGACTATCAACCATTTCCTATCAAGCTACAATTCACATGGTTGCTTTAAGCTCTGAATCTCAACTTTTTCCCTACTCTCCCAGGGAATGAAGGTGAGGTAGGGAGAACACAATTCTGCATAGCAGAGGAAAAATAAAGTCAGTTGGTGAGAATAAGGAGTTTTTTCTAATAAAATATTAGGAATAGAGTACTGATAGAACTACTACCCTAGGATGGCCCTAAGAATCAAAAGATTAAAGAGAATCAACTGGAATAAACTCCAAGAAGAAAGTTCAATAGAGAGTAATATTCACATATAAGGGTATTTTTCAAGGAAACTGAAAAACAGAAAAATGGTTTTTAAAAGTAAATATATCACCTTAGGAAAAAAAGAAATACTGGCAGATTTTCCTGTTTGGCACTGTTCAGAAAACTTAAAGAGAACATTAAGTTCCAAAGGATATTTATTGAGTCTCTTCACTTTCTCTTCTCCAATGTTACTAGTTTCAAAAATAATCAGCTACTTAATTTACTCTTCTGTTGTATTGGGCACTTTTTGCTTAATACTCATAGTAAGATCATCTTACTTGATTTCAAACTGTATCCTCAAATTCTTATGGGAGCCAGGAAAAACAAAACAAAACAAAAAACCCTGCCAAAATATTTAGAGGTTTTGTCATTTTTAAATAGCCAAAAAAAAAGTGTATAACAAAAAAAGACCATTCCTAGTTAATATAAGCTACTAATAAAACTTAAGAAATTAGTCTAATCTATACTTATTAAAATAATCTTTTTCTTGCCAAATGGGTATGAGCACTTTCTTATAAATGCTTTTATTGAAACTTATTTTAAGTGTAACTACACAAAGAGCTGTCTTTAAACCTTTCCTGGGTGCCTTTATACAAATCATGGAAAATTTAGAGCAGACAGTGGAAGAAAAAAAACCAGCAGAAACATTACCAAACAAGTCAACTTTCTTATTTAAAAAAAAAAAAAAATGGAAGGGTTTTTCAACAAGAACAAAAATATAAACCACAAAAGAGAAAAAAAAGAAAAAAAAAGCACTATAAAAATACTTCATTCTTAAAAAGGCAGGAAAGCTAACAGCTTACTCCATTTTCTTTTTCTTTAATGAATGACTGCAAGAATTAAGACAAAACTGAAAAGTACCATGTTCCTCCATGAATACAAATACTTAAGAAAAACAAAAGGCAACTAATGGTTAAGGTTTAAGAATGTTCTATTCTGAGTTCTCAACAGCAAAAAAAGAAAATGGATTAAGTTCTTTGTTAATACAAATTAAATCAGCTGCCACATATAACCCACGGAGAGAAGTATAAGAACGCAGAGAAGAATAAAAACACTAATGGACAGCATTTTACTAATGCAAATTATAGTATAATTAGCCGTGTTAAGAGCTTATATATTTAAGAATAACAGAAAGGCAAATAAGGAAGAGGAAATGTGAACAAAAGAGGTGCTCATTTAGAGGCTTCCCAAAATAATATTGTGAAATATACCTTTGAGGGAAATCCACGTTTTCGGCTATATTTTCTATTAGGCCTCAGTTCCCTGTCATTCTGAGGAGGTCTGTCACCTTTCCCTTTTGGACTTGTGGTAACGTCAATGCCTGAAACCTGTTCTTGTGAAGCTGAATTCCCTAGTTTGTCCTCAATGCACGGCCGAATTCTCAGACTAAAAGATGCCTCCTTTATTAAATAGTGTAGCATATTAATTTCTTAATACAAACTCCTGTTTAACACACAAGCCAGCCTTGTGAATAAATACAAAAAATTTACCAGCCCATCTCTTTAAAAATCAATACACCCTCCCCCAAGTGGCAATAAACTTAAGACTTTTAAATTTCTGTAGACTAGACTAATGATTACTATAACCAAGTATCATATCATATCCTAGGCAATTTCCAAAATATACAACTGGAGCACATTTTAACATTTATTCTGCTGTTATTAATATCAACTTTAATTATGTCATTTTATGTTATGAAAAAAATTCTCATCACAGTGAACACTATATATGCCAGTATATAAATCAAAATAATCAACTATACCATTTCCGACCTCTCCCCAACAGAATTCCTTTACCCACATTCCCCAATTCCTCCATTTCTGCTGGAATGAAATGCGAGGAAAAAAATTATTCCCAGCACCACTGTAAACAGAAAAACAATTTCCCCACAAAGGAATCTATTTTCAACAGTCATTTGGATCGAGCCCTGTGAATATCTATCTCCTGGTGAAAATAATGCAGGAGAAAATTCAAATTTCCTCTTCAAATTAGGAAGGGCAGGGAAGAGAAAGGAGGCAGGTAAGAAACTATACATGTCAACACTAAACGGAAAGAAATCCTCAAATTTCTCATGCTGAATGGTATTTCGAAACATATCTCAGAAACAAAAGATGGACATATACAGTTATCATTTCATAAGAAAAGCTTTACCGATAACAGGTTTTCAAGTTTACTGATGCACAGCTACAGATGCACCTGTTAAAAATGCTTAAAAGCACACTAGTTCTGAAGCACACTACCTTCTATGAACTAAGTTTATTTTACAAAGTTTTCCTCAAAGTTCTGTAAATTCCTGATTATTTTTCCAAAAGATAGTATTTCAATAAATTTCATTTTGTAGAGTTAGAAATTTCATTTTTCTCACCATGAATAAATCATAATGTAAATGATACCCTGTCCCAGTTTCATCTCTATGTTTCAGTAATCTGGTTTTGCTACAGTTCAAAGCTAGCCCAAGGTATAAAAAATCCTAGTAGCTTTCAAATGAGCCCTCAATAGCAAAAGAACTGGAGATTTTTCCAAGTTACAATATACTTAGTAATATTTTGTACTCCTAGCTTTTACACGTATGATGAATTTTAACTTTCACAATGTTTCTTAAAATGAGTAAAGCTGTGCTTAATAAAACCAACAGAAAAACTGTTTCTGCAAGCAGATCACAAATCAGATTTTTAAATCAACATGAAAGTGTTAGTTAAGTATAACTTTTGTACTTCCATGTTTTAAAACAATATATACAGCATTAACAATTTGAGGGTTTCTTCCCTGAAATATACTTTTCATTAAGGAATGCCTATAAAAAATATCATCTTGAAAAATAGGGGAAAAGTTTAAATCTTCATTTCCAGCACTTTTAATTACCAAAAAGCCGCTTACCGTGGTATCTGAAGCCTCAGACTGCACATCTATGTTTAGCGATGTGCTCTCAGCTACAGAACCAGATCCCACAGCTGAATCTATAGTCCGAACATCCTCCTCCTCATTTTCTCTAGCCTGAAATATTTTAGTGGTATAAATCATACAACTATTAAAAAGGGCAATAAAATGTTATAATGGATGGCACGATTGTTTGAAAATATATTAACTCCTCTGGGGTGGAATCAGAATGTCATCAGTATATGTATACTAATATACCACAAAAATAACTCATTATTGAAAAGATCTAAAACTTACAAGGATTTTTTGGAGAAATTTCATATATGACTTTTCTTGTTCTTTAAGGTGATCTATTAGATGAGTAAGGCGCTCAACATTAGCAGATCTTTCATTTTTCTCTACCAGATCTTCCCGCATGGAACTAGCTTTAGTAATATAATCACGAATCTGAACAAGTCTGCTTACAATCTGCATAAAAAACATTAAAAAAAAAAGGCATGAAAATAAACAGCATGTAAAACTGAGCATAATGCATTCCACAGCAACACTTCTACATATTTTTATATCAAATATAGTAACCAAAGATATGTCTAGGTTTATCGCTTGAATATATACATGCAGAAGATCTGAATCAAATTCAGAATTGAACCAAAATGTAACTGGCAATACTAACAACTTCAAATACTATGAATTTAAAAATTTCAAAATTAGGGGCGCCTGGGTGGCTCAGTGGGTTAAAACCTCTGCCTTCGGCTCAGGTCATGATCTCAGGTCCTGGGATCGAGCCCTGCATTGGGCTCTCTGCTCAGCAGGGAGCCTGCTTCCTCATCTCTCTGCCTGCCTCTCTGCCTACTTGTGATGTCTCTCTCTCTTTGTCAAATAAATAAATAAAATCTTTAAAAAAAATAAATAAAAATAAATAAATAAAAATTTCAAAATTAGTTTTAATTTACATTACCCAAAAAATTTTACTTACAGAACTGCATGTCTTAAACTACTATTTATGTAAATTTTTTCTAATGTTTATATATTATTTCCTTCTAAGCAAAAGTATTATACTTTTGAAAGTACTTTCCAAAAGAATTATAGAACCACTTAAAAAAATTCTTACAATCTACCAATTACAACATTTCAAACTACCTCTTTACTAAAAAATTAGCACACAGCCTTTGGCAGGTAAACAGAAGCCTTAATTTATAATATGTCATTTCTACAATCATTTTGGGTAAAAACAAAATTTATACTGTTGAATGAATCTGAGAGATTAAAGAGGCAAGTCTAGAAGTACTTAGCTAAAATTCCTATTTGCATAACCCAATAAAACTTTCTTAATATTTCTACTTTGAAGCTCATGAAAGTAAAGAGCAAAACAAACATTTTCACCTGGCTGCTTTCCATTGCAGGCTCTCCTCTTCCATCTTCTTCAGAGACTTGACAGTTTTGTAAAAGGTCATTACTTAAAGCAGAGGCAAACAACTCCTTACATTGTGCTGACCCAATCATTTCTCTCTTTGGAGGACTTAGAGCAGCATCTTTGCTCTTGTTAGTATTAATCTGCATAGGCAAAAAGTTGAAGGGCTTTCGGTTTTCACTAAGCTGACGTTTGTTGTTAGCAGCTGTTGCTCTACCTTGAGAATCACTTCCAATGCTTCTCTACATATGAAAAAGAAACCAAATACCACAACATTAATTTTTCAATAATTAAAAAAAAATTCCAATGTTCTTAATTAGTTTCACCACCAGATACTGAGTCAGGAAGTATACATAAATAGCTCTGTCCATAAGATTCAAAAAAGATTCAAATCTACAAAAAAGTCTTATTAAAATATCAAAAATTGATCAACTCATCCTATTCCACATTTTGTCAAACATAATTCAACTGATGAATATGAGCAAGATCAGTCTAAATGATGTACCAGGAGAACGAACCCTATCTATAACTGACATGCCTAATCATACTTGTTCACCAAATTTTGTACGGGCTTTGGATCCAATGAGTAAATCTTAATTAATATAAACATCAGCATTAGGATGTGTCCAGATGAAACACTGCCTGAAAAAGTGCCCAGCTCAGTGCCTGATACACAGTGAATGTTTAGTAATTATAAGTAGGTGACTAAATGATATGTGATCACCACCATCATCATATCAGACTTGAACATACCTTTATGCATTTTTGGTAAACTATCTCTTTAAAGCACAGATGTGACAATAAAACATTTGTTAAGAGTTCATTACTATTTCCATTTACTTTTAGCTCCAAATTTTATTACAGTGATTATAATACCAACTACAGGTTTATTTTAAACTTGAGGTAATCCAGAACATCCCACACTTAGCCAATGATAAATATTCTAAATTGGATCATCCCTTTTGCTTAACAGCAATCTTACTCAGTTACTAACATGCAAAAGGTTTAGTTCCATGATTAAATGATTTACATTAGTCATAGAGTATTAGTAATAGTCACAAAGGACCCGACCTTGGCAAGTTTAGAAAGTTTTTGCCCTCCAAAGAACATAATACCACCAACACTAATTAAAATTCTTTCCATATACACAGAAACTAAGAAAAAGGAAATAAAGAGCTCACTTTTCATTCTTAAGACAAATTATTTAATCCGTTCTAAATATTTCCCATAGTTATAACTGGATTTTTAAAATAATTCACAAACCTGATCTAAATCACTGAAGTTTATCCGCTGTTTAAGTTTCTCTAATTCTGCCTGCTCTGGAACAGACATCTGAGTCACATATCTACTATGTGGAAACGAATGTGGAGTCTTTGTTCTTCGCCTTCCAACTCCTGGTGATGACTCCGGAGAAATATCATTAGTTACCCTTTTATCACTTTCTACACCAAGCTTTTTCTTATTCTTTTCTGATGATTTATTTGCTTTCTTCTGTTGGCCACCCCAATCCTTTAAAAAAGTAAAGGCAAAAGTTAATCTGGCCTCTATCAAACCAGGAAAGTAATTTGATATGCTTAAAAATTTTTAGTCTTAAAGTTAAAAATGACAAAACATTTTTCACATAAACATATAGCCTTAAAGACAATTACTTCTACTAATGTGTTCCCCCCCACCATTACATCTAGCCTAAATTTCACACAGTCCTTCAGAAAATAGATTACTTTCCACTCATAGATCTTTAACCAACATAAATGCCAAACTCTAACTCTAGAGTTAGTCTGAATATTTTCAAAAGCATTTTTAAAAATGGTTCCCTACTATTTATAAATTGGATTATAGATACATTTATTGGCCTCCTTTAAAATCAGTGTGTATGAGACAGATCCGGAATCAACCTGGATTCTAAAGTAATTATTGTTATCTGAAGAAATGCTCACTGTGTGACCCTAGGCAATTTACTTAACTTCCCATAGCCTCAATTTCCTAATCTCTAAAATAGTGTCACCTTTAAAACATGACTAAAGATAACGTTCAAAAAGCATCTGTGCCTACCATATAGTAAGCAATAAACATAACTATTCTTACTTTTCACAGGCAAAAAATGTATTACATAGTAAGACCTGACATGAAATGACAAAAATGATTCATGTTTTAATGGGAGAACATTTTTATTTACTTAGCTATACCCACATAACCCAAGTCATTCAACAAAAAGGTCTATAAATTCCTACCTTATTCATATTGGAAGAATCATGTAGTTCTACTACAGTAAAACCTTTTGGGATATCCTCCTCATTTATAACACAACTCCCTTCTCTACAAACTGTCCCTCCACCCCAACCCATGTGTGGGTGTTCTTGCCAAAGTATTGTTCTACTTACCCTACCCCTTCCTGGCCACAGATGAATGGAAAAGAGATGAATATCTAATCCAAATTGGTATAATCATACTTTAAAATCTCAAATTGGAACTAAAAGATAACCAGTCAGTACATAATTGTATCGATAACTGAAAACTTTAGAATGAAGGGTCAGCCACAGTACACCACATGAACCAGAGAAGAGAGAAACCTGGTCTGCAAAAACAAAGTTGTTTTAAGCAAAGGCACTCAGAAGCAAAGAGCCAGGGCAGTGAAAAAGCAATTCTTGACAATTTTCTAGTTCCTTTTTCTAGTCCTTTTCTAAAATCCAGCTATCGTGTTTTAATTTGTTTAACTTGTTTTCCATAAAACATCTTTATACACTTAAAATAAATCTTTCTGGCTTAAGCTAACTCAGGTTGGTATCTGTTACCTGCAAACAAAAATATCTTCAACTAATATAACAAATAGCCCAGGGTCATTTAATGTCTTGGCCAGCAAGAAAACAATGTGTTTACAAAGAATTTAAGTGATGGGCACCTGGGTGGCTCAGTGGGTTAAAGCCTCTGCCTTCGGCTCAGGTCATGATCTCAGGGTCCTGGGATCGAGGCCTGCATCGGGCTCCCTGCTCAGTGGGGAGCCTGCTTCTTCCTCTCTCTCTCTGCCTGCCTCTCTGCCTACTTGTGATCTCTCTCTGTCAAATAAATAAATAAAATCTTAAAAAAAAAAAAGGAATCTCAGTGAGTTTGATTTGGCTAACTCAGGAGAAAGTTTCATTTTATCATTAGTAGTTAACGATACACCATCAATAATAAGTTATCATACCATATTGTTGAGTCGGTCATCAACACCCTCATTGCTCCAGTTTGGTAAATCTTGATCGTTCACACCTTCTCCAAAAGGACCTCCTCCTGTGGCCATCCTGGTTTTACCAATTAACTTTCTGCAAAACAAGTGAAAACTAACATTTTTAACACATAAAAACAAACTCCTAATTTTTAAATCATTCCATGTAGCTTAGTGACATAAAAGAATCTCAGAAAAGTTGATTTTATGAATTAAAAAGAGGTAGTGTCAACCACACATCATAGACAAATTGACTTAGCTGCCATACACATATTACAATCAACAAGAGTTAAGTGGATGGGAGTGATGGGAAAGGGAATGAAAACTTCAAAATATGCACTGTATGTACTGGCCTGCATGCTTTCAGGCTATATTATTTAATTAGTTGAACACAGTCCTAAAGGTAAAGCAATGAGGTAGGAAGCAATGAGGAAGTTATTAACAGCTAGAACCAAAACCGCTCTTAGGAAAAAAACCTAATATTCCCAAAGACCTAGGAATTTGTTTGGTGTCAAAGTTTCAAAGAGGGTAGAACTGCTCTGCATGCAGAGAAGTTTAGTTTTAACAGGAATGTAGTGGTAAGCAAGGTAAAGAGAAGGCAGAGAAAGAAGCAGACCTAGGTCACTGAATGGGCAATAAAAGCCAAGAATACAGTGGCCTAAAACATTTAAGAGTGATGCCTATTGCTTTACTTTATATTGCTGCTACCTCACAGTTTTCCCTACATCTTGACTAGTCTACAAAGTCACAAATTCTCTCCACCAAAAAAAAAGAACTAAGGATTTTGTGAATATCCAGGGAGGTACTGAATTTCATATCTGGGTCAAAGAGATGAGAAAAGAAAGAGCAATGGTAGAGCAGACATTCAGAAGCAGAGATGATATGCAGAAAATGAGATTTCTACATAACCTTGTGGAGGACTCTGGCTTTCCACTGGGTGTGGAACTGTACAAGCTGGAGAAGGACTGAGTGAAAGTGATGGGCAGATAGCTTTATCTAGAATTCGAGGGGCAGAGAAAGCCATTAAACAATAGGGTTGTAATAGGTTTCTAATTTTACAAATAACACTAACAGTCAAAGAAGTTAGATAATTTTAGCTAATTTTACAAATAACACTAACAGTCAAAGAAGTTAGATAATTTTAGCTGAAATGGCAGCTAAAAATGGCAAAAAGGAATACATGTCCAGGTTGCTTTGACTGTAAGATCCCAACTTATCCCATTCACTAGAGCAAAAAATTAAAAGCATTATCATCCATGACAAAGTAGAATTATCTCACATATTTCAATGCTAGAATATCTATTAGAATAATATATTAATAGATCACAGAGAGGTTAAATTTTATCATCTCAAAAAAAATGGTGATAAAAATCAACACTTAGTTTGAAAAAAATCTTAGGGGCGCCTGGGTGGCTCAGTCAGTTGGGCGTCTGCTTTTCTTTTCTTCCTTTTTTTTTTTTTAAGATTTTATTTATTTATTTGACAGAGAGAGAGAGAGATCACAAGTAGGCAGAGAGGCAGGCTGAGAGAGAGAGGAGAAAGCAGGCTCCCCGCTGAGCAGGGAGCCCAATGCCGGCCTCGATCCCAGGACCCTGAGATCATGACCTGAGCTGAAGGCAGAGGCTTTAACACACTGAGCCACTCATACGCCTGGGTGTCTGCTTTTCCTCTCAGGTTGTGATCCTGGAGTCCCAGGATAGAGCCCTGCATTGCGCTCCCTGCTCAGAAAGAGTCTGCTTCTCCCTCTGCCCCTTACCCCACTCATGTTCTCTCTCTCTCACTTTGTCTCTCTCATAAATGAATAAAACCTTTGAAGAAAAAAAAAAAGAGAAAAAAATCTTGAGAAAAGAAAAAAAGAAAAAAAAAGAAAAAAATCTTAAAAACTACAAATACACTGATGCTTCCTTACAGCTGTATGTACTATTATACTTTTTTTTTCAATGAGCACATATTACTTTAATAATTTTCTAAGGAGTTGAAAGAAGTATATACTTTAAACCAATAGCCAATAATATTAAAATAAGAAATGAAGGATATCCCTATTAAAATAAAGATCAAAACAAAAACGTAACATATGAGTTACTTAGCATTGTTTTTAAAGTTCTACAAAATGGAAAAACATGAAACATAAATATTAACACTGAGAAAATAAAAGGTGGTATTCTTAAAAATATGCATAAAAAACAGAGAACTTCAACATATAACCAACCACCACAGAAAATATAATGGAGAAAAATTATGCCACTTATAATACTGACAAAAAAAGAAAACATTTAGGAATAATGTAAATTTTGCCCTAAATTAAGAGGCAGCAGTAAACTATAAAACAAAGTAAGAGAAAATTTACTAAGTAGAAAAACAAATTATCTTCCCTAATGGGAAGACAAATTTTATAAACATACCTTTTTTTCTAAATATAGATTTAATGAATTCCTAATGGGATTCTTCTTAGAATCTGACAAAACAAGTCAGTACAAAAAATTTAAATATATGAAAAATAAAAGGAAAAATAGCAACAGAGTTTGGGAGAGTAGAAAACTAGTCCCAAGAGAGATTCATTCATATTGAGTACCTATCTGATGAAATTAGTATTAGCCACCCCCCCAGCAAAACCCTAAAATATACCCAATTAGAAAAACGTAATGAAGAAAATTAATCACAACTAACATCTATTTTGTTTACTATATGCCAAGCACCATGCTAAATATTTTATAAACATTCTATCATTTAATCCTCATAAAAATACCATGATACAGGATGATGTAGGATTATTCACTTGATGGGACAATTTGCTAACAATTTTGAAAAAGATTATTCAGAGATTTAACAGCATTTCTCAACTAGAATCCTTCATCTCAAATACAGAACAAAGAAAAATGATCTGAGTAACAATTTTTTCAATTCTTCCAAAGATGGTACATACCCACTACCATTCCAGACACATTAGAGGAATTAATTCACAGTAAACAATAGATGCCTTAGGGCGCCTGGGTGGCTCAGTGGGTTAAAGCCTCTGCTTTCGGCTCAGGTCATGATCTCAGGGTCCTGGGATCGAGGCCCGCATCGGGCTCTCT
>LNAC01000520.1:174668-218278 GCA_002007465.1 Ailurus styani
CTTGTAATCTCTCTCTCTCTCTCTCTCTGTGTCAAATAAATAAATAAATAAATAAAATCTAAAAAAAAAAAAAAAACAATAGATGCCTTAGAGCTTAATTCTCTCCCAGTTGAAAAAGGCTGCCTTATACCATAACACCAAGATACTTAATAGGTTAAAAATAGATCAGGAAGATTAAAAAAATAATAATAATCATACAACAGACAGACAAGCAAGAAAACAGGATGGACTCTAAAAATAAAGATCTTAAAAATATGGAATGAAGAAATAAGAGGGAAAAAGTGTAACAGATTTAATTCACATAAAAGAAAATCCCAAGTTTGTGGAGAATAAATAGTAAATGAAATTCAGGGGGGAAATCTGAAAGAAATATGAAGTATACAGTGAATATCTTTATAAAGAATTTATGGGGAAAAACAAGAAAAATACAAACACTAAAAAAAAGAACCACAAAAACCCAAAAACCAAACCCCCAAAAAGTCAGTACAAACAGGAATTTAAAAAGAAGTCAGTAAACATAAAATGATAAAAATATTAACAATAAAGTTCAGCTGCAAATTAAAAAGAGGGACTATTAAATTTGCTGTATTTCCTAATTCTGATGACAACAAAGGGAACTGAACTCTCAGTCACTATCGTGAGAGCATAAACTGGCATAACCTTTTTAGAAAGCATTTTGGCAAGAACTAAAACTGAGTTTTGAACCAGTAATTCTCTCTCTCCAGAGCTAATGTAAGAAAACAAACTTAAATATGGGGGGGGGACTATAATGCAGGAAATAGTTTATTATGCTATAACTGTGCTAAACTGAAAACAAACTAAATGTTAAACCATAGGATGTATGCTATTGGGAAACAGTACCCTTCAAAACATATATAATTATGAAGGCTGAATGATACTGCCTGTGTTTATAATATCATAGAGTATAAAAGAGGAAAAAAGCAATATGCAAAACTACATACAGATTTAAAAAACCTAAGAATATATACTAAAGTGCTTGCATGAAAGCAACTGTTGGTTGTGGAAGTAGGAATGTGATACTTTTTCCCATCTTCTCATATAATTTTACCAATATTTTGCACTGTTTTTTACAGTAGAAATATATTTTAGAACTTTACAAAATAATTAATACCCATAGAGAGGTTATGTCCAAAGAGCTGAAAGGACATTTAGACGAATCATTTCACACCTGCTATTTCCTAGATGTACCAATATAATTTACGATATTAAAGAACAGACACTCCGAAAACTACACATGCAGTAGAGACCTACTACTGCACTAGTACCATCTTCGAAAGTACTAGAAGCTAACTGTAAAATATAAATTAGAACGGAAAGTTATTAAGGTATTCAAGTAAAAACTCTAACAATTTTTTCCTAAAATAGTATATGTTATGATTTCTATTAGTAGAGTAATAAAATACTTAAAGATACTTAATACTTAAAGATAAATTAAAAATACATTTGGAGAGATAACATTTTATGCTTTATTTTTATATTATGATAAATTTCCCCTAAAATGAAGAGCTTCTTTTAAGAATTTATTTATAGGCTACATGACTTTGAACACTATTAAGGTTAAGTTTTTAAAACAATTTAAAAACTAAATATTAAAATTAGTTTGGGAAATATTGGTCATATCTTTTTAAAAAATCTTTTTAAAGACCACTTAATATATAAATTACTTAATATATAAATATAAATTACTACTGAATTTACAAAATAAACAACTTTGTCTATAGTTTTAGTGTGATGAGATAAAGACGCATATGAGGGTAGAATATTTAATAACTTAATAATAATGACACTAAATGTGTTTAAAAGACACATTCCTATACAAGTATTACCATGAAGCTAAAGAAATAATTCCATCTAAATCAATTCTCATCATAGTAACAGTTGATTTAACTAAGAGGGTAAAAATCTCCCCCTATAAAATGTAGAAAATATAGGCAAGTATTTTCCTCTTCTTCATGTCAACCTCTTTTTTTTTTTTTAAAGATTTTATTTATTCATTTGACACAGAGAGAGAGATTACAAGTAAGCAGAGAGGCAGGCAGAGAGAGAGGAGAAAGGAGGAAGCAGGCTCCCCGCTGAGCAGAGAGCCCGATGTGGGCCTCGATCCCAGGACCCTGGGATCATGACCTGAGCCGAAAGCAGAGGCTTTAACCCACTGAGCCACCCAGGCGCCCATGTCAACCTCTTTAACCACCTCCAAGTCATCATCAGAAATAGGTGCCTGCCTTCTAAATTTTGTTCTGTAAACACTGCTATTATTCATATAGTTTTTATTATTATTTTAAACTATTATATGGAAAGACTTCTAAGAATAAAATACTAGGTATGTAGACAAGAAGACCAATGCAAGGAGGCTTCCAATGGCAGAATCAATAGGACTTGGTAACTATTACGACGTGGAAGATGAGGCAGTGAGAAAGTTGTTCAAGGATGAGTCCTAGGTTTCAAGCTTGAACAACTGGGTGTATGGTGATACATTCACAGTGACTGGAAAAGGAACACATTTTTGTTGAGAGAAGATGATTAATTCAGTTTTAGCAATGCTGGGTTTGAGGTGAAATCTAGGCTTAGAGAGAGATTTGCAACACTGAAGGAGGTAGAGATTTGACCACTGAAGGAGGTAGAAAAAGACCAGAGGGAGAGCAGGAGAGTATGCTAGAAAAGGCGAAAGTGTATAAAGGAGGAGGGTATCAGTAAGAATGCCAGATATTATTCTGTCACATAAAAAGAGTACTAAGGGGCACCTGGGTAGCTCAGTGGGTTAAGCCTCTGCCTTCAGCTCAGGTCATGATCTCAGTGTCCTGGGACTGAGCCCCCCATCGGGCTCTCTGCTCAGCAGGGAGCCTGCTTCCTCTCTCTGCCTGCCTCTGCCTACTTGTGATCTCTGTCAAATAAATAAATAAAATCTTTAAAAAAAAAAAAAGAGTACTAAGAAGTACTCTCAGTACTTCTAAATTGGATTTAGCAACTTGGATCTAGCAACAAGGAGGTTACTGATGACCTTGGTACTTGCAATTACAACAGGGTGGGGAGGGTCAATCCCATAACTGGAAGGCATTTATTGATTCGAAGAGGCAAAAATAAAAGAAATCGTTAGGTAAGTTTTTCAAGGAATTAGTCTATAAAGGGAAGCAGACAGAGATGGGCATGGGGGAAAGTTTTGTTAAAAGCATGTTTAAAACTTGCTGGCCAAGAGCTAGTACAGGAAGATATAGAAGATGCAGAAAAGAAAGGCAATAGTATGTGGTCTCTGAAAAAGCAGTAGCAATTGGGACCCAGGGTATAAAGAAAACTGACTAGCTTTAGGCAGAAGAACACCTCTTTCTTTGAACAAAGGAAAAGGAAGGAAGGATGGAAGTAGATGGAGGCTAATTAGCAGATCTGTTAGTAGGACGCTGAGGGAGTCTGTAAGTAATGTGAAGTGGAAAGGATTGATCCTTAAATGTGAGGGTGAGACAGCAGTGTCTGAGAGATGTGAGAAGAGTAAAGGAGAATGACTGGGGGCAGCACTAAGGATTCAGGTGAAAGCAGAGAACATTCACAGATATCACTAAACTGCAATGTAAATTTTTTTCCCAGCAATGCCATCAGCCCCCGGTAGAATACTCCACTGAATCCATCCAAGGTGAGACATTTTGCCAGGCAGGTTTAATAGAAAGACAATAAAACGGAAAAGCTAAATCATGGGAAAACAAACAGCACAAGTCATGGATGATTGTATGGGAAGAACAGGGATAAAAGTAAAATTCTTCTACTTTAAACAAGCACTTCTAAGACCTACTAAACTAAGCTGAAACTAATTAAAAGTTTCATTTAGCTATTTTCGACAGCCCTATCTGGCTCTCTTACCTTGCAAAGATACAAAATGCAAAAGTACTACAGCAATTCATAAACTTTCCCTGACTGAGCTTTTTGAAGAAAATCCTGTCATAGGATTCTCACCATAGAGAAATATTTATATAAATATAAAATTACAATATTAATTGCCATAAAAATACCTATGATTGATCCAAGATTAATCTTTGAAATAAGAATGTAAAGGAAAAATTAATCAAGTTAAGAAAAAACACTTTTCTAAAATCTTTAAATTCAGCTATTATCCCTGAAATGGCATTAAATACTCCTAACCATCTCTGGAAATACCATCTTGACAACTGTAAATGAAGGTTTTAGAAATACTCATCCTAATAAAATAATGTAGGAAGTAGAGTTTTTTTCTAAGTATTTAATCAGAGTCACAAAATAACCAAACGTGGTACTTAATATATCTGTACAAGTTTTCTAAAGGTGGCATTGTTTAGGGCATTTCTTTTACTATTTATAAAAATACCTGGTACACTGTTTTGAAAGTCTTCATACAGTGTTCAAATGTACTAAGCACTTTTAATGGAAACTGAGAAGAAAATGCGTAAGTATTTGGTTTTATGTGTTGTTTAGTCATTTCATTTGAGGAACTTCTCAATTTTTTCTCTGTACTTAAGATAGTCAAGTACCTTAAAAAAAAATCACAAAGGATCTTTCCCACAGCACTTTCAATATGAGACTTTCTAAAAATTTCAAAATTTTTTAGAACTTAAGAGATCTCTGTAATTACCTTCTTCAAATTAAAAAATTAAAAAAACAAAAACTGTTAAGACATTGGGGGAGGGGGATAAAAAGACTGCAACAAAACATAACACTATATTAATCAACAAAAATTTTATTAGATCTGACAGTGTACTAACTATTGCATTAGGTCTATCTTATGATACAGTTACTCTGTGCAGAGCATTTCATACCAACAAAATATACCCTTGATCAGAGAAATGAGAACACTGAGATCAATTAAATTCTGCTTGCTAAGACCTCTCCCTCCCTACAATTTATATTCAAAACCTATTGCTTCCTTATCATGCGTTACACATAATACCCAAATAAATCTGTCGGCCCTACTACCACCAGCAACCTGGAATCTCAGTCTTTGCTGCCAGTCCCATACTCAACGTTATCAGCTCTTCCTATCACCCCTTTCCACTGGACCATTACAAACAAACTTCCTATACATCATCTGTTCCCCAATATTCCTCCGACTTCTTTGGGTTCAGTAAGATCCCAAATCCCTCTAAAAGCACTATTTCCTTAGCAATCCTTTCCAAAAGGGGTACTACTCTTCCTCGTGCCGCAGATTCATGGGAAAGGACCACATTTATAGACCATTCTTATTTAACTAAGAAATTTGTCATCAAATTTCTCTTCTGAACAAATCTGTCATCAAAAATACCACTCTCCCTACCATGGGCACCACTTCCTAACTCCTCCCCAAGACAGTCTTGCACTTTTCTTGATAATAACTGGCTCGTGGTCTCACCCTCCGCATCATACCCTACTTTCCAAATTTTTCTAAAACTGTGAATTGAGATCCAACATCCCTTTCATCTTCTCTATTCCAGTACGTTTCCCTCTGGACTAGTAATTCAATCAAGATTCTGAAGTTCTGAAATCCCTTCTTCTGATCCTAAGTCCTTGCTTTCTACTTCTCTCACTTGGTCATTCCTGCTAAACCTGCTCTTGACCCTGCTGCAAACTTCCAGTCCCTTGGTTATTCTTCTTTCCAGGAATCCATTAATAGCTTGCTTCCTTACTCAACCCCAAATACAAACCCAAGTAAGTCATTCCAAAAATCCCTTACAAGCATCTTTGACTTCTTCACCCATTTGCCCATTCTACCAATTCAATTCTGAATAAACCCCACTACCTGCTCTCTTTGCATCTACTTACAAACTGTCAAAGGACAGAAAAATAATTATAAAATGTCACTGGCTATGTTCACTACTAAGGTATAATAGATTATACTGTACACACACAAATACACACTTTCAAAACATAGGTTTGCTCCATGAGATAAGGCACCTTGTCTGTTTTGCTCATTGCCGTATCTCTAGTACATTACAGTCATTAAGCCACCCACTGCTGGCACTCAATTAAATTTGTAAGATGAATATATTGCTATGTACTCTGCTGCCTTCTAAATGAATTCCCTAGTGCAATTATTCCAAACGCTTTCTATTTTTCCCAAGTGTCAAATATACCTGTCTCCTTTACGAATGGCCAAATTCTTTTAATGAGAAAGTCAAGGTCTTCTAAGGTGAGTTAACAGAATTTCCCTATATTTTTATTCCCTCTCATTCATCTTCCCTCACGTGTTAAAAAAAAAATTTATAAATGGTTTTATAATTCTCTTTATTTTACTAAATGCCTATTATGTATCACTCTAGTGTTAACTCTAATACACACTCACATTTGACCTTCCCTAAGTTCGATTTTTCTTGTCCTTTTAATCTTCCAATTACAAAAATACTGAAAAGTATAATAAAGATATAAATCAACTGCCAATCTGTATTTTCTCCTAATAGTTGGCTTAGTTCATAAGGGAACTAAGGACTTATCAGCTTTCGAGGAAAGCAAGGATACATTAGATTATATTTTCAAAATGCACTGTCTTAAAATTTTAACGGTGGAATTAAATTCAGACTCTGACACTTCTCTTAAAAAAGCAATTATTTCTAAAATGCTTCTTAACAAAAATTTCTTCTGATCCTCATCCTTTAGTCATTTAATTTCTAAACTGTCCTTAGCAAATAATTATTTAACTTTCCCTCAATAAACTTTCACTGACTTTTTTTGCTAGTCAGAGAGTACATAATCAGCATTTGACAATGCACTGTGGATATAAACTAACATTTAACTTTAGACACCTAAAAGAAAAAGAGCACAACTCAAAGTATATGCAATAAGCTCAAAAAGTAGAGAAATTTGTGAATAAAAATTTTGAAAAATCTATTAATAGAAAAGTTACAGAAAATGACTTAAGATCAAATGGATCTGGAAAGAGAGGCAAATCCAATAGCTGTTATAGGACAAATTCAAACTCAAATGGGCTGAAGAAATCCTGTGAAGAAAAAGACATTTCAAAAGGAATTGTTTAAATTATTCTAGTATTTAATAATTAGGAATGACATGCTCTATTCTAGCAAAAGTATGAAAGCACACCAAAGTGACATGCCAAAAGCAAGGCACATAGGTCAGCAAACCCAGAAGGTCTGTTTACTAAATAGAGTGGGCCCTCAACCATGCACTGTTATGTTGATAGAGTCTCTATTATAAAGTCTTCCAACTGCGACACAAAGAACAATAACAAAGAGGGGCCTAGAGATGGCTCTGTTGGTTAAGCATCTGCCTTTGGCTCAGGTCATGATCCCAGGGTCCTGGGATGGAGCCCCACATCCAGCTCCTTGCTTGGTGGGAAGCCTGCTTCTCCCTCTCCCTCTGCCTGCCGCTCCCCCTACGTGTACTCTGTCTCTCTCTGTCAGATAAATAAATAAAATCTTAAAAAACAAAACAAAAAACCCACAAAGAACAATAACATATAGGGCGCCTGGGTGGCTCAGTGGGTTAAAGCCTCTGCTTTCGGCTCAGGTCATGATCTCAGGGTCCTGGGATCGAGGCCCGCTTCGGGCTCTCTGCTCAGCAGGGAGCCTGCTTCCCCTTCTCTCTCTGCCTGCCTCTGCCTCCTTGTGATCTCTCTCCCTCTGTGAAATAAATAAATAAAAAAAATCTTAAAAAAAAAAAAAAGAACAATAACATATATAACAATGACAAATTACCTGTTTAAGAACTAGTTTTACAGCTCAGAAACGGCTCCTTCCCTGCTTCACACTTCAAAGCTTTTGCCTGCTTGTGATTAAAAAAAAAAAAAAAAAAACTTTAGTGAATTCTTTACTTACACTATGGAATATAGAATACTATATATGTAGATACGTATTATATATATAAAACCTAAAATGTTTAGAAAAATTAAAAAGGAAATATCCAATATCAATATTTTAGACTGGTTACTTTAATCCTTTTGGAAAACAATGTGATATACTTAAATGTTTAAATCCTCCAAACTTGTAAGAATCCACCAATCCGTTAATATAGCTACTTTGGTAGGTAATAAAAATCGTTAACCCCAATTATCATGTAAAGATTCATGCCGAAGTTTACTCCTCACATTGCCATTAACTCTAACACTGAAACTATTCAAAAACTTTGTATATCCAATGATCTAAAAAAAAATCTTTTCTTTACTTGAAAGCTACTTAAAAAAAAATCTTGTCACTATATACACATAAAGTTTACCTTCAGTTCAAAAACTCAGTATTATAATGGTTTCCAGGACTCGCACCAAGAAGGTAAGAGGCAAAGCAAAGAGCAGGTGCACCCGAAGCTCCACAACACCCACTCCAGTAACCAGAGAATACCAGAAGGCGGAGTCTGGAAAGCAGTTATGGGGCGGGGGTGCCCACAAAGCCCGCTTCTTCCAGCGCCAAAATACGATCCGTCATTCACAGGGCACAGAACGCAAACCTCAAACCGGTCAAAAAAGAAGAAAAACAAAAGAAAAAAAAATCGGACAAGGCGAGATCCTCAGGAGTGGGCCGCAAGGATGAAAAGTTTGGAGGACCCGCCTCCCTAACAGGGCCTACCATCCAATCCCCAAACACCAGTTTCTGCAAAACAAGCGGTTTCCCGAATCCCACTTGGCGTTTAGTTTTCCCCATCTTAGGGTCTTTCTGACTGGACCTACAGTAGGACTCNGGGGGGGGGGGGGGGGGGAGAAGAGCTGTTAAACTATCATATTCCTCTCCCAAGTATAAGCCACCTCTTCGCCGAAGTCAGGAACGCCTCCCCCTGCCCCCCTCCCCCGCCTTTCTGCTCTACGAACAACCGAGACAGCAAGAAGCCGCGGCTCGCAGCCCAACGCAAAAGTCGCGTCGCTCCTCACCTGGCCTTCACCACCTAAAATTCCGGACGAGAGCCCCACAGAACGGAATGTGGGAGGGGGCGGGAGCGAGCGCAGTCACGTACACTAAGGCCACGAAGGCCGCTCGCTATGGAGAATGAGAGCCCTGTCCCTGGCAACCAAACCACAGCCCCGCTCCGCTTCCTCCACTTGCAAGGGACGTTCCCTGGAGGACCCGAGACGCGGGGCGGCCTCCTCCTCGGGGCCAGAAAACCAGAGGGGCGGGGGGGGGGGGCAACAAGGGAGTTCTGCAGTCGCTAACGCGTCTCCAAATGCTCACCCGGAGAGCGCGCCCTTCGGCCCGAGGTAAGGGGCGGACTGTCTGCCTAGGGGGCCGAAAGCTGGCAACAAGAAGACCCAGAAGCCTACGGAGAGGTGTGGGCCCGAGGCCAGGCCCGACAGGGTCAAGTGTCCCAGAGCCGTTGCTCTCCCGCCCCTGCGCCGCGCTGCCCTCGGTTGCCAAGGGCTGGGGACGCGCAGCATTACCTGTAAACGAAGTAGCTGCTCCCGCCACGGGTGGAGTAGCGGTCAGGCCCTACGACCCGCCACCGGCGGCGGCCCTTCTTTAGAGACTGCAGCCCGGAGCGCCTACTAGTTCCCTGGCTGCCTAGGGCCCAATGGCCGCCTTCTCTACCTCAGCTACTCGGCGCCAACCGCCGCAGCCACCGCCATCTTAGGATCTCATTGTGGTGGGCGAAGAGGGGCGGGGGAACTGCAGAGGGGGCAACGCGCCGGGAGACTGCGCCGTCTCCTCGGCAACGGCCGCGCGGGGGCGAGAACTCGCCGGGGCGGGAGCCGCAGTGCGATCAACGCTCTAGACTGGAGTCACGTGACCGCCGGAGTCTGTGGTGTTGCCTCGGGCGCTTTAGCCTGGCGCCGCTCACACAAACGAACAACCAGGGACTACATGTCCCAGAATGCCGAGTCAAGCCTGGTTTATAAGCGTCCGCGCGTGCGCCACGAGAGGGTTAACTCCAGATCCCGGCATGCCGTGAGCAGCGCGGCACTGCTCCGAGAGCTGGGGGCCGCCGGCCTGTGCGGAAGTAGATTGAGCATCCTTCTTAGCCGGAAAAACTGAGGGGACCCGCTCTGGTTTGCTGGGCGGCTGTCAGCTCCGAGACCCTGCTGGAGGGAGGGTAGGAAGACCTAAGTCGCTCCTCTGGTTCTTGCCCACCCACATCCGGGTTACGAAGCGATGGAACTAGAAGGGCTTTTACGATCTAGCCGTGATTTTACACGGTGGAGATTAATCATGGAAAGTTAATTGGCTAAATCAATTAGCCATATAGGTAGTCAGTGGGAGAATCCTAAATGTTAATAATGAACACCACCACCTTGGATTAATGTCCTACTTTTTCTTGGAAGAACCAGATGATTTTAATCAAAATTTAATACAGGGACATTTTCTTTTAAAACTAGTCTCAATTCTCTTGATTTACGCTCCCATCCCAGCAGTAGCTCTATCAAGGATGGTAAATTGACAGGTTCTCTCTTGGTTAAAAAAAAAAAAATTCAAATGAGTGAATTCTAAGATCTAATTGGCTTTGACAATTCTTGAATTGAGCAGCATTCCATCCAGCAAATAGAAAGGAGATCCGTGGAGCTGTAGAAATGTTTTTAAAGGCAGGAAGGGGTTGGAAAAGGAAATTACTAGCAAAGAATGCGTTGTTTCTGGCAAGGCTGCCTTCCTAAGTAGAAAGGAAAGCCCTGCCAGATGGATTACTGACCTATTGATGACCAAGTAATTCCAGGGTGACTAGTTAAAGGTTATATTACTGGGGTGTTGAAACTGCAGTTAGGTTAGGTATTAAGCCTTAGTTGGCTGACGTGAGGTTTAGCACACATGACTCCATTCGGTGCCTGCTATTTCCTTTTTAACACAACTAACACACTGGGGGGAAAAAGTGATAATGATTTTTAAGGCCTTTAGTGTGCCTCCCTGAAAGTTAAAACACCTTCAATTTTACTTGAATGCAGGGACGTTCTATTTTTAGGCAGTTTGTGAGATGAGTTTGTTTTAACCAAATAAGAGTAGAGTGAATCATGGACATTTAGGTTCCAACAACAAATTGTTCTCAATCAGCAACAGATATTGTTCAAAAAAACCCAGTAAAAGAATCATATCTCAATACATAATTCAGGTTAAATAAAACTCTTCCTAAAACTATAGTCAGATTCAGTCTCATTGCATGATCTTTGACACTGTGATATATTTTTGAGTACATTCTGTGTATCTAACATTCGTAATTACTTAGGTAACAAAAACAGTCCCTGCCCTTGAACAATGGAGAAATACAGTGTGATGTAAATAAATTCTGTTTTTTAAGAAAACAAAGTGCTGTGGGAATCCAAAGCACAGAGTGCTCTAGGCCCCATTCTAATTCCACCACTCTATAGCTCTAAAATCTTGGGCAAGTTTCTTAACCTGAGTCTCAGTTATAAAATGAAGGGGAGGGAATCATAATATTGCTAAACTTGCAGGGATTTTTTTTTTCAAATAGTATTTATTTGAAGAAGGCACAAGTTAAGCATTTTATCTGTTGTGATTTTCTTAATTCTCCCAATCATCCTGAAGAGATTGATCCCTCGTTTGTTCCATTTTAGAAATGAAAGTTTAGAAATGAAAGTTTAAATAAATTACCAAAATTCTGACAGCTCTAAGTGGTAGAGCCCAGGTGAAACAGGTCTACTGAACTCGTTGGAGGGATTTTTTTATTAAAGAAGAGAATGAAAAAAATTACTAGCATATGGGAAGGCTCCAAAATATTAACATCTTTATTATCATCACCGTAATCATCATTTTGATTATATATATGTTATTTTTAAATATGTAGATGCTATAGTCATTCAAACAACTCAAATGATTCAAAAGCAGTACTTAAGTCAGTATGATCTTTATACTTTTTAAATTTATAATCTCTAAAAAATGTCAATACTATTATGTCTGTTTAGTCGGGGAAGGAGTCTTGAGAAATTTTTACATTAAAAAAAGATCCTCAAACTCAAATATGAGCACTCTGATTTTAGCAGAGAACAAAGAAAAAACCTGAAAAACCATAAAATTATTCCAGTTCTCCAAAACCTTAACATCTAATTCAGAAAATAAACCTTAAGCAAATGAATCCATTTAGTATCAGTGATGTATGAATATAGCAAATAAATGATACAGACAGTAAGTGAGTAAGTGCTTTAGGAATTCAGAGAAAAAATATTGATATATTGCTTCAAAAATAATGATGGCTCCAATTTCTGCATAGAATGAAATTAGGGGCAACAGTCTAGTGGAAATGTAGATAGGGAATGAGTGGTCTCTCAGAGACACATGTTGAAACAACCTCTCAATTTCCCACATTTAAGAACAACTTAAAACATGTATTAAACGTGGAAGAGGAGGCCCAAATGGAAAAAAGCACACTTCAAACACATAGTACATCCAGAATTAGTGATGGATAATGCAGAAATCAGACTGGGTGAAGTAGCGGATTCATATGGGATGGGGAACGGGGACGCAAGAGAAGAAAGCAAGACTGATGAACAGGTTTTTACATATGTTTGTATAAACTGTAGAAAATCTTAAATGTTGATCTGAAGAAACTGGCTTTGTTCTGTGGATAGTGTAAAATCACATTGAGTCTTTAGAAGAAGCAATGTTCTAATGAAGTAGTTATTTTAAGACTTCAGTAGCAATGCTTAGAACAAGCTAGGGAGAGCGGGAGATGAAGAGAACAGGTGGTAACTGACATGAAGTAACTAAGGCCTGGACTAAGGTAGTACCAGAGTAAATCAAGTCATGGAGTTGGATTCTGATTGGTTGTCTCGCTGTGTAAAATAGCATTTTTATATTTAAGATGACAGTGACTGGGGGTGCTGACAGTAGAACATTTTGTACTATATTATTTATCACTTTAATATGTTCTGTGTTCTTTTACCACAGGATTTAAATAGAGTGAGAGCAGAAACCCTGCATTTTGTAGTTCTTTATTATCATAAATGCCTCGCAGAGTTCATTTACTGTATGTAGATATTCACAAATTTGGTCTTTGAAAGAACAGTTTTTTGCAGTACCTTGTTTTAACCAGCAGGTGGCGATAGAACTTAAAAGAAAAATCTGTAGCGCCCACCGTATTAGAACTGAATTTTATGATTGTTTTTTTTTTTAAGATTTTATTTATTTATTTGACAGAGAGAGAGAGATTACAAGTAGGCAGACAGGCAGGCAGAGAAAGAGGAGGAAGCAGGCTCCCCGCTGAGCAGAGAGCCGGATGCGGGCCTCGATCCCATGACCCTGAGATCATGACCTGAGCCGAAGGCAGAGGCTTTAACCCACTGAGCCACCCAGGCGCCCTATGATTGTTTTTATACGTGATTTTTTTATACACCCAAGAGAAAATTTGACATTTATATAAATTATAAAGCACAATAATAAAAGAAACAATAACCTACCACCTAAGCTAAAACATAGAATATAATCAATCTAATTAAGGACACCTTATGCTTTTCTCTAATATCATTCCCTTTTGCAAACAATACTATCCTGTATGATCTTGGTGCTATCATCCTTTCATTTTTCCCATGTATGTATATGTATATGTATACATCCCAAAATAATGTATTGTTTGGTTTCACTTGTTTTCAAGCTTTATATAAAAGGCATCATACTGAATATTTTTTTGCTTGACTTGTAATTCAGCAGTGTTTCTGAGATTCATCCATGTTGATGGGTGGAAACACAAAGTCTTAAGAGCAGAAATGAAATTAATTTTGGAATATTTCTAGAGTTGAATATAAATGCTATTATGTTTATTCTTCATATTAGCTTTGTGAGTAACTTGATGGAGGAAGGAACTGGTTATATAAACAAGGGATAGTTGAAGAACTCTGACCTAGTTCTTAAAATTTTTGGTTAAATTTAAACACTTTATTTCTCTGCCCTCATCTAGCCCAGAGTTTCTCAACCATGGCATGATTGACATTTTGGGCTGGATGATTCTTTGTTGCAGGGGCTGTCATGTGTGTTAGAACATGTTTATCTGCATGCCTGACCTTCTCCCATTAGATGCCTGTAACACCCTGTCTCCCCAGTTGTGACAATCAGAAGTGTCTTCTGGCATTGCTAAATACTGCCCATCCAAGGAGGGTAGGGTGGGGGGTGAGGGCAAAATCACTCCTAAGAAACATTGATCTAAACTTTGCATTGAGAAAATCATGTTACTATGGATTTTTTTTTTAAAGATTTTTTTAATTTATTTATTTCACAGAGGGAGAGAGATCACAAGGAGGCAGAGAGGCAGGCAGAGAGAGAAGGGGGAGCAGGCTCCCTGCTGAGCAGAGAGCCCGATGCGGGCCTCGATCCCAGGACCCTGAGATCATGACCTGAGCCGAAAGCAGAGGCTTTAACCCACTGAGCCACCCAGGCGCCCTACTATGGATTTTTCTAATGTTCCTCTTTTCCTCAGTAAACCAAAACTTTAGAATAATTAAATCAGTTATTATAGATAATTATAACAACTAATTATATCAAATCTACATGCATAAGTAATGTTTCGAGACTCTTCTTACCTTCCTCCATTTTCCCCATATCTAATTACCTTGACATCTCTCATTACTGCCTAGTTTAGAACTTTTATGGCTAGATTCCAAATACCTAATTGCTGCTCTCTAGACATACAATCTTAATGTTTACACCACTTTGAACTGCCCTTTCCTCCATAACCAGTTTGTTTTCTTTCAAAAATCATTCATTGGATAAATGTACCCTTGTGGTTCTCACAATTCTAACTGCATTTGCATTTCATCAGTTTAACGTGGCTCAGCCTCTATAATTGTGATACACTGTTTCTTATAAATTCTTCTGTATATATTCTTGGGGTCTATGTATTTTTACCCCACTTTCTCTATTCATCATAAACCAGATCAGAGCTGCAATAATGTAGTCCTGTGTGAAATGCTTGCTTCCCAGGGCATATCAAGTTAGAGGGTCTTAAATAAAGGGATATAATAAAAAACTACAAAGAAAAGAATCTATACCTTATTTCCTAGCCTCCCATCACCCCTACATTATATAATATTGAAAGTACTAAATATACACAGATGTAGGTTAATTAAGTAGAGACATCAGGCAATTAGGTGGAAGGGTACCCAAAATATGAAAATATAGGCTGATACAGATTTTGTTTTCTAAATCATATGAAAAATATCAGTAAAGAATGAAAATTAGGGACACCTCAGTCAGCTAAGCGTCTGTCTCTTAGTTTAAGCTCAGGTCATGATCTCAGGGTCTTGGGATCAAGTCCCATGTTGGGCTCCATGCTAAGTGGAGGGTCTGCTTGAGATTCTCTCTCTCCCTCTCCCTGTGTCCTACCCCCATTCCCCCACTCTCTCTCTCTCTCTCTCTCAAATAAATAAATAAATAAATCTTAAAAAGATTAAAAGTATGAAAATTAGTCCTCAACTTTTACTTTAAAAATGCTGTTATTGAAAAAAAATTATGTGAAGTGAAAACTCAACAATTGCCATGGTTATAAGAAAGTAAAGTCTGGAAAGACTTTATAAAAGATGAACTGTGAGCCAGAAAAGTGTCTTTTCTCACATAAATAAGGAAATCTGCAGGTGACAACTAGATTTGGTATATGCTTGCAAATAAGCATGGGCTAGTGAAGAAGTAGCCAATGTGATTGGGGTACAGTGATCTATATTAAATCCACTGTATTATGTAGGGAAGCAACAGCTGTATATGTTATAATTTGTTCTCTTTTACCATAAAAAGGGGGTTCCCACACTGCATTTTTCCTTCCATAAGAAATATTCTAAGGTAAGGGAAAAAATGGCAAAATGTGTGTGAACTCAGATTAACCAGGGAAGAGGTTAGAATGACTTCTTTACCACCAGAGCACTAAATAATTTCCAGGGTTACAAATATACAGATGTAGTGAAAAGAAGGGCCATATGCACCCCAATGTTCATAGCAGCAATGTCCACAATAGCCAAACTATGGAAAGAGCCGAGATGCCCTTCAACAGACAAATGGATAAAGAAGATGTGGTCCAGGGCGCCTGGGTGGCTCAGTGGGTTAAAGCCTCTGCCTTCAGCTCAGGTCATGATCCCAGGGTCTTGGGATCGAGGCCCGCATCAGGCTCTCTGCTCAGCAGGGAGCCTGCTTCCTCCTCTCTCCTCTCTCTCTGCCTGCCTCTCTGCCTACTTGTAATCTCTCTCTCTGTGTCAAATAAATAAATAAAATCTTAAAAAAAAAAAAAGAAGATGTGGTCCATATATACAATGGAATATTACTCAGCCATCAGAAAGGATGAATACCTAACTTTTGAATCAACATGGATGGAACTGGAGAAGATTATACTGAGTGAAATAAGCCAAGCAGAAAAAGTCAATTATATGGTTTCACTCACTTGTGGAACATAAGGAACAGCATGGAGGACATTGGAAGAAGGAAGGGAAAAATGAAGGGGGGGGAATAAAAGGGAGAGACAAACCATGAGAGACTGTGGGCTCTGAGAAACAAACTGAGGGTTTTAGAGGGGAAGGGGCAATGGGGTGGGTTGGCCAGGTGGTAGGTAAAAAGAAGGACACGTATTACATAGAGCACTGGGTGTTATATGTAAACAATGAATCTTGGAACACTACATCAAAAACTAATGATGTACTGTACGGTGACTAACATAACATAATAAAAAATAATTTAAAAAATAATAATTTCCAGGGTTAAAAACTGGAGGATGTAGAAAGGAAAAATATAAATCCCTCATAACAGGTCCAACAGAATGGTGTAGGGCAAGGATTGACAAACATTTTCTGTAAAGGCCAGATATTAAATATTTTAAGTATTGTGGGCCACATAGTCTGTCCCAACTACTTAGTTGTGTGATTGTTGAGTGAAAGCAGCCAGGCAATACGTAATGGATGGGCATGGCTGTATTGCAATAAAACGTTATTTTTGGATACTGAAATTTAAATTGTATATGGTTTTCCCATGGCATAAAATATTAATCATCTGCTCGGTTTTTCCAACTATTTAACAATATTAAAACAGGCAGTGGAATCAATTCAACACATGGGCCACAGTTTGCTGACACCTGATGTAGAGAACTCAACATTTAGATAATTTAGATAATTAATGAAAGATCGAAGAAGAAATTAGCAATGAAAGAAAATGCAATTTCATAACTTTGCTGGAGGGTTATTTTACAAAGAATAGTTTGGACTAATAATGAAGGGAGGATATAAAGCAAATGTAACTGAACAACATTTGCAGGTATTAGTTTATACTATTTTCTTACGTATTCTGTTCCACACTGCACCCCACACCCCGCCACCCACCCTGGTCCTGGCTAGTTGCCCCCTGTGTTGCCTCCATGAAGGACTGTCACAGCCACTAAAACCAGGAACAAAGAAAACAACTTTCAGACATAAGAGAAAAGATTAAAATCTACCCCTCATAACTTGCCTAGTTGGAAAGAGTAAGAACTGATGGGAAATTCAAAGAATTTTGTGCTTTTTTACTGCATCTCTGACAGGGAAGAAGAGGAAGATGCGGTCTGTGGGGATCTATGACCGAGGAGAGCCTAGAAGGCTCCATGGCTGCCGCAGGCATAGTTGGTTACAGTGGCACTTTGCAAAGCTCACCCACCATAAGCCCAGGAAGTCACATGGCGCCCTTGGAGGAGAAAGACTCTAACCATCTGACAATGGATCAAGAGTGAGATGAGGTCTCTCCAAGCCTATCAAATATAGTCTTGAAATCCAATTAGAAAAACAAGAGTTACATTCATCTTCCACATGTACATTTGTGGCATAAGAAACATACCCGCTTTACTTACAGAGTTCAAATGTCAGCTATCTGAGTGTTCCCAAGTCCTCAAAGCTGTTGGGGTAACCATATCTCTGTCAAATATAGAGCAGGAAACTTAATTTCATATGCCAACATCTTCTAGAATGCTTCGAGCTAATGTTTTTCTATTATGTCCTGCTTCTGCTGAATTCTTGATTTCCCTCAAGTCTAGCTTCTTTTGGCTGTTCTTTCTCTCCATCCCACATCATTCCCAAGACAGAACACAACCTCTTTCCCTTTATTTTCTCAAAATACCATGGAAACAAGGCACCTCTGTGTAGTATACTGCTTTTCACTGAAAATTTGCAGTTAACGGTGTAAGATGGGGGAGGAGGAAGAAGAAATTATACTGCAGCTATTTGGACACCACTATTCTTTAAAGATCTTTGGCCACAACATGGCACTTCTCTCTGGCTGCCTCTTACCTAGCTCCCTGCCATTTGGATGCATTCTTTCTTCAGTTTTACTCCCCATTCTCATCTCATTAACTCCTCCCCTTTTACCCTTTTTCTTTTGTGTTACCCATGGAAACTCTAAATTCTTCATTAACAGAACAATTTTGTTCTCTTGGTCTTGCCTCTAGCTTATCCTGGCTAGACCCACCATTAAAATAAAACTCTTTCTCTGCTACACTGACTAATAAGATCCATTTCCTTAGCATGGAGCCCTAAGAGAGTTATGTCTTTTTTGAATGCTAAAATCAATTGCCTAAGACTCTTCACTCTCCTGATTAGCAGAAATTATAGGAAGAAACACCTCCATTCCCCTGACATCTCCACCCCCAATCAGCAAGAATGAGTGGGGTGAGGGGTGCCTGCGTGACTCCGATAGGAATCTGCCTTAGGTTCAGGTCATGATATCAGGGTCTTGGGATCCAGCCCCACATGGGACTCCCTGCTGGGCAGGGAGTCTGCTTCTCCCTTTCCCTCAGCCCCTCCTGCCTCCCACTCATGCACACACTGTCTCTCTCTCTCTTTCTCATAAACAAACAAACAAACAAACAAATAAATAAATAAATAAATAAAATGGAAGGGGGATGACTAAGTTAGTTCTTAGGAGCCAGTCTTTAGTCCAATCCCATAGTGGTGATGATAAGGAAAATCTGTGTTCTGAGGTGGCTGACCAATCCAACAGGGGAATCCCAGTCCTGGCCCCCAAGCCCCACAGGCTGCGGCTGCAAGAGTGGCACAGAAACGGAAGTAAAAGTGTATAAACTACCCCCTTTGTTTGTGCTCAGGGCTCAGACCTTGAGAGATTACCCTCTTCTGTGCCCACCGTGTGAAAAAAAAACTCCAATCCTCCAAGGTCTCCGAGTGCCACTTGGTTTTTTGGTCAGGATCCAGTCCGTGTTCCAAAACAGTGAGAGGCACAGAGACCCTATCCAGTTTTACAGATAGGTCCTGTTGTTGTTGTTGTTGTTGTTGTTGTTCTTCTTCTTCTTCTTCTTCTTCTTCTTCTTCTTCTTCTTCTTCCTCCTTGTTGTTGTTGTTGTTGTTGTTGTTGTTGTTCTTCTTCTTCTTCTTCTTCTTCTTCTTCTTCTTCCTCCTTGTTGTTGTTGTTGTTGTTGTTGTTGTTCTTCTTCTTCTTCTTCTTCTTCTTCTTCTTCTTCTTCCTCCTCGTTGTTGTTGTTGTTGTTGTTGTTGTTGTTGTTGTTCTTCTTCTTCTTCTTCTTCTTCTTCTTCTTCTTCTTCCTCCTCCTTGTTGTTGTTGTTGTTGTTGTTGTTGTTCTTCTTCTTCTTCTTCTTCTTCTTCTTCTTCTTCTTCCTCCTCGTTGTTGTTGTTGTTGTTGTTGTTGTTGTTGTTGTTCTTCTTCTTCTTCTTCTTCTTCTTCTTCTTCTTCTTCCTCGTTGTTGTTGTTGTTGTTGTTGTTGTTGTTCTTCTTCTTCTTCTTCTTCTTCTTCTTCTTCTTCTTCCTTGTTGTTGTTGTTGTTGTTGTTGTTGTTCTTCTTCTTCTTCTTCTTCTTCTTCTTCTTCTTCTTCCTCCTCGTTGTTGTTGTTGTTGTTGTTGTTGTTGTTGTTGTTCTTCTTCTTCTTCTTCTTCTTCTTCTTCTTCTTCTTCCTCCTCCTTGTTGTTGTTGTTGTTGTTGTTGTTGTTCTTCTTCTTCTTCTTCTTCTTCTTCTTCTTCTTCTTCCTCCTCGTTGTTGTTGTTGTTGTTGTTGTTGTTGTTGTTCTTCTTCTTCTTCTTCTTCTTCTTCTTCTTCTTCTTCTTCTTCTTCTTCTTCTTCTTCGTCACACTGCCTTGGTCTGGTCATTTTTGAAAACATTCCCACATGATCTGGGGCCATGATTGTCCTCGGCAGCAGCAATTCTGTTTCTGGTCTCTCAGAAGCTTCTCATGGACTGTGTGTGTGTGTGTGTGTGTGTGTGTGTGTGTGTGTGTTGGATAGAGTTGTAGGGCACTGGGAAGATATGGAAACAAGGATTCTCCTTCTAATGTTATGGTCCAGGTTTAGGTTATCCTCAGCCAGCACTGGCTTGGGCTTCCACTCTGTCTCTGATTAGCAAAATCCCAGCACAGGCTGCAATCCTGTTCTAAGTTTGGACAACCCACTGCCTCTTGGAAAGCTCGTTAAACACTGTAGCAAGTGGATAAAAGCATGTTTCTAGGGCCAGACTACTTCAGGTCAAATCCTGTTGTATGTGACCTTGAGCAAGTGGTCACCCCCTTTATGTCTCGGTTACTTCATTGACAAAATGGAAATAAAAATAATACATACCTCAAAGGACTGTTGTGAGAATTAAATGAATTAATACATGGCTTTGATCGTACCTGCCTCACAATAAATGATTTGTAAATGTTTATATTTATTAAGGTTACAAAGAAGGCTTTGTGCTAATGTTGACTTGGACCTCCATGTTTTCTGAATCCCATCCTGCACTCCCATTTTAGCATAGATTTCAAAACATTCACACAATACTCAATTGGCTTTAAACACAGGGACTACATGACTGCCTTTGGAAACCCACACTGAGGCTGGATCACCACAGGAAAGAAATTGGATTTTATCTTGTTGATTACGGAGCACCACCAAAACTTTTGAAGGAGAAGAATGTTGTGGTCACATTTGTTTTTATAAAGATAACCATTTTGTTTTTCCTGTGCAGGGGTTAGTCTGCATGGAAAGAAACTGGAAGCAGATTGATCAACTAGAAGTTGCCAGTGGATTACACTAAGGTGATGAAGACATAAATTAAGGTGTCAGTGGCAATGGGGCTGATGAAGAGAGCTTGGCATTTAGAAGGTAGAATCAAAGGACTTACTGAAGAAGAAAACAAGGGATGAGAGAGAGGAATGATGTCTGATAATGCCAAGCTTTGAAACTCGGTAAATGAATAAATAGTGGTTTTATCAACTCCTTCTGTTCTTTCCAAGGGAAGAGGGGGAGGGAAGTGGAAGACACCATAATGACTTCAATTGGAAGCTAGTGGGATATTGGACAAACACTTTCTGGAGTTAGAGACAAGTAAGAGTTGGAGTTAAATATTTGGGAATTGGTAAACACTAGCATTCAATGGACTAGCAGAACATGAATAATCCACAAAGGAAAGATGAAAAACTTGGGAGGACACCCAGAGAACTAAGAGAGGGGTTTTATGAAAGCATATGGGAGAATAAGTTTTGAGGAAGAAGGAGGGTCGGAGAATCAGTGAGAAACTACTATGAGCCTTGTTATGAGTAGTCCGCAAAGGAAGGAGTAAGGAGTCACTGGCTTTGGCTGAGAAGTTAATAGGAAATGAGACCCTGGAGTCCATGAGTGTAAATTGCCCTCTTCACAAAATTTGGAGGAAAAGGAAAGAGAGAAATTGGAGGGTAGGTAAAGGCAGGAATAAGGGAAGTTTTCGTTTTCTAGGGTTTAAAAGAATTAAGCCTACTGGATGTGAGGGGGACAAGACTGGAAAGGGGAGGTGTTAAAAGTGAGAAAGTGGAAGCAATGCAGTTCTCAAGAAGAAAAAAGGGCTGGCATTCAGAGCCCAGGAGGAAGGAATGGACTAAAACATGACGAGTTAATACCCACAGAAGCAACTCTCCAGCAATAGGGGGCTGGCATTGGTAGATATATACCCCAGGGCTCTAGTTACAAGAGGGGGAAATTTTGACATAGATTTCTCAGAGGCCAGTTGCCTAAAGCTATAGCCCACTCACGAGACACCCTCTATTGGCCCTTCTCCCTATTACAACTCACTTCACTATTCTCTCACTTATGCTTCCTAGAATCACCACTCCAATAACCTACTTGCATCCAAATCTTTGTGTCATTCTCTGTTTCTGGGGAACCCCAATTTCAATAGATTGTGAGTTAGAGCATTAGTTCTAGGCTTTCTGATTCCAGATCTTGGGATTTTTCAGCCAAATCCTACTTTATCATTGCCCAAATTTAAGTTGTGCATTTTGCTTCTCTGTCTTTGTCCATACCAGTCATGCTGTGTCATCAGATGAGTAGTCTAGCATAAGGATCTTCTCAGAAGAGATCTGTGGAAACTGTAGAAGATAACTGTCAATGTGTGTCCCTCTCCTTCACTTCCATTGTTTCTGAATCTGACCCTTCATTTTGAGGGAGAGGTATATACATCATATCTATGTCTACTCCTTCATCTATGTTTAAAGTGGCATCTACATTTTTATCTACATATTTGTCCATATCTGTGTATATCTATCTATCTATCTACACACACACACACACACACACACACACACACACACACACACACACACATGTATCTCCACATCTAATGAAAATAGATTCCAGCCAGGGCAGGACAGGAAGTTAAGATATGAATAGGAACAAGGAGGTAGTAATGTTTTAGAGTTCTTTATTGGTTCTGGCTGGCTAACTTAGGCAAAAGTGAATTTGTTGGAATTTACTGGAGAATGTGGGACTCACAGAATTAAAAGAAATCTTGGGACATCTGGCTTCAGGATGAACAGGAAAGAAGAGAGGTGTAGAAAGCCAAGTAGCAGAAAGCAAAGAGCAGAGCTAGTCTGTCATTACCCAAAGTGTCCAGCCAATATGCTACTGCCTCTGCTCTTTCTGGGATGAATGGCCTTCCTTGGGTCCCTCCTGAAGGTGAAAATTCTCTGGGCAAAGCACTGACCTTCCTTGTCCCATTGCCCACCAGTGTCCCTGATGGGGTGAGAAAAGATCTAGCCATTTTGGCTCCTGCTATGGAAGTGCTGAATTATTTTCCCCCAAAGTTATGGAGAAGGCTCAGCTAGAAATAGAGCTGCTCTTGGAAAGAAGGAATAGAAGCCAGGAGACAAGAGAATAACAAATGTCAACTGCAAATCTCATCAGGTAACCAGACAGGGCTATTGGCTGGAGCTGCTTACTGACTGCAGATGACATAGGACTGGTCATTGATAAGTGAATAACCATAAGAACCTTATAATCTAGAATGCACAAGAATCCTTGGCTGTGATATGTATAATACAATATATACAAAACTGAGAAATATGGGGAAATACTGAAATAGGCGTTAGTAGTGGAATAAAATGATGCTAAAAAAAATTACCTCACAACAGGAACATACTTATTGACATTTTTCCGTGTTTGGACCCGCAGGTCAAAGTTGACTATCACAGACCTTCTGAGAAAAGCTTTCTGCAGGCTGAATGAGCACATGGGCAAAGGCACAGAAGCAGAAAGTACAATTTGTGTTTTGGAAATGGCATATATCCAGTCTGGCTGGAGTGCAGGGAACATGAGATTGTTCAGATATTTTCCTGTGGACTTTAATTCTTGTAAAAGCTGAACAAATCTTTTTAAGACAATTACCTGCTTTGCAAAACAGTTTTTTTAATTCTCACTTAGCCTGTATGATCAAATACTCAAAATCTGACTCTGGATCTCACCAATTGAAGTTCATAGCTCATGTTTTGGCCTCTTATTCTCTTTTATTTTTCAGTAGTCACTAAAAGGAATTAAAGGGCAACTCGCATATTTGTACACCAATGTTCCTAGGCATTCTGAACAATAGCTAAAAGGTGGGAAACAACTCAAATATCCATAGATGGATGAATAGACCAAATGCAGTCAGTCTCCACGTATGATGAGATATTATTCATTCGTGAAAGGAAGGAAATTCTGACACGTGTAACAACATCAATGAACCTGGAAGGCATTGTGAAAAGTAAAATTAAGCACAAGACATATACTGAATGATTCCTCTTGTGTGAGGTAGTTAGTGTTGTCAAATTCATGGAGACAGAGAATCAAATGTGGTTGCCAACATCTGTGGTCAAGGAGAAGGGGAGTTAATATTTAATGGGGACAGATTTTCAGTTTGGGAAGATGAGAAAAATTCTAGAAATGGATGGTGGTGATGGTTGCACAACTATTTAAATGTACTAATGCCACTGAACTATACACTCAAAAATGGTTAAAATGGGAAAAAATGGTTAGAGTGGTAAATTTTATGTTGTGTATATTTTATCACAACTTTTTAAAAAGGTAACCAATAGTCTTTCTCACTGTGTCACCAAAAAGGTTCAACAAGAGGAACTCTGTAGGGTATCTGAACTCTGCTTTCCTCCCCAAAGCCAATGAATAATTCCTGCAGTTGTATCCATAGATGTAGAGGAAATAGCGAAATACCACCTCCAGATCCACCCTTCATGGGAGAATTTGTTGCCCTGTTACATGGTGTGTGTGGTCAGCACTCAGGCCTTACAGGGATCCTCTGAGCCGTGGGCAGCCACCTCCTGCCAAGGTCTCTCTCCCCTTCCTTGGGGAGAGGAATATGATCCATCCAACAGGGGGTAAGACCCATGCATTTTGGCCCAACGCAGGATACCTCTAATGGACCATTCTAGTTCTGATGGATCATTTTAACTCCACATAGGTTCTTCCTTTCTCCAGTCCTTTCTCCTTCCTCTCCCTCCCACAGGGAGTGATCGCAGAACACTTCTTAATAAACATCCTGTGCACAAAACTCTATTTCAGAGTCAGCTTGCTGGACAACATAGCCTGAATGGACAGAGGAAGTTCCTTTAAAAACAGAAAGGGAGAAAATGATGTACAGAGGAATGAGGATGACAACGGATTTCTGGATGAAACAACATAAATGAGAGGACAGTAGAGTAACCAGGATGCTACCTGCAACAAAACCCCCTTCAGAATCTCAGGCACAAATATTTTCAGATACACAAAAAAACTAAAAATATCAATCACCAGCATGTCCACACTACAGAAAAAGTTAATTTGATAAAATTCATGAAACTGTACATTAATGATTTGTGCACTTTTCTGTGTTTTTTGCTTCGATGCATAGTTTATTAAAAAAAAAAGAGGCAGGAATAGTAATGTGCATTTGTGGTGTAATGAGTAGGGGTAGCTTTCTTCTCTATACAACCTGACCCCTTAAGTCCTGGCTGCCTTAGTAACTCTGTGATGCTTTTATTCGAATGGTACCTCGATATCTGTCTAATTAATCCAATTATTTTTTAAAAATTTTATCTGATGTTTCAAGTTTTTCTTGGTAGCGATGTTGAGCTGCTTCAAGCTCTTCTTTCATTATAGATTAAAGCAGAGGTTTCTGTTACCTTTCTTCATTGGAATGTGAAATTCTTGTTCTGCTAAAAGTGTGAATGAATTTGGCAATGTTAAAAAATGATTTTAGGAGCAGAGTATAGTTCCATCTATACTCACTGCTCTCTATCTCACAAATAATTATAGATTCTTAAAAATCACTTTTTTCTTCCCATCTAAATTAGTAATCTTTATAAGACTATTAATTATCTGTGTGTATCTATTGCTGCCTCACTCTCTAATAATAAAATCACGGTCCTGATCTTGTTTCAAGACAGAAGGAAACTAAAATTTGTTGCATGTCTTCTGCATATTAGGCCCTATAGTAAACACTACAGGTAAGTTACCAAGTTTGATCAAATTATCAATTTTGAACATTTATATTATATGCCATTACAGATTTTTATTGTAGGAATTTTATTGCTCTATGAATAATAAATATTCCTGAGCTGCTATTATATGTTATGTATGTGCTGGGTGCTGTGGGTATAGAAATAGGAAAATAAGTCCCTGACGTCTCTTAGAACAGAGAGAAACTCCAGTACATGATATAGTGATGCACAGTGTAAGACAAGTAAACACATAGGAGAACATGTAGTCTGGGTGCATGGAGCTGGAGAAGAACAGGTCCCCAGGGGAGTCCTATGTCATTTTGAGAGGGTACATAGAAATTATTGGAATAGGAAAATAGAGGAATGGAATATACATGCACACACACATATATACATACATGCATACCTACATATATAACTCTCAATGATAACACATGGGAACATATAATGTGGTTAATTCATTGGTGAAAATAGTCAAGGAACATGAGATACTAGGTTTGTCAGGCATGTTCATTGAACGAGACAATCTTCTACTAAACTAAGTGCATCCTCCTTTCTTTATTCTTTAAATTCCCTATTGGGTAGTAGAATAGTGCACACTGGGAGCTTTCCTTACTTAGGAAAGTTACCCTAACAGTCATGTTTCACAAGAATCTCTCCCCTGGATCCATCATCTGTGGGCAAGAGAGTAGAGGTATAGCCTGGATGCATGGCTGTTATATGTCTACCTGTACTCTGAAATATAGGTGACTGGGCTAATTGGATTCTTTCTCCTAGGGATGTGGAATTTGTAGGGAAAGACACAGGGGTTATATTTCCATTGAAACTAAAACATTTTAAGGGCTGCTTGCTACAGACTAAATTGAAGAATTCCTGCTGCTGAGGTTTTTAGAGCTGTCTTTATTCTGCCTTCCCTCACTTGTTTGCAGCAGCCTGTTATTGATTCTGTTACTTACTTCAGCATCCCTCTAATAAGTCCAATTTTTTTTCTCAAGATGGCTGGATAAAGTTTATTTCTTTAGCTTGCAAGCAAAAACAAAACAAAAACCAATGTAAGTGAATTACTCTGAAATTGGCCCTTAATATTTCATAACCTTTCATTGCTGGAGGTAGCAACAAGGGGTCTACTCTAAAAGTTCTAGAATTTTCCCTCAATATATCTAAGAGGGAAGCAGAAAAAAAGCACTTCAATATTAGAGGATCATGTTAGTGTACACTCTTGTGTCATGCACATGTGAGTCAGGCCCCTATCCTTTTTTTTGATGTTGTCCTAGTGACTGGTAAAGTAATCCAAGTATAAAATGTAAACTTTTTAAATGTAAAAATTTAAAAGCTTAATATGCCAGCTTCTGGTCTCAAATACACATGCAGAAACATAAGTTCATTGTAATCAGCCATGTGTGGGCTAACCAAAAAATGAATTGGAATGTGTGTATAATTGTGCACAAAGAACGTTTCTTTTTCCTCAGCAGATGTACAGTTATTTTGAAGTGACAGCAAAGAGCTATATCTCAGGGCATTATATTTAGGTGGTCTTATATTTTCTAAGGAAAAATAATAAAAGGTGAATAAAAAATAAGGACAAATTTTAAATTCAAATATTTTGGTCAAGCGTATGTTTTTAAATTCTCTGCTAGTGTCCAGAAATTTTGTCAGAATAATTAACAACCCTAGGAATTCCACTTTTAGATGTGGTCATAAAAGTACGAATCATCATGTGTTTTCCAATTAATTGCAGAATGTTTGAGAGGAGATAATATTTAAAGAATCTAAAAGCTAAGGGATAAAAAAATGCACACATCAAGATCGGATTTATGTGGATGAGTGAAAGAGATTTACAACAAATTTATCAAAAAAAGCAGAGAAGTCCTACCGTGGAGCAGAATGAAAGACAGCTTGTGTTACTGCCCATCTCTCCCATATGTAAAAGCATATTTTAAAATGTGACCTTACTTAACATGAACTTCTGTTTTCTTTTTTTCTCCTACATATTTTTCACAATACAGCTGAATTTCTTCTTCATGTGTTAAGTGTAAAAAATCTGTTTTCTATTAGAATTTAACATTTATTTGGTTGCAATTCTTTAATGACATGTGATCTTACGGGGAGATTCTTTAATAAGAAAATGTTATTTTTCTGAGGCATAGAATATATGCAGTTCTGAAGGCCTTGCATACACATTGAAAGAAAAACAAACATTCCTTAGCCAGAGCTCTTTTTATTCTTTGCAGGGGGAAAAAATTGAATAAGAAAACGTCTTTTGCACTTTTCTGTGTTAAGGAACCAATTTAAACTTGGTTAAATACCAGAGGAAAAAAATTTTCAGGTAGACAAGAAACCTCTGAAAAGATGAGTCATGAACAAGCATTTCATTTTATCTTAACTGGTATGCAAGGAAGGATACTGTGCAATCTGAAGCTACACATTTTGGGGGACCTGTCAAGTGTCTGCCAATATTACTTTTTACGTGTTTTGTGTAACAGGCCTAGGGAGAGAGCAGTCCAGCTTTGAGCAAAAGAACACAGGACTCTGGGACAGAGTTCTCTAGAAAACAACAGCATTTGGAAAATTCCTTCTCAGGAATTTGGGTTTCTTATCTGGGATCCTATAACAGCCAGAGTTCAATCAGAAAAGCAGAGCTTCTAGAATATATAAGGGATGATCTTATGCAATTGTGGGGGCTTGGTGAAGCAGTCTCTAAAAGCCCCCTTTTTTCACATATGATGTTGAAGCTTAAAGTACGCAGGACAGGTAAGTGAGGACAGATGACTGGGCCCAGGAGGTGGAGCGCAGGAGGATGGATTGAAACCTGTATCAGTTCTTATTGCCTCTGAACTTGGTGATGTGGGTGTCCCATTGGAGCTGAACACTTTGTCATGAGCTGAAGGAAGATCCAGGGAAAGTCAGAGCAATCGTCAACCTGACCGAAATCTTTCACCAGCACGATGATCCAACAGGTAGGCAACAGCCCAGGAGAGCCACAAAGACAGCTACTTTCTTTTTCTTTTCTTTTTTTTTTTAAGATTTTATTAATTTATTTGACAGAGAGAGATCACAAGTAGGCAGAGAGGCAGGCAGAGAGAGAGAGGGGGAAGCAGGATCCCCGCCGAGCAGGGAGCCCGATGCGGGCCTCGATCCCAGCACCCTGAGATCATGACCTGAGCCGAAGGCAGAGGCTTAACCCACTGAGCCACCCAGGCGCCCAAAGACAGCTACTTTCATTTCTGCCCTCCAAATCTAGCATGAGAATCTCAAGTGTGGCCAATCCTAGGAAAACAAAGGAAAAGGAGTTCTGGAAAATGTTTAGCCTAGCCAAACTGACATGTTACAAAGCTTCCCCCACTTATTTCTTGGTTCTTTTTCCTTGTCTTGCTCTTGATCTTTGCCCTTATGTTTTTAGATATTGTCAGAGTCTTTCTCAGAAAGGCTATGTAAAGGTAGGGGTTTTCTTGTTTGTTTTACTTCTTGCTTGTCTGAATTGTCTTTATTCTATTTGATCGCTAGCTTGGCCTTGTGGGGTCTGATTCGGAAAATATAAATTCCCTCAGAATTCTTAAGGCATTCTTTCTGTGGAAAAGCATGATGCTACTATGAGTCTCGGTTCTTTTTTTTTTTTTTAAGATTTTATTGATTTATTTGATGGATAGAGAGATCACAAGTAGGCAGAGAGGCAGGCAGAGGGAGAGGGGGAAGCAGGCTCCCTGCTGAGCAAAGAGCTCTATGCAGGGCTCGATCCCAGGACCCTGAGATCATGACCTGAGCTGAAGGCAAAGGCTTAACCCACTGAGCCACCCAGGCACGCCGAGTCTTGGTTTTTTTTATGCGATTTTGTTTCTTCTGGAAGATTTTTGTAACTTTTCACTATCACTGTTCACAATTCCATCATTATGTGCCCAAGGAGTGGGTGCGCTTTTTTTTTAAATTCATTGTGCTGGACACTAAATAGTCTCTTTCAACTTCATCTCCTTCATTTCTGGGAATTATTTTTCTATTGTTTCTTTGACATTTTGCTTTACATTGTTTCGTGTGTTCTTTTGAAAGTTCTGTGAGGTGCATGCTTGACTTCCTAAATTAAACCTCTAATTTTCTTCTCTGTGCTCTCCTATTTTTCATATCCTTGTCTTTTTTATTCTACTTTCTGGAAGTTTTTCTTAAGTATATATTCAAATCCATTCAGTTAAGTTTTTGGTTTTGGTTTTTAATTTCACCTATTTAATTTTTTGGTGCATCTCCTATCTCAACAAAACAAAACCTGTTCTTTACCCCACTTCCCCTTATAGTAATAATACCCCTATTGCTTGTTCCCCTCATGCCCTTTGCACTAATTGATCTCTGCCTGGACTGCTTCCTTTCTTTCCTGTTCTAGGTATCCCCATGCCTTACTTTCAAGCCTTTGTTCAAAGGCCATCTCAGGGGAGCCTTCTCTAACCCACTCCATTTATTTATTTTTTTTTTAAAAAGATTTTATCTAGTTATTTCACAGAGGGAGAGAGATCACAAGTAGGCTGAGAGGCAGGCAGAGAGAGAGAGGAGGAAGCAGGCTCCCTGCTGAGCAGAGAGCCCAATGCGGGGCTGGATCCCAGGACCCTGAGATCATGACCTGAGCTGAAGGCAGAGGCTTTAACCCACTCAGCCACCCAGGGGCCCATAACCTATTCCATTTAAATTTGCATCTTCTTCCCCACCCACTCCACAGTCCTCTCCCCTGACTTATTTTCCCCCACAAAATATGAAAAATGTCATTTTCTTATATATTGTATAATTTTGTTAAATGTTTACTTCCCCATCTCTGTTAGACTGTAAGCTCTATGTGGGCAGAGACTTGTCTGTTTTGTTCCTTGCAGTTTCTCCAGCATCTAGAACATTGCCTGGCTCATAATAAACCCTCAGAATTCTGCATTCCTTGGTTCCTTCTTCCCCCTACCCTTGCTCTTAATGTTTGTTTTTTCATATTGGAATAACTCTTCAAATGTTTGGTGATCCTTGTTTTTCTCTATGTGAGGCACCAAAAATATTTACCAAAAGCTAGCTTTATGTTCATGGGTGGAATTTGTGGACTGCTGAGTTTTATTATATGATTAATTCATGAGCTGTCACATCTATAGTAGGAACCACTATATTTTAGTATCATTAATTATTTTCTATGGGGTCATTCCATTTCTCCCAAGAGGAATTCTTTTCTTCTGTCAAGAAATATAAGGGTGGGCGCCTGGGTGGCTCAGTGGGTTAAAGCCTCTGCTTTCGGCTCAGGTCATGATCTCAGGGTCCTGGGATCGAGGCCCGCATCGGGCTCTCTGCTCGGCAGGGAGCCTGCTTCCTCCTCTCCCTGTCTCTCTGCCTGCCTCTCTGCCTACTTGTGATCTCTCTCTGTGTGTCAAATAAATAAATAAAATCTTTAAAAAAAAAAAAAAAAAAAAAAGAAATATAAGGGTATCTGACAGCATTCTGGTTTGAAAAAGGTCATTGGGCACAGTACTTCTATCCATATTTTCATTTAACTTCTCTGTTTATAGCTCCTACCTTTCAATATTCCTGATATCCCCAAATGAAATGACCTTTCAAATCAGATTCTCATGGGAATAAAACATGGGCAAGTGGTAGGTGGTAAATATATAAAGGGTTACATGTGGTGGGGAAGGGCTATTGGGCCCAACTATACTTTATATATTATTTCATCAATTCTGCCACCCTCTCCCCAGTTTCAGCCTTTACAATTACCCTTGAATTTTGTGGTTCCTCTAAAACCTCTTCTAATAAGTTGTAATCTCTTATTTTCTCATGTATCATTCCTGTTTGCATAGACATTGTAGGTTTATGCCTTTTTATTTCTTTGCTGTCATTTTATTTATTTTTTTAAAGATTTTATTTATTTATTTGAGAGAGAGAGAGACAGTCGAGAGAGGGAACACAAGCAGGGGGAGTGGGAGAGAGAGAAGCAGGCTTCCCGCTGAGCAGGAAGCCCAACGTGGGGCTCAATCCTAGGCGCCTGGGATCATGACCTGAGCCAAAAGCAGACGCTTAACAACTGAGCCACCCAGGTGCCCCTGCTGTCATTTTAAAAGGATTTGGGGAGAGAGCACAGATAAAGTGGTGGTCAATCCACCATATTTAATAAGGTTTTGGTAAAAATTTTCTGTTTAGGTAGGGACAGATCCATATTGATCTTTGGGAGAAAACTTTTCTTTTTCTTGGTGGGTGACACCTTAATGAGCTATTACTATAGAAAATAAAGCCCGTGTTATATTCTAAAAGGGAAAAATTGTTGATATAAAAAGCAAAATTTCTCTGCATAATCCTATTAATGGTTTTCTTTAGTGTAGGCACAGCTATATCACCAGTGCTTATGACTTGATTGACTGGGAAGAGAGAATTTTTCCCCCTTCTTATGAAGAAGAAGAGGAGTTAAGGATAGGCTATGGTCAAGGATACTTCTGCACATGGGAGATCACATAGTCCCTTCAATATGGAAGTAGTTTGGGTCCATGGGCAAAATGAGAGAAGGCTCGTGGGGGACCTCTGTGGAGAAGAGAATAGTCATAGTTATTATCCCTGTTTACATTTGCCTTCTCTGCATTGTAATTTCCTTTCATTATCCCCAATTTTCAGAACAGGTTTGCAAACATCACAACATATTAAAGGCTTCTGTTGGGGCTTCAGAAAGGGGCTTGTGACTAAGTCTTGGGTCGATTAGGGAAGGAGAAGGAGAAAGTAGTCTTCTCCCACAACCACCATCTCCATTTTGAAATCTACCTGGTGGCAACAGCAGTCCCAGAACATTAGGAGCCGGCCAGGAACAGAGCAACAATTTTTTGACATAATAATATGGGTTTTCCCTTATATAATATTATGTATCAGTTAGATCTCAACTTTAAAAAAGGCTTTACTAGATAAAAAAATACTATTTTGGGTTTTCCAACTTGATAATTACAGTACCTTTGTCACTGTCTGCTTAGAGCAGCAGAGGAGCTGTAAAAGGTCCCTAACTTATAGGACTCTAAGTTTCGACTCCAACCTAGTTGACTCACCCACTACATATATTCATCAGTATTGCCTAGTTATCCATGAACTCCCCAACTTTGATATAAAACCGTAATCCTCATTATGTTCTAGGGAGTTTCCTTGTAGATAATAACAAATAAGCAAGAGAGAAGAATTTAGGGGCACCTGGGTGGTATGGTTAAGCTTCCGACTCCTGATTCTGGCTCAGGTCATGATCTCAGGGTTATGGAATTGAGCCCCGAGGTGGGCTCTGAGCTCAGTGCGAGTCAGCTAGTCCCTCTCCCTGTGCTTCCCTTCCCTGCCCTACCACCACCACTCCTCCTCCCCTGCCACCACCACCACCACCACCACCACCCTCCCCCCGCCATGCCCCCTCACTGCTTGCTCTCTCTCAAATAAATAAATAAATAAAATCTTAAAAAGAGAGACGATTTAAAAGTGGGAGTGGATTTTAGGGACTATTTGATTTAATAGCTTTATTTTACAAATGAGAATATTGAGGTTGAAAGAGCCAGGACAGAGCATGAATATCAAGCAGTTCTCTCAATTTTTAGTAAGTTGTTTCCACTCATTTGACTATACCATTGATATTGACATGGCATGGATTAATTAATTCAGGAGCTATTTACTTAGCATCCATTAATTTTAAGTTTTCACTAGTTACATAGGCAATAGAAATAGGGTGATTCACTATAACACCAGTTTAGTTTTACTAATTTTAAAATGCTTTTCTATAGAAATTTCTCAGACCTATTCTCTGTGAGAACAAGTTTTGTATTCTTTGAGGACTCTGTCTGAGATGATATCTAAACTAACGTTTTAGGAAGTTTTATTACCTTCCCCAGAGGAGGCTCTGTTAGTTGCCTGAATGAAGACAGTTATTGATGACCTCTTTGTTTCATATGCTCCACTCCAAATATTTCAGTAAAAGACATGTTTTGAGTTTAAGACATGAACATTGTATTGAGAGTGCAGGGTTCTGAAAGTTCCATAAAGGGTACATGTCCCTGAGTTGGGAGTAAGTTTGGAAAATATAACCATCAGAAATATATGCTGGTAGCATACATGTAAGATCAGTTGTCTGAGTCTAGCTCACAATGGGGCTGAGAACAGACATGTTTTCTGCTCCAGCCTTGAGTGGACTGGAGATGGGGGAGGGGAGCTGGAATTAAACCTTCCCCCTGGGACTGGGTCAGGTATCAGATAATGGGCAGGTGTCCAATCCAGCAGTTACAATCCAGGGTTCAGAGGGTTTGAATGACAATTGTGGTATAACTGATGTATGAATTGAGAGAGTTCTCTGAATGAGGTCTATGAAAAGAAGAAGGAGAGAACTTGTCAGCACTCATCTAATCCTGTCCAGGAGCCAGAGTGACCTGATCTTGCTGCAACTGTACTTGTTGTCCAGAGGAAATATTCTCAGGCCAGAGGAGAAAAGTATATCTAATTACTTTACTTTGAAAAACAAAACAAAACGAAAAGCCTCTGAGATTATCCAATAGCCTTTATTCATGTTCTTTGTGCACCCAAGCTACTTTTGACTTGCTCTCCAGAGAGATTTTGCCCATCTATGAGGAATCTTCTATGGAAATTACTAAACAGATCAACTTACTCAACAATTCTTTTTTTCTAAATTAATGTGTTAGTTTTTCTGTTTTATATATCCCTTAAGAATCTGTTGAATATGTTTGTTCCCAGAAAACTAATCATGCTTAGGGTAAGTGCATAAATCCAACTTCTAGACAGGCCAGTTTAAGATGTCAGCCTTAATAACATCACTATTCTGTTCAGTGAAACTGTGTTAAGCAAAATGGAAAACTCTGCCTTAAAGTCTGCATGCCAACCCTTCGATCTTGGTCCATTTCCTCCAACACTGAGTCCAGCCTGCTCCTCTTATAGTGTTTTATCACACCTTTTTTTTTTTGTCCCAGGGTTACAGGTCTGTGAATCATCAGGCTTATACCTTTCACAGCACTCACCATAGCACAAACCCTCCCCAATGTTCATAACCCAGTCACCCTTTCCCTACCCTTCCACCCACCAGCAACCCTCAGTTTGTTTTGTGAGATTAAGAGTCTCTTATGGTTTGTCTCCTTCCCGATCCCATCTTGTTCCATTTTTTCCCTCCCTATTCCCCATAACCCCCCCTCAAATTCCTCATATCAGCAATATCATGTGATAATTGTCTTTCTCTGATTGACTTATTTCACTTAGCATAATACCCTCTAGTTCCATCCATGCCATTGCAAACGGCAAGATTTCCTTTGATGGCTGCATAGTTTTCCTGATGGACTGTGTGTGTGTGTGTGTGTGTGTGTGTGTGTACCACATCTTCTTTATCCACTCATCTGTTGATGGACATCTAGGTCCTTTCCATACTTTGGCTTTGTGGACAATGTTGCTATAAACATTCGGGTGCATGTGCCCCTTCGGATCACTGCATTTGTATCTTCAGGGTAAATACCCCAGTAGTGCAATTGCTGGGTCAAAGGGTAGCTCTATTTTCAACTTTTTGAGGAAACTTCATACTGTTTTCCAGAGTGACTGCACCAGCTTGCATTCCCACCAACAGTGTAGGAGGTTTCCCCTTTCTCTGCATCCTCCCCAACGTGTTTCCTAAGTTTAGCCATTCTGACTGGTACTGGTGTGAGGTGGTATCTTACTGTGGTTTTGATTTGTATTTCCCTGATGCCGAGTGATTTGGGCAGTTTTTCATGTGTCTGTTGGACATTTGGATGTCTTCTTTGGAGAAATGTCTGTTCATGTCTTCTGCCCATTTCTTGACTGGGTCATTTGTTCTATGGGTGTTGAGTTTGATAAGTTCTTTATAGATTTTGGATACAACCCTTTATCTGATATGTCATTTGCAAATATCTTCTCCCATTCTGTCAGTTGTCTTTTGGTTTTGTTGACTGTTTCCTTTGCTGTGCAAAAGCTTTTGATCTTGATGAAGTCCCAATAGTTCATTTTTGCCCTTGCTTCCCTTGCCTTTGGCTATGTTTCTAGGAAGAAGTTGCTGTGGCTGAGATTGAAGAAGTTGCTGCCTGTCTTCTCCTCCAGGATTTTGATGGATTCCTTTCTCACATTGAGGTCTTTCATCCATTTTGAGTTTATTTTTGTGTGTGTTGTAAGGAAATAATCCAATTTCATTCTTCTGCATGTGGTTGTCCAATTTTCCCAACACCATTTGTTGAAGAGACTGTCTTTTTTCCATTGGACATTCTCTCCTGCTTTGTCAAAGATTAGTTGACCATAGAGTTGAGGGTCCATTTCTGGGCTTTCTATTCTGCTCCATTGATCTATGTGTCTGTTTTTGTGCCAGTACCATACTGTCTTGATGATTACAGCTTTGTAATAGAGCTTGAAGTCTGGGATTGTGATGCCACAAACTTTGGTTTTCTTTTTCAACATTCCTCTGGCTATATGGGGTCTTTTCTGGTTCCATATAAATTTTAGGATTATTTGTTCTATTTCTTTGAAAAAAAATTAATGGTATTTTGGTAGGGATTGCATTAAATGTGTAGATTGCTCTAGGTAGCATAGACATTTTCACAATATTTGTTCTTTCAATCCATGAGCATGGAACGTTTTTCCATATCTTTGTATCTTCCTCAATTTCTTTCATGAGTACTTTATACTTTTCTGAGTGTAGATTCTTTGCCTCTTTGGTTAGGTCTATTCCTAGATATCTTAAGGTTTTGGGTGCAAGTGTAAATGGGATCGATGCCTTAATTTTTCTTTCTTCTGTCTTGTTGATGTATAGAAATGCAACTGATTTCTGTGCACTAATTTTATATCCTGAATTCCTGTATGAGTTCTAGCAGTTTCGGAGTGGAGTCTTTTGGGTGTTCCACATAAAGTATCATATCATCTTCATAGAGTGAGAGTTTGACTTCTTCCTTGCTGATTTGGATCCCTTTTATTTCTTTTTGTTGTCTGATTGCTGAGGCTAGGATTTCTAGTACTATGTTGAATAGCAGTGGTGATAGTGGACATCCCTGCTGTATTCCTGACCTTAGGGGAAAAGCTTTCAGTTTTTCCCCATTGAGAATGATATTTGCTGTGGGTTTTTCATAGATGGTTTTGACCATCTATGAGGTATGTACTCTGTGTCTTTTGATTGGGGTATGTACTCTGTGTCTTTTGATTGGGGAATTTAGCCCATTTACATTCAGGGTAGTTATTGAAAGATATGAATTTAGTGCCATTGTATTGCCTGTAAGGTGACTATTACTGTATGTTGTCTCTGTTCCTTTCTGGCCTGTTACTTTTAGGCTCACTCTTTGCATAGAGGACCCCTTTCAATATTTCCTGTAGGTCTGGCTTGATGTTTGCAAATTCCTCTAGTTTTTGTTTGTCCTGGAAGCTTTTTATCTCTCCTTCTATTTTCAATGACAGCCTAGTTTCAATGACAGTCTATCTCTCCTTCTATTTTTAATGACAATTCTAGTTGGATATAGTATTCTTGGCTGCATATTTTTCTCGTTTAGTGCTCTGAATATATCATGCCAGTCCTTTCTGGCCCACCAGGTCTCTGTGGATAGGTCTGCTGACAATCTAATATTTTTATTATTGTATGTAACAGACCTCTTGACCTAAGCTGCTTTCAGGATTTTCTCTTTGTCACTAAGACTTGTAAGTTTTACTATCCGATGATAGGGTGTGGACCTATTTTTACTGATTTTGAGGGAGGTTCTCTGTGCCTCCTGGATTTTGATGCTTGTTCCCTTCACCAAATGAGGGAAATTCTGTGCTATAATTTGCTCCAATATACCTTCTGCCCCTCTCTCTCTTTCTTCTTCTTCTGGGATCCCAATTATTCTAATATTGTTTCGTCTTATGGTATCACTTATCTCTCAAATTCTCTCCTCATGGTCCAGTAGTTGTTTGTCTCTCTTTTGCTCAGCTTCTTTATTCTCTATCATTTGGTCCTCTGTCTCACTATTTCTCTCTTCTGCCTCATTTATCCTAGCAGTAAGAGCCTCCATTTTTTACTGCACCTCATTAATAGCTTTTTTTATTTCAACTTGGTTAGATTTTAGTTCTTTTATTTCTCCAGAAAGGGATTCTCTAATATCTGCCTTGCTTTTTTTGAGCCCAGCTAGCAAGCACCTTGATCATCATCATTCTGAATGCCTCTGGTTCTGACATATTACTAATGTCCTTATTGATTAGGTCCCTAGCCATCGGTACTGTCTCTTGTTCTTTTTTTTTCTTTGTGGCGAGTTTTTCCACCTTGTCATTTTATCCAGATAAGAATAGATGAATGAGAGAACAAAATACTTAAAGGGTAGCAACAAACCCAGAAAAATATACACTAACCGAACCAGAAAACACCCAAAACGGGGGAGAAAAAACGGGGTGGGGGGAGAAGAAAAAAATCTATATCTTTATCTTTAAGACTGGTGAATTGAACAGAGCCACACACTTGCTTTGGGGTGTATTTTTGTTCTATTAGAAGAAACTATCTCCCAATATTTTAAAGAAAGAAAAACTTATATGTATACAGATAAGGGTAAACATGATGAAGGGATGGAATATAATTGAAAAGTTGAAAATTAAAAAAGATTCTAAAAAAAGAATTGATAAGATAAGTTGGTTGAAAAAAGAAAAAAAATGAGTCAAGAATGTGATCAGGCTGGAGACTAGAACAAAACCATGTGCTAGATTTAGGGTATATTTTGAGCTATTAGAAGAAATTGTATCCCAGAATTTTAAAGAAAAAAAACCTGTATGTGTACAAAAAATAAGGTTAAATACAATGAAGGTATAAAATGAGTATAGCCATGAAAATTAAAAAGATTTTTTAAAAAGTATTGATAAGATAAAATAGTTAAAAAAGACTTCAAATAGGAAAGAGGAAAATTTTTTTAAAAAGAGTAAAAAAAAATAAAATTCAAAGAATTTAACTTTGAAAAACTAAAGGATCATGGGGAAAAAGCCATGAATTCTATGTGTTGCTTTCCCCTAGCTCAGAGTTCCACAGTTCTCATTAATCGGTGAACTTGATCTTGGCTGGATGTTCCTGCTGATCTTCTGGGGGAGGGGACTGTTTCAGTGATTCTCAAGTATCTTTGCCTGAGGCGGAATTGCACCACCTTCACCAGGGGCCAGGCTAAGTAACCTGGTCAGGTTCGCTCTCAGGAGCTTTTGTTCCCTGGCTTTCCGTACAGCTTTGGAGGACGGGAATGAAAATGGCGGCCTCCCAATCTCTGGCTCTGTAGAAGCCAAGAGCTTGATTAGGTCCCTAATCAAGTGCACTCTCAGAGAAAAGCAGTCAATCCCTCCCAACTCCCTGGTCTCCAGCCACACTCTGAGCTCACCCAGCCTGTGACCGAATGTTTCTTTCTCTGGCGCACGGCCCCACTTGGAGTCTCCAAACCTGGCATATTCCTGCAGCACGCTCCCATGCCACTCCTCCTGGAGGAGGATGGAGGGGGTCTCTCTGGATCTGCAACTTGTGGGGTCCCTGCTCAAAGAGCAGTGGCCTGACTGTGCCCTGGATCACTGTTTAAGGTAATCCAGAACTGAGAGACCCCTCCTCAGCTCAGCTCCATCTCTGTAGCCAGCTCCCCTGCTCCAATACCTGGGATCTCTGTTGCACTCAGATACCCCTGTCTTTTTGTATCCTTGCGGGTCCTGAGACCACACTATCCCAGGGAGGGCTTCACCCTCCACTTAGCCTTGGGGCGACGTCCCTCAGTGGAGCAGACTTCTAAGAGTTCTGATTTTGTGCTCTGCTGCTCTCTCACTTGCTGGGAGCCAGCCCTCCCCCACACAGTCTCTCTTCCCATTGCTACGGATTCACTTCTTCACACATCCTACCTTCTGGAAAGTGCTCAATTTTCTGTTACTAGAATTGCTGCTTTTCTTCTCTTGATCTCCTGTTGAATTTGTAGGTGTTCAGAATGGGCTGATAACTATCTGGCTGAACTCCTGGGACCCGATGATAATTGGTCTCCTACTCCTCCACCATCTTGCTCCTCCACATCCTGTTTTCTTACACTTCCTTCAGCTAGTAATCTCAGGTCCCATTCTCATTTTATAGGTCTGGTACACTTGTGCAAGGTCCCAAATTTGACTTTTCCTGTTGATAATTCTACCCCCATGTTCTCTCAATGCATCTGTGGACTAAAGAAATAATATTTCTCCTAGTGAGCTCACTGACTATCGTGCTTTCAGCGAACATTAACCATAGATTCTGTCCTTATTGTCTGATTAGCTTTTTTGAAGTTTTTCTTGAGGCAATGCATCTAGAGTCCTCAATAGTCCTCAATAGACAGCATTATCCATCTTTAATGGGGAAGAACACAGATTCCCAGTTCAACTATCTTTGAATCCTGGCTCCCCCATGTGCTACTTGTGTGACCTTGGGCAAGTTACTTAAACATTTGTGTCTTGGTTTCCTCATTTGTAAAATGGAGATGATAACAGTATCTGCTCCTAGGGCTGTTGCAGCTGAATGAGTTTCTATACTTACCATGTCTGGCACATAAGTGTGCCACATGTAAGAGCCATTGCTATGGCTATTACTGTCCCTTTTCTGACAAAGTGAGCACAGGGCTTATTAAATGCCTGACTGGGAAGAAAGCAAAAGGGATAAAAGGAAGAAAAAATAGGTTTGTATTTCAAAATATTTCATTTACCAATGTGGTAATTATCAAATCAGCCAAGTAATCCCATACTTTGGTTTTTGACATTTAATGCCAGCAGCTTGAATTCTCTACAATTATGAATGTATAATTTCCACTCCTGTGTGTGTAAATCACTTTGTCAGGAGAAAGGCTTTTCCCTTCAACTCTTCTATGTTCTTTGACTAATCTAATAAGTAAATTAACATAAGAGAGATTAGCAGGAGAGAAACAAACTTTGTATGTATGAGATCCCTAAAGACAGACTGGAAAGGCAGACAGGCAGTTGAAGCTTATATGCCATGATGAGCTAAGAAAAAGTGGGTAGTGGTTTTGGGCTTCAAAAGTAGGGGAAGAAAAAGCCACAGGAAGATGATTAGGGCAAATGTTTGATGAACAATGTTTGCCACGCCATGCAGATATGTCTATCTTTTCTTTTCTTTTCTTTTTTTAAGATTTTATTTATTTATTTGAGAGAAAGAGAGAGCACACACAACCTGGGTGGGTTGGGGAACGGCAGCGGGAGAGGGGAGAAGCAGACACCCCACTGAGCAGAGAGCCTGGGCTCCTGACCTGTGACAAAGGCAGATGCTTAACAAACTGAGCTATCCAGGTGCCCCCAGATATACTTTTTTGACCAAAAGTTCTCTCTGGTATTAGCTCTCTCCTGGTACAGATCCTCTATTTAAATTCTTTTAAGCAGTTAAAGGGAAGGTAAACAGTTCTTCTTAAGTCTGTTCAGCCACGATTGTCTTCAGATCAAAATAATCCATGTGTCAAAGTGGCATTCTTGGGGGTCATGTATTCTGCTTCCCCCTCAACTTCAACCCAACTGTTTTTCTTTCCGGTAAATCACCAGGATTAGCTTTTCCTTCACAAACTTAAAATTTCTGAGTGAATGGTAGGAAAATGTTTAATGGGAAGGCCAAACACTGGCAATACGTGAGTGCAGAAAACAACAGACCACAGAAGGAAAACACAATTTCCGTATTTTACTGGAATCTGAGTTAATAAATAGGGATCACAGAACAAATAGCAAACAAAAGCTTCAGTTACATCAGAACAAAAAAAGAAATGATGAACCTGGATTTCTAGTCTGAAACTATTACTCAACCAGTGGAGCTAATAAGTTGAGTGTTACACATTTGAAAATTCTCTAGAGTTTAAAACAAAAGGAACAACTCATTCAAGATGTAATTGATGCATACAGATAAATTTCATAATTTTGCACCTCAGGGAATTTTTTTCTTAAAGATTAACTAAACTGGCCATTTCATCTTGGCAATAATTAGCTTGCTACATTTTTTGTAACTAAAAAACTAAAAAAATTAGGCTTCTCTCCATATTGTAGTTGAAATGACATTTTAACCCCTATCTTTTTAGGTAAAACTTTATTATTGTTAGTACTATAAAGCAAACCTTCAACTGAACTTTGGTTTTACTTAATCTTCAAGTGAGTATTACCAAAGTTCAAGTACAAAAATTCTCTGGATGAGCACAGAAATAAGAGTTAAAAAAAATCAGAGATGTATTTTCATGAAGATACATTATTAGATCTTTTATAAAAATTCACACAAATAGGAGGGAAAAAAAGGAATGATTTGTCATGAAATCTCTGTTTTTAGCTTTCCTTTCAGTTAAACTGATTTCTTCATTTATTTGTTTGTGGATTAAAGCCAGAATCAACATTGTCCCTCTTTCTAATCAAATAACAGAGAAGCAATTGCAAATTCTGAATGCAGTTAGAGGATCCTGGGAAGCAGAGTGGCAGGACCTAGTCTGAGCTGTGTCTCTCATTTTTTACTTCAGGCAAGGTATTTAACATCTCTGTACTTTTGACATAATTGTAATAATGCTAGTTGATTTCACAGGTATGATATTAAACATAACTCAGGAAACAACCATGGGCTCTTAGGAAAAGTCAGTATAACTAGAGAGAAGACCACCTCTGCAACTTAGAAACTAAACTTAGAATTGTATCTCCTTTTCACTCCTAGCACATTTTGAATGAATTGGATGGGAATTTGATGTAAATAGTAAGATTTGTGGTTTTAATATACAAGATAGAAAATAAAATGAAAAATGTTAAAATTTCCATTTCAGAAGTAAAATCTTCAGAAATGCTTTTCTTTATTTCTATCTTTTGGGAATCAAACTTACTTAGTTTTTTAAGGCTTTCACTGAGTGTAAATGCTTAAGGTAAATAACAAAGACACTGTCATATTCTATTTTCAGAAAAATGATAAAAAATTTGGAAGAAAATGCCTAAAAGGAGTCTCAAAATCTATGTTTATGGGTAAATTTTTAAGTAACTGTCTTAAGTTAAGGGTGTAGTTCATTTGTGAATGCTAACTTACTAAACATTCTTCTTTCAATAGCTCTTTCTTCATAGTTCTTTTATCTTGTATCCTTTCACAATACCTGCTTAAAACACCATTTAAAAAATTTTTATATTAATATGTATTTTTGCTTTGTAATTGTTTTTAAAATTTATATATCAGCTGTACATCTTTTCAGTTTAAAACTTAATATTTTTGCTTTAAGTTTAATCTTCTATCAACTAACTTAAAAAAATTTTAGGGGGAAGAAATTGGACTTTAGAGACTTAGAATAATTTATATCAAATAATATAGTACATCAAAAGTAGCCATTTGAAAACTATTTTAGTTTTACAAAAATTGAAGGTTTTGAAACAGCCTAAAACAAAAACATTATTAAAAAAATACAACTGTATAGTGAGAAATTAAATAATCTGATACCACTTTATCGTAAACCAGTAAACGATTTACTATGATGAATGACAGAAACCAGACTTTCAAAGCATTTGAAATACCCGATATCTAAACATTTCTTCAACACTGTAGATGTTTAGAATTACTATTACAATGGGTGGGGGTTAACCTGGGGGGTTTGGCCATTATTTCAGCTCAGGTCATGATCTCAGGGTCCTGGCATGCGTCAGGCTCTGGGCTCAGCATGGAGTCTGCTTAAGATTCTCTCTTTCCCTCTCCCTCTTCCTCTACTTCACCCCCCCATGGCCCCACCCTGCCTCAGGAGTGTGTGCATGCACTCTCTCTCTCTCAAATACATAAATAAATCTAAAAAAAAAGTTACAGTTGGGTACTGAGAATTTTTGATGACTTGAAATATTCTCAGGAATTATTCTAAAGATTATCAAATTAATATAATGACTTTAAAATGTATTTTTATAATGACAGCTTGAAGTGCCTTATTATTGAAGGAGCTGCCAGACTAGAGGCTTCTTCCTTTCTCTGGAAAAAATCAGATTTGATTATCTTAATGAACATGAAATGGAAATTTCAGGACACCAAGAGACAAAGCCTACCAAAACAGCAAAACAGTTTACTGGACCTTTATTTTCTACAAAGCCTCGTGTATAGCTGTCTCTCTCTCTCTCTCTCTCTCTCTCTCTCTCT